>CM049929.1:0-600000 GCA_027405835.1 Asclepias syriaca | reverse complement strand
CTTGCTCGCACACGCCTTTTTCTGCCTGTTGTCGAGCTGCTTTTACCCTCTCGATTGATTCCCGTCCCGCAACAGTTTTGTGATTGATCTTGATCTCAGGTTTCAGTCATGGCTATGCAAACTGGTTTAGGTGTCTCTAAAATTTTGTTCGTAGTCGGTGCAGGTACTTGTTCTGTAGAATATTCAGCTTTCGTATTTTGATCTCCAAATTTCTAGTTTTGCTCTAATTTTATTTATGGTTTTGGTGGTTCCTTAGGATACGCAGGCACAATAATGTTTAAGAACGGGAAATTATCTGAATTATTGGCTGATCTTCAGGTAGTTTTCACTACGGATTAGTTGTTGAATTCTCAGTTGCATCTCACTACTTTCTGGTTGTTAGCTATTATCAGCTTCAAATGATGAATTTCGCAATCAAAGAATTATGTATATGCGAATGTGTATTGAAATTTATGTCCGCTTCCTAGATATGTTGTATGTGTTGCTTGTGATCATATATATATATATATATATATATATATAAAACAAGGACACATATGTGTGCATGCGGAATTTTTTAGTAGGATAATTAGAAATTATTTCTTTGATTTTTTTTTTTTTGTTTTTGGCAGGATTCTCTTAAAGGTAGAGAAGCAGAAGGTGAAGATGTCATTGCTGCACAGGTAGGTTATATATACAAAATATAGTTTAAATTATAAGGATATGTTGAAAATAAGAATTTTTCTTTTAATGTGTGGATTATCAAGTTAGATGTCACTTGGAATGTTAAAGGTGGATACTTTGGGGGGGGGGGGGGGGGGATGGGGGTTGGTATGGGGTAAATAATAGTTTCGTAGCTTAATCTTTATGATCGACACTTGAAATGCTCTTTCCCTAAGTAAGTCCTGTGACATTTCACTTGATTGTTTTGCAGGTTCGCCGCTTGGCAATGGAAGTTAGACAGATGGGCTCTGCTAGGCAAATTACTGTCCTTAATGGTGGAGGTTCCGTGCAGAATGGTATTTTTAGAACTGATTCTGCTTTAAGATATCCAATAATACTACTGAATCATACATCATTCTTATACTAATATATATATATATATATATATATATATATATATATATATTATACATATGATTAATTTGGCTACAGCGAAGTTTTAGTAAGTTCTGCTTGCTTGAGTTTAATCTCTCTCTATCTTCTCTCTTCTCTCCAGGCTCATCACTTCTTTTGTCTGCTGCTGCTCTTGGGACTTTGGGTTATGGATACATGTGGTGGAAGGTACATAAGCATGCTTTTGAGATTTTTTTCTTCTTGCCAGATATAGTTGTTTTCTGATTCATTGACCTAGATACTAATCATAGTTTTTGGATGATCAAAATGTTAGGGTATTTCATTCTCGGATTTTATGTACGTTACAAAACAGAATATGGCAAATGCTGTTGCCAATTTGACAAAGCATCTGGAGCATGTTTCTGATGCTCTTGCTGTAAGTTTTGTTTTATATAGAGTGCATGATGTTCATAAATCATCTTAGAATTAATTGAATCATGATGCCTTATAATACATTTTACTCTTCTCTTATGGCTAGGCAACAAAAAAGCACTTGACTCAGAGAATTGAGAAAGTGGACGACAAACTTGATTCTCAAGTAAAGATGTCAAAAGAGATTAGGGGCAAGGTATAGATTTGAGGGCTTTTTCCCTCTCAATAATCAGTGTTTCTTTGACCTGAATCTGCTCGATAGATGATCAAGAGTATAATTTTTGTTACCAAATCAGTGCAGAAATGTAGAAGCTATAGTTCTCCTTCCTTAGAAATAGCTTGATAATGCTTTTTTGAATTTGTGAAACAGATTGAAGATGTAAGTGGTGGTCTTTACCAAGCTAACTGCAATTTGGATGAGTTGCACAGGATAGTTTCTGGCTTGGTAAGTATTATTTTATTTGTATATTTGCCACATGATTACATATTAGAACACAAAAATAACCTATGAGAAAGAACTTACTAAGATCAGTTGTTACAGCACAACCATGAGATGCAAATAATTTGAAAGTTCAGTTTTCTTGAAAAAGTTGTTTAGCCTTCTGAACAGCTTTAAAATAGTTAACTTAATTAACTTACCTCTTCCAAGGGTAATTTTTGGGGTTAACACTAAATTTTGGTCAGGAAGCCAGCAGAAATATTGTTTGCTTTGTTGTTATGAACAACGTATGAATACTTTTTAGGGGAGTTGTATTTCTTCGAGGGTTTAGTTTGTATAATAACATCTAAACCTAAACTTTGTGATCAGAACTAAATCTACTATTTTTTGTAGTACCAGTCTTATTCTTGCCAATATGATGTATATTTTTCAAATGGAATGCTTGCTGTCATTTGAAACCTGACACTTCAGTCTGAAGCAAAAGAATATACTGACATCTGTAACTTTATCAAAAGAGAGAATAAATAGCAGTGTGTAGTCTAAAATTAGGTTCTTATGGATGTTTTAGAAGCTAGCCCCTTGGATGGAGATGACCTCTGTATTGCAGCATTGTTAAAACAATTTTGTCTTATCCTTTTAAGCACTTATGTTTTATTCATTGTGGCATTCATTTTTACAGGATGGAAAGTTACTCACGTTGGAATCTAAGCAGGTGAGGAATTGTGATTGTTTTCTCAATCAAATTAATTTTGCATGTACAAGGGGCACATAAGCACTTTGCTACCTTGTTTTCGTTAGTTGTTTTGAGCTGCCATTGTACTCTAGATATATGGCACTCTTAGATTATTGGGATGAGGCAGAAAATTTTGCTCAAATAACTTAAATAGCACTTTCATCGACTACACAATTTTGGATTTTGGTTTAAGCATTTAATCCTGATTTAGATCTTACTACCTGAGTTTTTCCTCTGCAATTCTTCCCCGTTCTCTTTATTTGGAGACAAGAGGAGAATGGGGAGGAATTAAGTGTAGAGCATCTAGTGGCAATAGAATTGATATCCTTATATTAGTTAAAACTTGAGTATCTAATTATTACTTTTCTTGCTTGCAATTTTTATGTAATCTCTACATCTTGTGCTATAGGATTTAGCAAACCATGGTGTTGCAGCTTTATGTGCATTTGTTAGTGGGAAACCACTTCAGTTAGATGAGAAATTCAAGGTTTGTGACCCCCCTCCCCTTCTCTTTTCTTTACTATTCTCCTTCACATTAGTTGTGACTGCCAAGTCACCATCTGAATTATTGTTTCTGTTTTTATCCTTTCCCAGGCGCAATACAAAATTGTTGGCAAGACAGCTCCTGCCATTATGGTATGTCTTTCTTTCTTGTCACTCACTTGCAATGCTCATAGTACAGAATCTGATAATGTTGCAGATGAACGCATTTGTATATTTCAATTTGCAAAATATAACTATTCCCGCTTTTCCAACAGTAGAAGCATTCAATTGGTTTTTAAACTCATTATGTGACTGAGAGGCACCAATACTCGTACTTTTTTTTTTCCCTCATTTTTCTTGTGTATTCGTGGAAGTAAGCAGAGAATATGAGAAAATGCTTACATTTCCAAGAGTATTGAAGTACAAAAGAGTATTATGACTACCTGTTATACACCTGTACAGCATTTAGTTTTTTTTTTTTTTTTCCCATTCCTTTTATAATTATTAAGAGGGAGGAAACATAGAGTAGTAGAACATCTCACACAAGTGACTTTCTCCGTTATCAACTTATCCCAATCCATAGGCCAACATAGCTTTGAACAACTAAATTTGTTTGTATTTGTAAAACATTAAAAAAAAATGAAAAACCTCGGAATTCAACTTAACATATAAAATCAGGTTTTGTTGAGTTGTCATGTTACTTGGTCATGTATGTGTGTTTATTAAGGTCATGAAAAGTTCACTTATCCGAATTTCTTTTGGAGCTGTACAGGGTCTCAAGGAAGTTGCAGATGCACTGGAGTTGGATGGAAAGAATAATAGATTAGCTATAGATGGCATTTCAGGAGATAGTAGACCAAATAAAAGTTGATAAGGTATATTAGACTCTAATCCTTGTTTCATCATTTAATTGGATGTTTGTTTTGAGTTTCATTCTCTCTAACTGAGTTATGTTAAATCTTAAAAGAATAATATTTTTCCCAGTAAAAAGGAAATGCTGGGCAAATGGACCCTTATTACGTCAAACCTTGTTATCTATCCCATACTTGTATGAACATGTTTTTGCAACCTTGTTTCTTACAGCTGAAGAAAATGGACTGTATCTGGGGGAGGGGCTGGTTAGTTTGCTGTTTTGTTTAACAGTTGGCCTCCTTAAACATTTTTTAATCCTTTTAGTTTCAGTAAATCCTATCTGTTTTGTATCTAATGAAAAATTCAATTTGTAGGGTGACTTCAAGAAAGAGTTGATTTTACCATTCAACCCTTTTATGGTCCTCGTGCTTTCTTTGGTGGAACGTCACTGTAGATTGTGTATACTCAGTAATCAGCCTGGAATCATATACATTGTAATGTGTTTATTGCCTTTTTATACAGATGAGAGATTCATTTTTCTGATAACATTCTGGAGTTTTCATGTTTAGAGGGAAAGTCTTTTACACCTCAAATTTACATTTTGTTAGTTGGAAAGAAAATGAATGGTGAACAGTGTGTATGAAGTTCTGAGACGAAATTTACTTCTTTTCTGAGTTAATAGCAGCAACTTCATAGTATGCCGCTATTATTGATCAAAACATTTTATAATATTTATATTACGTGGCAATGAGTGGAAACTGTGTATTAGAAAATTTGTCGTACAGAACAAGAAACGGATGAAATTTATAATATAAAAATACAGAAGATTCTTTACTCAGTTTCTAATTGAACTAACAGTTATATAATCATCGATCAGAAGAAGTATAACTTATTACAATTGCTGCCGGTGCATGGAAGGTGGTGAGATATCGAAAACATCAGTAGCATTCCAAGGTGTCCGATCACTCAACGGTGAAGAAGAACTCTTGTCGTCGTCCCTCCTTGACACCATATTCAATCCCGACATTTTATCATTAACGTAAGGATACAAATACGGCGGCGGCGGAATGCTGTTATTGAAAAATGAGAAATCACATTGTGGGTTCTTAATGAACGGTTCCTGATCATCATCATCATTATTTTGTGCCACAGTAGAAGTGATGGAAGTTTTCTCCACCATTTCTCTGTACATTGAGGATCGAAAAAGAAGACTTAGTGCAGTAGGGGAAGATGAGTTGGTGCATGGACTGAGTGGCATTTTCCGCTCTATAATTTGTTGTTTCTGATGAGGGATTATTGCTAGAGTTGATGATTGTTCGAAAGAATTAGGGTTGAAGGAGAATTCATTGTGTGGATTAAATGTTGGTTCTAAGGATATTGCTAAATGATGATGATCATCATCATCATCATCTTGTCCTGCAGGTGCAGGATTAGTACTAGTACTACCTGCAGGTTTCAGCCATTTAATGTAAGTGCTCAAATCAAAGTTTGTGACAGCATTGATTCCTCTGTATTCAATTGCTGCAATATCATATGCTCTGGCAGCTTCCTCTTGAGTACCTGCAGCAATTTTTTCCAGGTAAGTAATTTAAATTCACTAATCATCAGCTCTGGTCTTACTGTTCTTATTATGATCATCAGAAAACATATATACATATATTGATACTCACTGTATGTACCAAGATAGAGATATTTATTTCCGAAAACTCGCCCTATTCTTGCTTCCCATCTACCATTGTGATGATGTCTGCAGGTAAATTTTCTCATAAGTTTTAAATGTGATGAATCATCATCTGTTTTACTGATGAACATGTTTTTTTTTTTCTTTTCTTTTACCTTGCTACCCCTCTATACTTTGATACACCTCTTGCAAAACCACTGCTTCTTCTGAATCAGATGATCATAAATTAGTATTTGAGATGGGGAAGAAGGGGGGAGAGGATTAATTAAAAGCTCAAAGTTATATATATACCTTCTTAAGGAGGCTAAGTATTCTTCCTTTGTTAAGTTTTGCATAATTTCAATCTCTTTTCCATAGTCACTAATCTGTCATGAAAGAACTTATATATATAAATTGAAACAAAAAAGAAATCAAGTTTAATTTATGGATGGATGGTACATATATATATACCGGGAAGTTTGTGAAAGTTGAGGTGCCCCAATACTTAATTGCAGCCAAATCATAAGCTCTTGCTGCTGATTCTTCTTCATCATAAGCACCAAGGTACACTGTTCCATCATCCATCCCATTATATATATATATGTATATGAACAAAAAGTTCCAATCTTTATTTGTTTACTTACCTTGTTTCCCTTTCTTCTTCTGTGTTGCATTCCAAGATGCTTTGTCCCATAAATGAGCTTCAAAACGCCCCGTCCAACGATGTCTAAGGTAACAAAAAACGCATTAATTCATGTAATTAATATTTTACAATTTATACTCTGTTAATCACATACCTACTAACTCCTCGAAATCTTGAACTTCTCTTGACAGTTGGAGGCGGATGGATGGGCGTGGTAGCAGCAGATGTTTGATCACATACCTGCAGTGTTGTCTGTTGTTGTTGCTTAGTATTATTATCACAGGTGAGTGTTACTGCTGTTGGAGATCTTCTTCTCCTCTTTATAATACTACATTTTGTGTCTGTAACTTGCAGCTGATCAGTTTCCAATACACTATAACTACGGCTTCTTGGAATCATCATCTCACATTTCACACTACTACTACTACTACTACTGTTACTGTTCATCTCCATTGCTATGTATATATATATATATATTTTCTCCTAATTCATTCTAATATGGAATTCATGCTACATTTATATATAGGTATAAGCCTGATCATCAATAGTTTGTCTGTTGTGGGATCGTTTGTCTTTTGTATTTGCAAACCACACCAGAAGATAAGAGATTTTGACAAAAAGATGTATCGATTAATACGGTGTGGTTTTTTAAACTCTTGTGACAGTTAATCATAAACACTGTATAAGATAAAACTGTTTCCTTCATCTTACGTTTCAGACAACCTCCACGTAGTAGATTTTGTTGGCGTGATTTTCAAGAATGATTGCTCTAATTAAAAGATTGTCGGGGAGCCGCGCGCATAAGAATTCGGAACTGTTTCAGGTTTGTTTGGCCCTTGCATGCATGCATTAATCATCTCATGTCTGATTCTGATTCTTGAAAATTTGTGTTTGATTTATAAATAAATGTGTGTTATAGAATGATTGAAGCAAAACAAGTAAAAAAATCAAAATTAATGATGGCTTGTAATTGGTGTTATAATTTGGAGACAAATTATTGCATCATATCATAGTCAAAAGTAACCGATAAAACAGTGTCTTTTAGTGGAACAATGAACTCTAAAATTTCTCAGAAATGGTTTGTTGTGTTTGAAAACGTTTAATGAAAAGTTTGTCCTGTTTTTTTTATGAGACAACTGTTGTATTGTTCTGTAACTGTTCTTTCCCTTAGAGCCTTTTCTTTGGATTCTTCGCCCGCCTCAACTACTTCATATATCTTTCGGAATTTTTTGTCGTCTAGATGTCTGGTTTGAAGAAAATTGAGTGGTTTTTGAAGTGTAACTGACGGTCTAAACTATGGAATTAAAACACATAATATTCTTTCAATAAATATGGGCCTTACGATAAGATAAAAGATATTGGAATATTTTTTAAATTGGGCTTACGAACTGATAGTAAATTTAATTTGGGCTTTTTTTAAAAAGCCCAAATAACCTGATTCTGCTTGACTAGTTTACAGTATAATCCAAAGATTGGCGGAGATATAATAGATTTAGTTTTAAGGAAAGAATCTTAAATAGGGGAAAATAAGGAACATGAGAAGTTTCGAGGGAAGTAAGCGGATGCAAATTCTGACTCGTACTTCTTTAAGTACTGTTTCATTTTCGGCTAAAATTTAGTGGCGAGTGAGTGCACCACTAGTTGTAATACATATTTACTTTGGACTTGTAATAAAGAAAGAAAGAAAAAAGAAAAAAAAAAGCAGTGAAAGTATTTTAAATATATACGTGTTTGAAGCAGCAATGGGGATAATATATAGATATTGTCCAAACCAGAAAAAAGAGAAAGGAAGGAAGGATATATGAAAACGCGTGGCTTCCGGCCCGCAAATGGTTTGGGGACAAATTTTGTCGACCAAAGTGATTAAGAGTAAAGAAAAGTGTTCGCAAAAAGACTTTTATTATTTATAAAGTGAAGTAAATTCGGAGATTGAGAAACACACAGGGAAAGAACATATGTGTATATGGGAAAGAGAGTTGAAAGTAGATTAAGAATATAATAATTAAAACAATCATGCATGTGTAGAATTAAATAGAATCCTAACAAAATTGAAATAGGAAAAGGAAGGCAGAGTTTCCTGATTTAGACTCATTCAATATTCAAGAATCCCAGCAAAAGATGTCTTATGTATGTATATATATATATAGAGAGAGAGAGAGAGAGTTGAAGTCATTGGTCTTCATTCTTATTCTTCTTCTTCTTCTTCTTCTTCTCCATAAGCCGCTTTCACAAATATCACTTTCTAAATGAAAAAGAAATACTTGGTCAATATGTTGTAGGAGTCAACACCCGCTTTTTTTTTCCCTTATGATGACTATGTCTTCGACTTCACCATGTTTTTAGTTCATCTAAACAAACCTTTTTTTCCATTTTTTGCCTTATTCTTGTTTTCTTATTGAAAGAATATGGGATGGCATAATAGTAGGTAAGAATATTGAAATTTGGAGAGAAATAAGTAAAGAATGAGATTAAGATGGATTTGATGGATACAATATATGAATTGTATGGATTTCATACATCATGCAAAAGACTAACCAATTGCTTTGAGGAAATCCCCACACGCTGCTTCTCCTTTGTCATGTGTCCCACTAAGCTTATGCTCCCTTTTCTAATTATATATATGAATGAGACCTAACATGATTGAAATTATAATTTTTTAATTTTAATCAAAAGTTAAGCATTGTATAAAAATAATACACATTCATATATATATATATATATATATATATATATATGGTCTAATTGAAACATCATCAAATTATTACATGGTCGGTTATGTTTTCTTTGTGTCCTGAAGGAAGGGGAGAGATGTTTGATAGCCTACAAAATTTGTCACCATAAGTTACAACACAAAGAAGAGAAAAAGTAGTCAAAAAAGACATTCAAAATAGACACCACCATCACTCCTCTAAGCCCCCACCCCATATACATACATATATATATATATATATATATATATACTTACATACAAACATATATGTTATCTTATTAAAAATGAGATTAATTTTGCACTAATTATGAATTGCGTCTTTATCAAATTGAGTAAGTTAATAATAAATAAAGTGAACAAAAATACTAACTTCACTCAAAGAAAGAAAGAAAGAAAGGTGGGGGTGGAACTTTTTTGCCCACCAATGGTAAGGCAGTGATGAGTTATTGGTAGAGAAAAGACAAACATAGTTTGGTTCATGGATTCTCTTAATTGGGACATCAAATTTTATACTCTTAATTATCAAGCGACATTTTTTGTTGGAAACACAACCAAATTAATCTCCCTTTTATCCTTATTTTGGTAAATATAGTCTCTCCCAAAACTTGTCTCCAACTTTTTCTTTCTCCCATTTTTATTCTATACAATTTAGACAAGATAGAAACCTTATCTATCTTTTTTTTTTTTTTTCCAGTCGAAAACAGTTTCATTAATAATAAAAATTATAGAAAAAAATGTAGGTACATTAATGCAATAGTAGAAAAAGTTTGAGTCACTTTTCAATTTAGGCCCATCTCCTCAATTTATTTTTTCGGTTCTCTGACCTCTTTCTTTTTCTTTTGTCGATGGGATGTGTGAATGCGTTCTTATCGAGGGTTATACAAGTCAATTCACAATATATGTTTCTTAGGTGACCAAATCCCACCACGTTCTATTATAAACGTTAAATCACTTCCATAAAACAAAGAAGGAAAAAATATCCATTTCCCATTTGTTTAAAAAAGCTAGTAAGTAAGGAAAGAATGAAATTAAGGATTCCATATATATATATATATATATATATATATGTAACCGTGCGTATCAATGATGAATCACGGACATATATTTTTAGGTCTTTTTTTGGGGTCCAGTTTTTGAACAGAGAAAGAAATCGCCATGACCATGAGATTCTTGAGCTCCTATACATATGTTGAAATAAAGACCAATACAGACAAATTAAAGGGGGAGAAAATAGTAATAGTTCAATGTAGGGCTTCTTTCGTCCTTCACATTTTGGCATTATTATTATTATCTCGTAAAGATTATTTTAGTCTTTTTATTAACAAAATTAAATTAAATTTTCAAGAAAATATATAGAAAAAGAGTCACCGACCACATACCAAGTTGATTGTTTCCTTTTTTTCGTCGTGGAATTAAACATAAAATTTGACTAAGAATATTCAAAATTTTGTATTGAAAAGAAAAGAAAAGAAAATTCAAAGGAATTATTGAGTAAATAAAGACAGATTTTGTGTTAGCTAAAAAGCACCGGCCTATCTAGATCAAGATGGGAACATCTTTCATTCACAAGACAAAATCATCATTAATTCAGCAAAACTTTTAAGGATATATGAACCGGACATTTTCAAAAAGACTTGTTGTAAAGGGGGAAGAGAGATTAGGGTTAGATTAAGAATAAAATAAGAGAGAAGTAGGGAATATAATGAGAGAGTGGAGGAAGTTTCCTAATAGAGAGAGATTTAAAGGTAAAACGGTGGACAGCCACTTCTCAAAAGATTCTCTTCTTTAACCAAAAGGGCTTCTTCTTCTTCTTCTATTTTATTGCTTCTCAAATTTAAAAGTATTCATATATATATATATATATATATATTATATATATACAACATTATCTTGTAATGACCAAGCATGACATCATTCTTCTTAATTTTATATCTATTGGTTTTCTTTAATTATATATTTTCTTGTTCATAAACACTCAACCATTTTAGCATAATTCTTAATATAAAATCACTTATATAAAGTCGAGGATATTAAGAGTTAACATCATACAAAATAATGGAAAAGGAAGAAAAGCTTTTAATAAATTTACAATTTTACCCTTTGACATACATCTATAATTTGGTGTAGACATATAGTCCAACCATTCACTACTATGAGTAAATTGGTTGGAAATTGGAATTAAGAAGTAAAAGTCAAAGGGGCTCTTTTGACTTTTCAAAAAATCTAGTAGAATTTGTAACTAGGGGGGGAAAGGAGGAGTGGGGAATCAAGAAAATGAACTAAAATACCTAAAATTGTACCATCAGTTCTTTTCACCTTGACCTTGTCAAAATTGACTCTTTATCAAACAGCCTAGAAAATGACTTGTCTAATACATTCATAGAAATTAGGTATCTTTCTTACTTATATATATATATACACATAATTCATAAAAATTTATTCTAAAATTCTTTATAATTAGATCATCAAGAATCCTTTCATATAACTTACTTCACCTTTACATATTTTCCAAATAGTTGAATTCAAAAGGAAGGTTTAGGTTTTTGGGACATATATATATATATATATATATATCACTCTTTCCATCCATAATGCCACACCAACTATCAACCACACTCATTTGGATAGGATTGTTAATGAGTTTTTTTTTTTTTTTTTTGGTGGTGGGGGGTTATTGTGATTGGATAATAATTTAAAAATAATTTGAATGTGGATAGGGGTATAGTAGTAGTAGTAGTAGTAGTAGTAGTATTAGGTATGAGTCATGTTATTATATAAAAGTTGTCTCTACATCATTGATTCACTATTTAAGTAATTACTTTTGCTTCTTTAGTGCTCCATTGGTGGATAAATTATATATGGCTCCTTGTGCTGAAGATTCCTTAAGGAATCAGCCATTTGCAAGGTGACATAAAATAGCAAGAATGGAGTGGGAAGGAGGAGATGGGTAGAGATGAAAATAGAAATACAAATATATATATATATATATATGTTTGATTAGAATGACATATTTTAAAAGATGCTTTTGTGTAGTAGTATATATAAAGATTTCTTTGGTTACACTTCAAGGGAGGTTTTCTTGTAGGATATAGAAAAAGAGTGGCAATTGCTCATTGGATGATTTGGTAAGCTCTCATAAAAAAAAACCAAGTTTGGAAACTTCTTTTTTTCTTTTTTTTTTTTCAAATAAAGAACTAATATTAGTCTTTTTTTAAAATATATATGTAAGAATATAAAAATACATAGCATTACAAGAAAAGAGAAGAAAAAAATCTTGTATTTACGTACACTCTAGTCTCTACCTAGAAATATATATATATATTATATATTCTTGGTACACAATTTTATATTTGAACGTGGGGGCATGTTTGTAATTTCCTTTATTACATATTATATATTCTTTATTTGTCATATTAAAAAAATAACAAATTTAAAAATTTGTAATTTAGTAGTGTATTTACAAGTTTATCCCTATTACCTTACACTAAATTAAATTCAAGCAAGAAATGATTAGATGGTGAAAATCAAGCAACAAAGATATCCATAGACAGGATAATCCTTTCATAATTACATTTCTACCTAAATTGTAATTACAAGATTCTCCTTCCCAATTTTTTATTATTATTTCAATTTTTTATTTATTAAAAAAGGACACTTTATTGGTAACTGAAATTTCAGTTTTAGAATTTATATTATATTTATAAACATCTGCATCAATAAAAAGAAATGGAAAACTTCAATTACTACAATAAAAAAAAAAAACCACATTCTTGATTAGACGAAGAAGAAAGTCCCTTGTTTGACCTTATTACAAAATTAAATTCAACTCATTAATTTTCCCATTATAAAGATTTTAGATTTTATGATTATCAATAATTAAGCTTTAATCAAAATTATATAATTATTCTCAAGACACTTTTTTTTTCCCGTTAATTATTGAAGTCAAATGTTTTAAGATAATCATACCAAAGCCCCTCCTCTTTTTTCTTTTTTTTTTCTTTTGTAATAATAAATAAAGAATGTCACCTAACATATTATTATTATTATTATTGTTTAAATATTTCAAATAGATTTATTAAAATCAATCTCAATTTGACATTATAATAATCATATAATTTTATTAATATTATTTGTTATAATACACTTTAAAATCTAAAGTATTTTGTTTGCTCAAATTAGATTTATTTTTTCGTTTTTGTTGGTTTTGCCATTTATTTAACCAAAATAAGCCAAGCAAGATCGTGGTTCAATTGTCTTGTCAACTTGCAATAAATATCCCTACGAAACATATTTTTTAAAAGAATAAAAAATTAAGTGACATTAATGGAGTCAACCATATTTTTTCATCTTCTATATTACCTACTTGAAATTCTATCCATCCACATCAACAATACATATACATTTCTTTTCCTATAGTTTTGAAAATTTTGTTTTAAACTCAAAAAATTTATATATTTATATATTCATATATTGAATCAAACACTTTTAGAAAATAAGGTAAATTGAAATTCGTAATCTTATATGAAGTAAATAATGCGTACGTTTTTTGTATCTATATATAGAGATACATTGTTATGTTAGGATGGTAAAAGTTATGGAAAAACAAAATTATCTACCCTTTTGGTGATATATAGTTGAACCATAACCTAATAAAAAGTCTTGCCAAGTTGGTACAATAACTTCCTACCTGCTTAACCAGTCCCAAATTAATTCCTCTTTTGAACTAGGATCACATGTACCTTACTATTCTCCTTTTCATATTTATTATATATTATTATAACCTTTTTTTTTTGAATAAAAAAATAAAATATATAAAGAAAACTTTTAATGCGAGATTGAATATTTTAACAAATTTGTAAAGAAATGTTCTTACTATTACAAAACAAATGATAAAAATGATTAAAGTTTGTAGACAATTTAAGCAAAAATCCAGTTTTTAGAAAAGAGTTTCTCCAAATATTTTTTTAAAAAAAATATTTACTTTGAAAGGCTATAGTTGACAATTAGTTGAACTAAGTGGAGAAAATCGTACGGTAAAGATTGAAGTGAATATTTGGGGCAAAATTCTCACCAAATTTCTGCTTTATATTGGGTTTTAGTGGTCCTAGAAAAAGACATTTAAAATATTCTTTTTTTCTTTTTTTTTTTTGTTTTGTTTAATTCTTTAGTCCAAAAAGAAGAAAAAAAAAACGGTATTTTGGAGATTCCAGGAAAAGGATGAAGGCATTTTCGTCCATTCCAGAAGGTTCCAGAAACTGGAACCACTTTGGAAACTCTCTCGGATCTGTTTAGTTATAAATAAGGTGCTCTAAAAACTGGAAGATATGTACAGTGAGGAAACGTAGAGATGTGAAATGACAATAAAAACCCTTGATTGACAATAGGCTAGTAGTATGTGATTGAAGTGACCCTTTATTATGATAGCAGTTACTTCAATTCTTTATTTTAAAAGGAGAAAAAAAATAATAATAGAAAAGGGATCTTTTGTCACCTCATGGCTTAAACTCTCTACACAAATACCACAGCACATAGTATTAAGTACTTACTAGACCTTAGAATAGTAATGACTACTTGTACTTCTCTACTTCTATTTTCTTTTTTTCTCTTCATTTAATTTTATTTCTCCGAGGATATTATTATTTTAATTTATAAATTCATGATTTATTACATTTTTTTATTTTTTAACTTTTTTTTTTTTTAAAAATATGGAAAATTTGAAGAAAGCATATAGGGTGAGTTGGGCATAATATGTTGTGGCAAGCAAAGTTTAGAATTATCCCATGCTTGGGATATGAGTCTCCTTCTTCTATTATTTTCTTTTAATATCAAATAATTTTACGAGTATATATATCTTTTTCTTTTTCTTTTTGAAACAAAAGCAGCTTGTTTAGCTAGCCGATCAATTCTAAGCCAAGCTATATAAATATGGAAGACGCAAAACGTTGAAATTGTCGACCCAAAAGTACAATTTCTATAATAGCCGAGCCGCCGTAATCACTTTCCTTTCATTTTCGCTGACTAATCATTAGCCCAACCTCTTTAGTACTTCTTCCCTCTTACATTAAACCTTATTGGCCAATCCCTTTTATTTTAATTAATTTTTTTACATTTTTTTGGTCCTAAAATTCCCCATTCATCCAAATGTACACCTAAATGAAACTTTTTCTCTTTTATACACTGACGTGGCTTTATATTTAAATTTAATTATGTAGTAATTAGTAAATAATAAAAACCGGTTCTCTCTCCATCTCGTGAGGATAGCGCAAAGCCAGAAGAAGCCGGTCACAAGGCAACGTGAAACCTACTGTAACCGCCAGCTATTTTCCGCGGGAATACAGCCCATCGTATAAAAACCGCCGCCTTCTTCTTCCGCCACGTGTCGTAGCGCTTTTTTTTTTTATCAGCCCTCCACGCGTCTCTCCTTCCCCACCTGCCACTCTCCACGTCTCCGTTACCGTTTCCCGAAATTACCCTCGACTCCACGTCTCCGTTACCGTTTGCCGAAATTACCCTCGACTCCACGTCTCCGTTACCGTTTGCCGAAATTACCCTCGACTCAGTAGTTGAAAAGTCGAAAAGAAACGAGGGAGGGAAATGTCTTTTCAAGGGAAAAATCAACGGAAGGAAAGTTAGGTCAATCTACGACGATGCGTGTCAAATGCTCAAAACGCTTGCCGATTCTATTTATATTTATATTTATTAGATTAGATTAGGGAAAGGAGGTGTGGTTTTTCTTGACCGTCTGTTTAGGAAAAGAACAAAATAAAACAACGGCTTGATGTAACGCCGCACACCACACGTCCGATGTTCATTACATCACGTGATCTTTATCTCCCTTGTTTCCTGCCCCTTTCTCATCTCTCTGACCAAAACAGCAACCCCCAACCTCCCTTTGTCCAATTCCTCTCTCACTTTTAAAACAATTTTTGTCTAAATTCAAATTTCGAATTCAAACTTTTAAGGTTAAATGTTCGATTGAATTAAGAAAATCAAACGGATTTAATTTAATGTCTTTTCATAATACTAATTGATGATGAATATGGATTAGCGCAAAAATTGGATCGTATTAAAATTAAATTATCTACTTTAAAAAAAAAAAAAACTTTATAGAGGGGCAGTTTGGGAAAAAAGTAAAATTAGGGCGGGAATTAAACGATGCGTTTAGATGCCGGCAGGCGTTTGGTTAAACGAACCTAACAACCACCACTTTTTTCTTCACACTTCTTTTCTTTTACCAGACAAGAATTATAAATAATAAATAAATAAAAATAATAATAAAATTGGGTAAATTTCCCAAATTAACACCAAGTAGGGTAACGAGTAATTATTATTAGAAGAAGAAATAAGAAATAAAATAGAAAAAAGGAAATTGAATTTCCGTTTCTTTGCGACACTGTTGTGTGGGAGAGAGAGTATATATAAAGCTATAAATTATCCTTTCTTTTTCTCTTTTTCGGTTTTCTAAAGGCCATGCTTCTGGATTGAATCTACTGTTCATCTCTCTCTACTTTCTCTCTCTACACCTATACATACAGAATATATACTCTTATACAGCGTCGGAAAACAGCTTTTTATCGCCGGAAAACCGGGTACTGAGTCTGCCGGAGTTTTAACAGGGACGACAGTGTTGCTGTTTCATTGGCTCGGTGGACCTTCTGTCGGATTTTTCCTACCCGGTCGGTGGAATCGGTGCGATCTTTCAGTTAGGTTTGTTCGTGGTGTTTTTAGGAGAATGTGGCGACACTGAAGGCTTAAAACTGGAAGTTTGTGCCCTAGATCACGATCTAGGGCTCCGTATTTGGGGTTTCAGGACCTATATTGTGGTTTATTTGGGTAAATTTCTGCCAGTATTGTGTTCCTATTTGGATTTTAGGAACTGAAGACGAGTTTCACGGAGAGAGAAAGAGAGAAGACGGGAACAACTGGAGAAGAGCTCCGGAATGAGATGGTGAGTTACTTCTGCGAGTATTGCGGACGATAATTTGTAGGAGTGAGTATTGTATGGAATTAGTTTTGTTTTAGACCTATTGTCCGACGTATTATAAGAATGTGTTTTGTTTAACGTGTATTTCTGCTGTTTGTTTGAAAATTTGGATCTTAAAAGTTTTTCTATATCAGTTGGCTTGTGATGTAGTTTCTTTGGCAAGAATACAGTTGATTTTTGTTTGTTTCTCAAATTTTAGAAAAAATGGCAACACCTATATTTTTCCATTATCTATATCTTCATTTGCATCAAATCTGTTCTTCAATTATCGAACTGTGTCCTCCTGAGTATTTTCGCCCTTTTGGATGATTTTTCTCTCCGTCTCCTTCCTCCGGCCTCTGCGTTGCGGTAATTCTTTCATGTGGATTTGTAATTTCTTTTTTTCTTTTTTTCTTTTTTCCGGGGAACATATATCTCCACTCTTTCTCAGATCTCGGCAATTTTCACCATGGGCTCTATTTTGTTGAAAATTAATTTTTAAGTTATTATGGTTAAGGATGATTGTAATAGTTTTCTTTATTTGAAAAGTCTGCCCGTCTTGCTGTGGAAAAAAATGAAGGAAAATTGTTTCTATACTAGTTTTCTATTTATTTCCTGAAGAAAGTAAAACTCTTCCTGAAACCTGAATAAAATTGAAAGTGGACTAATTAAATCTTCAACTCATGAATAAATTTGTTCTTATTTTAGATATACTTTCTTGGGATGTTACATCTTTCAAATGGAGAAATTTTCTACTTCCTAATTAGTTCTTAAGCTCATTACTTGTTCCATCGAAATTTCAAAGTTGTAAGGTGTATCTCTTCCTTTCTCATGTGGTCAAATTGCGTGATTCCTTGCTTATTGATTTTTCTGGTGGGAGTTAATGTCCCCTGTCTTAGTCAAAATCTGTAAGTACGAAAGGTTTAGATGGTGGAATTGTTGGAATACGAATTTCTTTTGTTTGTAACTAAAAATTTAGAACTTCTGTTGTTTATACTGATCTGCTCGGTAATTTTATCTGAAGTTATATTAGAATTGTTATGCCCCTAGGCATTGTGGGAGTTAGATGCATAATTTGTTGAGTCAATATGTGATGTTACATATTACTGTTAAAATCTTACCAGGAAGTCTAAATATGTTTCCAGAGTTTTGAGTTGGCTTATTTTGTTTTAATAGGTGGAAGGAAAGGCTTGCATGTCGAGAGAAGCTAAGCTGGAATTCTTGAAGCGTAAAAGGCTTCAACGAATGAAAACAGAGACTGGAAAGAATGAGTTTACGTGTGTCAGTAGTACGATGAGTAGAAGTGGTGGGGATGCATTGAGAGGTTCTGCATCTTGTGGTGTAAGAATTCATGGGAATGTGGATTCTTTTTCACCACCTGGTGCCACTCTACATGGGAAAGATATTTTTGTGAAGCGCAAGGTTACAAAGTTTGACTCACCTGATATTGAATGGATAGATAAAATCCCAGAGTGTCCAGTTTATTTTCCATGTAAAGAGGAATTTGAGGATCCGTTAGACTATCTGCATAAGATAGCCCCTGAAGCTTCCAAATATGGTATCTACTCTTTATACATCTTTTTAAGTTGAAGTCTATTCATTTTTGCTTAGATTAGTTTTTGACTTGATTATTATTTAACTAATGCTTCAACTTCAGGCATATGTAAGATTGTTTCGCCCTTGAGTGCTTCAGTTCCTGCTGGAATGGTCCTGATGAAAGAAAAAGCAGGGTTTAAGTTTACAACCAGAGTGCAACCTCTTCGTCTTGCCGAGTGGGATATGGATGACAAGGTCACGTTTTTCATGAGTGGAAGGTGAGCTTTTGTTGTTATTTGAGACAGTTGAGCCAAATTGATTCTTTAGTTGATCTGGCCTTGATCATTCTGTCATTTTTCAGAAACTACACTTTTCGTGATTTCGAGAAAATGGCGAACAAGGTCTTTGCTCGAAGGTATTATAGTGCTGGATGTCTTCCTGCAACATACTTGGAGAAAGAATTTTGGAATGAAATAGCATGCGGAAAGACTGAAAGTGTTGAATATGCATGTGATGTTGATGGTAGTGCATTTTCATCTTCTCCCAGTGATCAGCTCGGGAGAAGTAAATGGAATCTTAAGGTTTTTATCTTCTGACTGGTTGCTTAGTTATTTGTGTTTAAAAATTAGATTTGATATACATTGGGACTCACGTTTTTGAATAATATTGATCAGATGTTACATTTCCCGATAATTAATTGTTTAATATAACGATTAAAGAAAAATGTTCTAAAATATTCATACTTGATATAAATCTGGTTCTTCAAATAAGTCCAGTTATGTGATCCAAATGGAAATTAGGCTAAAACTATCATGAAATCCTGAGGGTTGATTTTAATATAGTCCTTAGTTGAGTTTATTGAATAGAAGGCCTTGCTTGTGATCCTCAAAATTCAGTATTGATTCTATTTAACTTCTAACTTTCTCTTAGACATGTTATGTTAACATGCTCCTGTCTTGAATTGCAGAAACTCTCTCGGCTGCCTAAATCTGTTTTACGCCTCCTAGAAACTGCAATCCCAGTATGGATTTGCTCTTTTTCCCTACATTAATGCACTGTCCTTTTCAGCTCTTGTTCTTCTGCTAACACACGATCCTTATTTTTTCCTTTTCCAGGGAGTTACTGAACCTATGCTCTACATTGGAATGCTATTTAGCATTTTTGCTTGGCACGTGGAAGATCATTATCTGTACAGGTGTGTGTGTATCAGAATACAACTGGCTTTTCTTGAAATGGAAATATTATTCGAATGGCTAGTAACCATCTGCTTTTCTTTAGTATCAATTACCATCATTGTGGAGCAGCCAAAACCTGGTATGGTATTCCTGGTCATGCTGCTCTTGAATTCGAAAAGGTTGTCCGGGAGCATGTGTACAATCATAATATTTTATCAGCTGATGGAGAGGATGGTGCTTTTGATGTACTTCTTGGGAAGACGACTTTATTTCCACCAAATATATTGTTGCAACATAATGTTCCCGTTTACAAGGCTGTGCAGAAGCCTGGTGAATATATAATAACCTTTCCTAGAGCATATCATGCAGGATTTAGCCATGGTAAGATCTTAGATTTTAACCTTTCCTTGCTTTTGAGTTCGTTTTCGATATACAGTTTTGATCATTATTAACACGTGCTACAAAAATTTCAGGTTTTAATTGTGGAGAAGCTGTAAATTTTGCAATTGGTGATTGGTTTCCCCTTGCATCTATTGCTAGCCGTCGTTATGCATTCCTTAACAGGATGCCTCTTCTACCCCATGAGGAACTTCTTTGTAAAGAAGCAATGATTCTCTACCGTGATGTTGATTATGGGGATCCAGAGTATAGATCTGCTGACTTTATATCACACCAAACTATTAAGGCTTCATTCTCTAAGTTAATGCGCTTCCAGCATTATTCTCGCTGGTGCCTGATGAAATCACAAGCATGTAATGGTGTTTCTTCGTATTCACATGGAACTATTCTTTGCAGTATTTGCAAACGTGACTGTTATGTGGCATACATTAGTTGCAGTTGCTATGCACATCCCATGTGCCTTCGTCATGGTATGTTCATTTGATATTCTACATCTTCATTTAAAATTGAATGCCTCGTTTTTATGATGTATAAAAGTAAATTTCATTTAAGAAGGGGAAAAAAAAAGAAAGAATTCCTTTTGTAGTTTCATAGCTAACCCATGTGGGTGTCTCTCTCTTCCATACGGTTTTTACAGGTCACTTGTGTGCAAATGCTGTGCTTAATATTTGCGTCAATTCTTGCAATAATGTGCTGAATTTTAGTTTATTGCTTTTGAAATTATGTCGTACATCAAGTATAGTCTACTGTTCTGATCTTTTATTTTCTTGGGTCAGATCCTAAGATACTTGGCTTGGCATGCACAAAGAGCCCAACTCTCTTTCTGAGGGAAGATATACTGGACTTGGAGTCAGCAGCACAAAAGTTTGAACAGAAGGAAGATATACTTCATGCAGTTCAGCAGCACTTTAGGAATGGGGATGACTTCATATTGCTATCAAGTATCTTCCCAAATGCTGACAGGAAAGCATATATTCCATACAGTCAGATAGAGTGTGGTTCAAGTGAAGCAAGTCCAAGAAACACTTGTCAGATTCAAGAGGCAGCTTGCACTTCTCCCAACCAGCCTACTACAGGCACGCAGAAAGGAAATTTTACGAGGCACATATCAGAATCTGCGGTTTCTTGCACCTCATCATCTACCTTAGGTCCTTTCATGGAAGCAGCTGAAAATACCACTTGCCTTGACAATGTAAAACTTTTACCTGTATTCAGTACCATATTTGCTTCCCTTACATTCTGTCAAATTATGCTACTATATGTTCAGCTCACTAAACATTTTGCTTCACTTGCTTTCTTGTTTGCAGTCACATATGCATTGTGCTTCTGTCTCAGAAAATCGTTTGCATCTAAAGTCCTCAACTGATATGCATGTAGCTAGGAAGCGAGATTCACAATCTTCTTTGGCCTATGTTCATATTGATGGATGTCGGAGTGACTTGCTGAGCTCAGATGCTGGACATAAAGAAGAAAATGAAGAGAGCGATGAGTCTGATTCAGAAATATTTAGGGTCAAAAGGCGTTCTTCAGTTAAGGTGGAAAACAGGATTGTGCGAGATTCCCCCTCTATCAGCATTGATCATCAGGTATGTTCTTTTTTGATGTTATAGAACATTGTTAGCATTTCCATTGGTATTGGATTTTTAGATAATTGGTTGCATTTGCGCGAGCAAAATGTTGCGCAAATGCAATCGACGAAATACGCGACAGTATTTCGAAAGCATTAAGATTATTAATTGTGTGTTATGTGCTTGCTGGAATTATTGTCAAAAATAATTAATAATTCAGAGCTTCTGATTTAGCAGGGGTATAAACGGCTGAAGAAATGTCAATCAGAAACGAGTCACGGGCTGTCAAGTTCATCAGAGTGTTCAACGGTGGATCTTCCAAGTCAAAGTTTCCGGCCCCATTCAACTGGTAGTAAGGAGTATAATGCTTCAAGAGACCGGCTAAGCTTTCGAAACACAGTCCCAATATCCATAAAGTTCAAGAAAACGGGAATTGATGAAGCGTTGAGCAGGAACAGAGAACGGCATAATAGGCTGGACAGGTTCCAGAATGAGTCTGGGAGAAGCACGAGAGAACCGCCACCTATAGAGATTGGGCCAAAGCGTATTAAAGTGAAAGGTCCATCAATTCTAGGGTTGGAAAGCAGGTTGGACTAAACTAACTGACTGGATGTGCTTGCATCTCTGAGTGTGTTTTATAGAGCCTGACTTTGCTAACTATAGTTCCTGATGGGGATCTAACAACACCGAAGAAGGGGAAAAAAGAAAAAGAAAAAAAAAAAAAAGAAAAAGAAAAAGAAGAGGTAGAAATTATATTGTGGGAGCAGCAGCAAGAGATTAACCAACTTTTAGAAGGCATATTCTTTGTGCAGGCCTCAAATTGAGGCAACTTGCACGGCGGTGATTCTTGGTTCTCAGGCCGGGGTGTTTTATCCGTCTTTGGCAGGAGAACCTTTCTCCTTCCTGCAGGTAGAAAGTTTTTAGATTTTGGGTTAGGCAACTTTTGGTGTACATTTGTTTCCTTTTAACGGTAAAATTAATTCTTGCGAGAGGAGACGACACGGTGGGTATTCCCCCCAACGTGCCATCTCTGGCTCTCGCTCTCGTTATTGTTGCTGCTTCCTGTTGTTACTGTTCAAAATTCTTTTTATGTAGCTATGGGTCCTTTTGCACCATAAGACTACTTGAATAAAATTCAAGGAAGGAAATTCTCTCGATTCATTCGTTCGGACTTTTAAATTATATTTACCTTATGTGTTTGATCTTCATCCTTGGAATGAAGGAACAAGCCATGCTTTTTGTCAAGTGGGCTTCCTTCAGAATATAAGGGCCTAAATCTGTAGCTTCTTCTGGGCTACCCGTTCTCCACAACTCAACCCCATAGTGGTCTCTATAAATTTCTTAATACATTCCGAATGTAAAAATGAAATTATGGTCTTCTTGTTGTCTCTCACCTCAGTAACTGTATAAAAATAAATGCAAAAGTTAGAATTCTAACATTATGAGATATATATCCAAAATTTATATTATGAGTTGCTTTGAAGCATTTCTATATTCAAATTAATTTCCTTTAAAGTAAACTAAAATTTTGAATTTTAACATTAAAATTTAAAAGTCCACAAGCATTCAAGCTCCTGCCAACAAAATTGCAAGGACATTTAGCTGTTCAACCAAACATGTCATGTGTGTGTATATATATTTGTAAAGAAAAAATGAAGAAAAAAAAAGGAAAGAAAACATTTCATGTGTACATATGAATATTAACAGTTGTAAAATTCCAAGTATTTTATTACATACAAATTTATGAATTTTTTGACACAATAATTATTTATTGGTGAAGTGATAAGAAGATTAGTACAGGTTGTTATATATTTTAAAAAATTCTTCCAAATTTTGTAGGGAAAACAATTGTTAAAATAAATACAAATATGTAATGAATAATTAAGTGAGAAAATTAATGAAAGGAGAAATTGGTGATTAGTGTGTAGAATGATGATGGAAAAAGGAGCACTAAAATTCAATTTGATAGGACACGAAATATGGGACCCATTTGTGTAAGTAATGTCTTCTCTACCTTTCTTTTTTATATTTTAATTTTAGAACAGAATGAAATATTTTGAAAGAAAGAAAACACAAATAGCATATATTAATGAAGATCAAAAAGAAAAGAAAAGAAATGGTGAGAATAGAACAAAGAGAAAAAGATTAAAGAAAAAAAGGAAAGTGATAATGGGTTCTTGTCAAAAAATCTGCATGAAATTATCAATCACTCATTCCAAAAGATTTGTAGGGTATTTATACTGGTTTCTCTTGCTTAAAAGTCTTTGAAAAAGATTCAATATGTTTCACTTTTTGCCCTAATTTTTTATATTTATTTATTTATTTATTTAGGTGGGGAGGGTGTTAGCTAGGGTTTATATAAATATATATATATAAATGCTACCAAGGCATTTATATTGGGAAGGGATTTTTAGATGGTCAAAAAGTTTCATTTCTTATTCTAAGTCATGTTATGGTATGGTCAAGTTTCATATTTGTTCTTTGATGGAGAAGAAAAAAAAAAAATTACTACCAATTTTCATTTTCCTACTATTTTACTTATTTTTATGCGGGAATGATTGGAAAAATCCAATCTTTTTTTTTCTATCTTTTGATTGTGTGTTCTAAATAGTCAATTTTTTCGTTTTTCCTTTAGCATATTATTTATTACGTGCATGGTTGGGAAACTCCACTTTGCATCATTCCTTTCTTTGAGTATTCAAATTTCCAACTATTATAGGAATATGTTTTTAGGGCTTCTGGAACAAATCTTTGATTATGTTTTTGGGAATTTTACAGATATTGAAAACTATGTTTCAATTGTGATAATTACTCTTTTTCCCCCCTTTTCTTTTGGCATGGATCATATTCAATTATTCTTCTTTAATATATATATATATTCTTAATACTGTTAATTTCACTTATTTGTACATCATTGAATAACTTTTTCAAGAAATGGTGTTTATTTCATTCTATTGAACTCCATCCAAGCAATAAGGATCAAGATTTAATAAACTCTCTCTCTTTATATATATATATATATATATATATATATATATATCATGATGTTTCTATACTTCAAAAAGCACTTTCTTAATTTGAACTCTTATCAATCCTAACCTTGCAAAACATTAGTATTCCAGAAATGGGAAAAAAAAAAGGCATATAAAACTTAAGAGAAAAAAACCCCACCAAAAAAAAAAGAAAAAGAAAAGAAGAAATCCATGAACTTACAAAAAAGCAAACTATGTCAAGATTTAGTCAAACACATGCAATCTGGAAACCATATTTCTGCTCCATAGATTCCATTCTCACTTACATTATTTGGCAATCATTTTGGCCTAAAGTGGCACAAGTAAATTAAGCAGCATCTTGTCAAGCTGTCAATTCTACACATTTCTTTTTTTCCCACCTAAGTTTTTGGATTCTTTTTTATTTTTTGACACTACATATATATATATATATATTTCCTTGCTTCTTCTGTTCATATATAATCATCAAAAGTATGAAATAGATCCCTCCATGAATAAAGATACATTTGTTTGGCATTATTTCTTATAACCTATGCTTACTGTTGCCACTATAATTTTTTATACATATATAATAATACTATCTTTTCTCAATAAAGATTTAATCATAAAAGTGACTGATGATGATATTTATCACAACAAGTGACAACTTTTAATTTCATTACAAGATCAATTTCTCATGCTAATGAAGGGCCATTTGTAACCTATATATATATATATATATATATAATTATAGTTGGAGAATTGGTCAATAGAATCCAACTTTTTTATGGCCTTGTGCTGTTGGGCTCATATGCCATCCACTTAAGCCCTTAACATTAACTTTCATATCAATATGAAGCAGCTCTAGCTATGTTTGTACCTTATGAGTAAAAAGTGGTAACTCAATTGGCATAATTTTTCCAATCTAATATAAGTTTTGATTTATTTTCTAAACTATTTTGTAGTTTATTATAACCCTTTCAAAATTAGTCGATAAAGTTATTAGTAAAATTATAAAAATCTTTAACGATTAATATAAAATTTTATTATTCGTTTATATAATATTAGAGTTCATGATCTTTTAGACTCCAACTTAGACTAACATGATGATGTTGATAATCCCACAACAATATAAGTGAACTATTTTGGATGCTTGTTCTTTTGTCCCTTACAATTGCTGTCCTTAAGTTTTGAGGCTTTTAGCATTTGTACTTAGTTAAGTAAATAAATATCTTAGTATCAGAGTACCAAAACATTTGTGTCCATACAAAAATATATTTATATATCAAAGATATGGCCATAATTATGTGCTTTTTCATCATTTAAGGTTGTTATGAACTTGAGAGACCTTTTTTGTCTTATTTATTGCTTAATTATATATATAGAAGTTAATTCTGCATAATTTAAAGTTGTATGTACTTATGTTGATGAACTTCTTGCTGATGACTTTTTAGCAGATTGGAAACTGAAAAGGCGGCTAAAACATTTAATTTATACTTTCAACAAGACATTCACAATACAAAGGAAGAGCTAATAAAAGATCCCTTTCCATGAAAAAGGAAAAAAAAAAAAACTAAAAACAATGTTTATAAAGAATGGTATTTTAGACATTGCATATGATTTCCATGTTCATATATTTGACATTGATTTGCAAATAGAGAGCAATAAAAATTAATGAGATGATAACTATGAAGATGAGGAATAAAACAAATCACATGTATCATACCATACAATTTATATTTATACTACATTTTAAATAATTTCTAGACTCGATTATTCAATATATATATATATATATATATTCAATATTTGATGAATAAACAAACACATGTAATGTTATAGGTTATCTTTTTAATGATTTTTGTCACCATTTATTGGTTTTACCTATAAGAAAATGTGATAAATGAATTTAACACGAGGAAATGAAAATTTAAACATTAATTCAACAAAGTAATTGGCTTTAAATGCTTATATATATATATTAGGAGAAAGTTGTTGAGTTATCTCTTCAAATATGTTAATTTGAGACAAAATTAAGCTTGTAAATTTGGTCCATTTTGACAAAATTATATATATTTCTAAAACAAGCTCTTATGCATATATATCTAAACACAAACTCAAGCTATGCACAATTCAATAAAATTTGTATATATATATATATATATTTATATATTCACAATGATATGTTTAATTGTTTTAAAAAGATCAAAAGAGAAGAGGCTAAAGAAAAAGAAAGAATATATATATATTATATATATATGTAAGTATAAAACGTGAACAATATTCAAGGACATGAATAATTATGGGCGACAAAGAATTATATGAGTGGTAGAGAGCTCCCAATTCCCAAAGAATGAGAGGATAATATATATATATATATATATGTATATTTTTTTGCTCCTTTTTCTCCACATTCTTCGACAAGTACTCACATCTCACATTCATTCATTCCTGTGAATTGAATTTTAGAGAGAGAGAGAGAGGCACTAAATTATGAAGAAAATCTTTTTAGGTCCGTTTTGCTTCATCATCTTTATTATTATAAATTGATTGGCATTTTGTGGCTGAAAAGGTCGGGTAGTAAATGAACATGTTGACCCATTTTAGTTTGTTCATTTCTCGATGTCATTCAGACACTGACCTTCTTCCCCCTATGTCGGTACCTACTTTCTACTTTCTTTATACTATACATACATACATATATATATATTATAGTATTATTATGGTTGTCATAACTTGATCTCCACATATTTAGTCAAATTTTTCATATTATTACTATGTCTAATTTCCCAAACATCACGTGATACCTTGTACTACTTATATAATACTTAGTATTCACATATTAAAAGTCAATTTCAAACCAAAAATACCAACCCTTATGACATACATATATACATACATACATACATACATATATATATATATATATATACTAATTGTTCGAGATTCAAATCAAGACTTATATATATATATAATATTCTAATTCTTACAAAGTATAATTAAATCTCAAGTTTTGCTACAGTTTTCTTAATGAATTTGTGATTTTTGGTTTGTGAAGAAAAGAATATTATATATATATAATATATATATATATATAGAGAGAGAGAGATGGGTATTTATGTAAGATTCCTTGCCATTTGGCCACCTCCATAGGCATTGCCGGTGGAAGTTGAGACCAACACTCTCTGGCTATTAATTATGTAATATATATATATATATATATAGATATAGTCCATAATTTGGTTTTCTTGGGTGATTGAATTTGAATATAAGAAAAGATGCTTCCAACCCACAATTTGTGCTCTTAAAAGGTTGGTAAAAAACAAGAAGATTTCTTGAAATCTCCTCAAGATAGAGTTTTTTCTTTCTTCTTTTGTATTTCCGAGGAAGAATTAACTATTCATGCAGGGTTGACATTCATCAATTTGTTTCCTTCACTTGGAATAAATAATTAATTAATTAATCAATCCATCTGTCTTAATTAATTTCTTTCTTTTCCTTAATATTATTTTTATGAACTCCAAATATATATATATATATAGAGCCACGAAAACCAACATTGTCAGTCTTCTCTCTTCTGGCCGGATTAATTTTGTTCCGTGTTCATCGCTGCGACAAACTTCCAAAAGTCATACATACATAGTATAACTTCTAAATCACATAAAACCACGTAAAAACATGTATAAACCCCACCTTAATAAACAAATACATATATATATTCGTTTCCCAATGTTGTCGATCTGAAACCCTAACATACAAAATTCTTCGAGAATGTTATATATCAACTCCATCTATTTTTTCATGGAAATTATTTTGAAATAAATTCTAGAAGATAATACATATATATTTAGATTATATCTACAAACAAATGATTTTTTTAGAAGAAATTAAATATAGAAGTAATTGTGTTTGTGAAAAAGAGGTGATGAAAAATGTATATTATATATATATAATATATATATATATATAGAGAGAGAGAGAGAGAGAGAGAGAAAGAATTGGTTTTGGTGAAAAATAAAAATTAATGTGAAAAAGGTAATAACAGTGGAAACATTAATTAACGTTGGGAGGTACATCGATCATAGAATTATGTACTAGTGTAATAAATAGGGTCTTCGTACGTGCATGCAGCTAAAATTCCCAATGCCTTTCTCATCCACATACATACACACTCATCTATGAAATACAAGCTGTTTAATTTTCATTAATTATGATTAGACAATTATTCGTTAGGTTTTACCTTCATTATAGTTAGACATCCCAATTCAAAATAATATTTACGTACTTTATCCATTTAGGAAAAAAAAAACTCAATAATGCATATCCCTGAAATTATGGGGTGTATAAAGGAGTTCCTTTCCACTTGTTAGATTGCTTTGTTTTCTTTTTTTATTTTTTCTTTTAAGACCATCCCAAATCTGAAATTATAGTTTCCACTAATTTTACATTTTTTTTGTTTGTTTGATGAATAAGCACAATTATGAGAGAAAGTGAGAATATCTTGAAGTCAAATTTATATTTAGAAAAAATTTTGTTTGAATTTATTGGTCCTTTTTTGTTCCATATGTGACTACAGATTCGACACAAATTGTACTGACAAAGTTAACTTAGACTTTACCTTAACTCTTATATGATGCTCATAATTATTAAAGAAATCATGTCACTAATTAAATTATGTTTTTGTTGTAATATAATTTAAAAGTGAAGAAAAGAAAAAAGTATAAATGGGCTGGGTTCATACTAAATGGGCCTTGAGAAAAACATTTTCACGCCTTCATAATGGAGGTTAGTTGAGAATTTGACTATAGGTTAAAAGTGGGGCACCCGAATTCTAGCCATCAGAAAAAAGATACGGTCATCCATATAGATACGGATACGGATACGGATACTCCAATGACTCAAAATTTTAGGCCGCACGTAAAAAGTAAAAAAAGAAAAAAAAAAAGTTCTCAAAGTCATAATACATTACACGCTTGATTAAAAGCCACATTTACAACTTTTCAAAAATATTGTCCTTTTTTATCTACACAATCAAAAGATAACTATTACTCCTTTACATATATATATATATTTATTTATTTAATTTTCTTCTTGATATCATTGAACTTTCCTAAAGTTTGATGGGGGGGGGGGGCACCTTCAAATATTTCAATTTATATTTAAAAAAAAAGAAATATACAATCAAAATACAACTGGAAAATAATAGTACACTATTTCCAAAGCGTGTGCATTATTTTCAAAATAATGATTTTTTTGCATTAATAAAGTGCAAATTTTAGAAACCTAATGTTTTGATGTATTAAGGACTAAGAGGATTTCAAGCTAAAAAGCTAATTAATATTGAACCAAAAAAAAAAAAAAATATATATATATATATATATATATATATATAGTGGAGTAGACATTAAACCTAAACAGAAAGTCTTTTGTTTTCTTCTTGTTTAATTTTATATGCATTAATAGAAGGGAAAAATCAACAAGCCTTCCTATCACTATTTGGTCAATTTTGACAGCATATAATCAATTTAGTCCCTTATATATATATATTTTTGCTTATATCCAATTAGTCCTTGAATACTAAATTTCTACAAATATGAATGACTAATTAGATTAGTGAAAAAGTTGAAATATATAAAATTAAATATATGCGAATATATATATATATATATATATATATATTATAGATATATATTAGAGAGAGAGAGAGAGAGAGAGAGAGAGAGAGAGAGAGGGAGAGAGAGAGAGAGTTTTGTGAATTTGTAGCATTTAGACAAGATTCATTATTATTTTGTGGAAAATACATAAAGTATATGGTAGGGCTTTCTCTATAACTTTAAGATAGGAAATATAAAGATGCCAATGCCACTTTTTTAGATCTCATCAAATTCAAATAAGTTTTTGTACAATAAATTATAAGGTTTTCTATCTTGCATGTGTGTGTCTATATATATATATATATATAATAAAAAGGTATATACTTCATTATTATTATTATTATGTGTCACTAAAAATTTTTATTTTCTTCTCGAGGGAGGTTTGTATATATATCACAAAAATATGATACATACACACTAGAGGACCACCAAAATTTATCACTTTATTTATCATATTCTTCAACTCTTTTTGACTATCTAAATTCTACCTTGAATTCTCTCAAACAGGACTCTCTCTCTCTCTCTCTCACTCTCTAATGTTGACTACTCCTTTGATTTTTTAATGAAAATTCTATGTATATATATATAACAAAAAAAATACTAAAATTTATTGCATATTTTATTTAAATAATTATAGTCAAATTTAAACTATTATTTTAGTACAATGAAAATACTGTTAAATAATAGACTGAAATTATGTGTTCATTAGTTGATCTTGAATCTATATGTATATATGAGAGAGATATATGGCCATGGTTCTCCTCTTATCTCATTTACCCTTTTCACTTGAAAGTGAAAAATCATACAACCTTTTTTTATTTTTTCTTTTCATTTCTTTTTCTTCATATAATTATTCTCTTTTCCCCTTGCTCATATCTTTTTCCCAAATTCTTGAAAAGGGCATATTTGTCTAATAAGCCAGTTTCATTGATTTAATTTTTTTTTAAGAAAAAGAAAAATTTGATATAAGGGGGAAAAAACTAAAAAGAAAAGAAGAGGAGAGGGTAGTGTTTGAATTAGAAAGAGCAAAAAATGGGGAGAAATCATTACAAAACCAAAACAAAATGAAGATGATGAGAAAAGATGTTCTAATTAATAGGGAAATGGGAATACATAAGTAGAAAGAATGTGAAATATTTAAGCATACCAAAAATATAAGTAAGGAACATCAAATGTAGAAAAAAAAAATGGTGATTAGGGTTTTGGCAAATAGTGGTTTTCAAAACGAGTGAAGAATATATTGGTTAGAAAGGGCAATATTGTGAGTTGTTGTTTGATAGAGAAATGTTTCACGTTAAAAGCTTACACTAAAATTTCCATTTCTTTTTTTCTTTTCCTTCAAACAATATATACAACATATAAACTAGTGGGAATGGGGAAAGAAAAAAAAGAAGAAAAAAAAAAAGGAATCATGAAGACTCAATTAAACTTGTTTTTCCTTTTCCTTTCTTTCATCTTTTTCTCCGTAGCTTTCCTTTCTTTCCCTTACCCCCCTTTTTCTCTTATCTATGGTACCCCCACGTCCACTATATATAATTTTCTCTCTCTAGCCCCTCTCCTCAACTGTCATTTTCTCACATATACTTCACACAAAAGAAACAACCATTCACTTCATACCTTGTCATTTCTTTTCTCTCTCCTCTCTCTCACTCTCAAAAATCTCTCTGCAACTACTCCTCCTCTCATCAATTTGATCATCAATTTCCCATCCACAGCAAAACCCCAAGAAACAATCTTTTTTTTTTTTTATCTTCTCCCTTTGAGTAGTAATCCCTCACAAGATTTCTTGCTCTTTTCTAAACCTTACATATATATATATATATATATATATATACTTACTTACTTGCACCCTCTTTATTTTACCCCCTCCTCCCCCAGATTTTACAAGAACTGATAGAGAGAGAGCTAGCTAGTTAGCAAGAACAAGAACAAGAACAAGAAAAGGGAATTAATAGTAGGTGTAGGAGGAATTAATTCAGAAGAAAAACACTTGTTTTGTTCCCACATACATATATATATATATATATAGAATTAGGAGAGTAGAGAAGAAGAGGAGAGAGAGAGAGAGAGAGGAAGATGGAACTATTCCCAGCAGCTCAACCAGACCTATCCCTTCAAATCAGCCCTCCAAACAGCAAACCCTCATCTGGAACAGGTGGTGGTTGGATAAGAAGAAGTAGTAGTAGTAGTGAAGATCAAGATGAGATGGATTTGGGTTTTTGGAAAAGAGCTTTAGATTCAAGAAACTCTTCCGCCATTTCTTCTTCAAGAATATTAGCCAAACCTCATCCTCCTCACCCGCCTCCTTCTTTAGCACCAGAAAACTCATCCTCATCTTTTGAGCTTTCTTTATCCACTAATAATTATCCAAGGCTTTCTTCTGACCCTAATCATTATAACCATTTTAACCTCATCCACAACACTACTAATAATAACTCTAATCATCTTATCCACTCTTCTTTTCACCATCAAGGCCTAACCCAAGAACTCGGTTTCTTGAGACCCATTAGAGGTATCCCGGTTTACCAAAACCCGGCTGCCACCGCCGCCGCCCTCTCTTCTTCCTTCCCATTTCTTCAACACTCCTTATTAGACAATACTACTACTAATACTACTACTACTACTACTACTTGTAATAATTCAACAATAATACCGTCTTCTTCTACTTCCACGAATCACAGCCATCATCATCATCATCAGGGTTTAATGCGGTCGAGAATTTTGTCCAGATTTCCGGCGAAACGTAGCATGAGAGCTCCCCGGATGCGGTGGACAACCACACTTCATGCTCGTTTTGTTCATGCTGTTGAGCTTTTGGGTGGCCATGAAAGTAAGCTATCTTTCTTTCTTTCGTAATTAATTAATTAATTACTTGGACAAAACATATATATATATATATACTAATCATTGAATCTTTCTATACATTATGGGTATTTTTTTTTTTTTGTTTTTTTTTTCTTTTTCTTCAGGAGCTACACCAAAGTCAGTTCTTGAACTTATGGATGTGAAAGATCTCACCTTGGCACATGTTAAGTCACATTTACAGGTAAAAAAATGGACCACCTTTTTTTTCCTTTTTTTCTTTTCATCTATTCTAATGTTTATAGCTCAATTGGGTTTTGTTTTTCTTCTTCATCATCACAAACCAGTGAAAAAAAAGCTTCTTTGTTTTGATTTCCTTTTTGTCACAAAGAAAGAAAGTGCAGTCAGTCACTCCCAAATTTTGAAGAAGCTGTTTTTAATTTTCATGATGCAAAAAAAAAAAAAAAGTTAATTTTGAAATACCTGCATTTCTGCATCCCTTTCCCTGTACACAAATAATGAGTCTAAATTCATACATTTCAAATTCCAATGTGTTTTTACAGATATATAGAGAGAGAAACCTCTAAAATCCTTAGCACTTCTTTTTCTACTAGATCTAGCTTATAGATAGATGGTTTTTCTGCTAGCAGCTATTAACTAGCAAGTACCAGCTTTTTTTTTTTTTTTTTTTTCCCCTTTCTTTTTACTTCGAAGAAGGAACCAACAATACATACATATAAAAGGAAAAAAAAAAAAAAATCAGTAAGTAATCAATTATACTGGAAAGAGAGAGAAAGAGCTTAGGTGGTCATCAGAGAAATCAAGTAAGACAAAGCCCGAGGAATTGAAAATGGTCACTGCCAGGACAGGCCGAGACAAGTTCAAATACACAACTCCATTATTATTATTTTTATTATTATTATCTTTTTCTTTTTTTTTTTTTTTTTTTACAGAAGACAGTTGCGCTCGAGTAACAAAGTACAAAAAACGCTATCATGTCTCAATGATGATATGTGTGTATCTCTTTTGCTGTAATAAAAAAACCCACCGTAGTCAAGATGACCACACATACATACATACATATATACATACATACATGCATACATACATACATACATACATGCATACATACATGCGTACACTATTTTTATTTTTCACTAGTAGTTACTCCGTACCTGAATGTTAAAATGTAGCAAGAGACATATTTTAAATGCTTATGTATGTACCATTTTCCTTTGCAGATGTATCGGACGGTGAAAACTACTGATAGAGCAGCAGCTTCTTCAGGTAATCAGTGCACTTCCTCCATATATATATATATGTTAACATTTGGAAGAAAGTTGATTTTTTTGTCTTTATTTTCTAATGAGATTTTGTGATATATATATATATATATGTGTGTGTGATGTTTAGGACAATCAGATGTATACGAAAATGGATCATCTGGGGATACTTCTGAGGAAATGCTGTTTGACGTTCAGAACTCGAGAAAATCTGAATTATCAACCGTCCAACAGCAGGGACGACAAAATCTTCCTCAAGACAAAGAATATCATGCTCTTTGGAGCAATTCCTCAAGGTTAGTTTGCTATAAATTAATTTATTATTTATCCACCAATTATTTTTGTGCATTTCTTTTTTGGTGTTTGCTAGACATGTTTTCTTAGTCACTAGACGTACTATCTGATCTATTTATGGAAGTATAATAAATTTTAATCTATGCTATTCACGGGACTTTAGAATAAAAGTGTGGGAATAAAGAAAAAGGAGATAAAAGATAGAATTTTTATCATGAACACCTAATTTAATTTATAATTATCTATCTTAAATTATGAATTCAAGACATATTAGAAGTCAAAAATTTTGAAAATGTAAAAAAGACAGAATCTTTATTTTTTTTGTGCATGTGTGAAGCCTTATAGAAAGCGTTGATGATGTTCTTGAAAAGCAAGATTAGGGTAGTATGTATTAGTTTGCCAATTCTTCCCTTTCTCCTTCAGCATTGTGGTTTTTACAATGCTGATTCTAAAGCTTTTTTAAAGTTGTTATCTTTTCTCTTTCTCTTTCTCTTTCTTTAGAGGATTTTGTCCGTGTGGGTGTGCGCGTTAAAAACTTTATTTTACTTTCTCTGCTCAAACATAAAGAAAGAACATAATCCTATATATATATGTATAAAAGATAACAAAAAGAAGAAAAAAGAGAAGTGAGAGAGAGAGAGAGCACTGATCCTTTGTTCTGTCTGTCGAGGAACAGTTTCAAATACACAAACTCCTCTATCATAAGGTAATAATCTCTTTTTAGCTTGGGTGGATTGAAGGGAGAAAAAAAGTAAAAGTTTTTCAGTAAAAGTAAAGTAAGAAAACTCTCTTCTCAAGACTTTAGGGAAAAAAACATAGGATTTCAATTGGTAATAAGAAATCAAACTAAAAATGGACATATCTCTTTCCCTTGGATTTTGTGGGCTCTCAAAAAAAAAAAAAAAAGTAATAATAATAATATTGGAGAACTTAGTCTCAAAGTTAAACCCAGTGATGGCCCATATGTAGAAATCTTGGTGCCAAAGCTTGATATAAATATATATATATATATATATATATATGTATATGTATGTATAGAAATTAGATATGCTGAATTTGAAAGTTTCTTGAAATTTGTATCATTAGCATATAATGCTGTATCACATGGGTGGGAAAGGGAGGGCTCAAAACTTTATTTCTATCATCTCAGAATATAAAGTGAAGGGTATAAATAAGACAGTAAAAGATAGCTTTCTTTTCTTCACCTTACTTTTCTTTTCTTTTTTTTTTTTTTTTTTTTGGCTTCTCTTCTGCATGGCTTCCACTGAACCACCAAATATTCTTTCTCTTTCTCTCTCTGTCTATATATATATATATATATATATTTTTTTTTTTTATCATGACCCCCTTTTCTTTCTTTTTCTCTTTTTGATTTCTTGTAGCAGAGAAGCTTGGCTGCATGGCAAGGGGAGGACAGATTCGACAGGGAACAAACAAATACCTTCTCTTGAGGTAAATCTAGAATTTCAAATTCCCTGCATCATCTCTCTCTTTATATATATATATATATATATATATATATAAATGCTATTTGGAATAAATAATATTGTAGTAGCTAGCTGTTCCATAAATCTAGATGCCCACACATGCATGGGAATGAAGACTTGTCTGTCTTGCATGCATCACATATATGTATGCATTAATTCACAGTATAAAGTGGCAAAGAATTTTTTTTTTTTAAGAAAAGACAATGCTTTTTTTTTTTTCTAAAGTTGGGGCTAGCTAGCTCAGCTGTGCAATTAATATATCCTAGGGTCAAGACAATTTAAAAGAAAGAAAACCACCCTAATTCAAATAAATAAAAGAAGGAGAATGAATGGTATTTTTAGTTATACCAAAAGAAAGAAAAGAAGAATGTGCATTATATCCTCGTTTTTTTATGTAACCTTAATACTAGCTACCTCGTACCTGATGCATCTACAAAACCTTAGATGATTTACATTGCTTTGCTTTTCTTTTTTTTTAATTTGTTGCATGGCAAGTGAATTATAAGTTTATGGTTCTTGAATCTTGATTGGGGTGATTTGAGATCCATAGTTAATTTTTATAAGATGTTTTGAAATATATATATATATATAATAAATGGGTACGTGTATATATGCAGAAGGAGATGGAAGGAAAGTGCCCGAGTTATGACAGAGTATCAGAAGTGAGCTCATCGAGTGTATCAGCAGAAACAAGCCCGAAGAAGAAGCCGAATTTGGAGTTCACCTTGGGAAGACCACTGTGATTAAAACACCTCCAAAATATATATAAATATATATATAGTACTACTCATTTTGAAATCATTATAACCTCTGACCAAGACTAGCTAGCTAGCTAGAGAGAGAAAGCTAGGTAGCTGGTCATGAAGTAAGAGAAGAGAATCAGGTACCCATATGCAGAGTGCCAAAAGAAAGTGAAAAAAAGAAAAAAAAAAAAACAAAACAAAACAAAAAAAGAAAAGAGAAAGTAAAGGAAAAGAGAGCTAAAGAAAGACAAGGAGACAAGAAAGACAGAAAGCAAAAAAAAAAAGGGAGTGATGAAGGGTAGAATGGGGGAAAAAAAAAGAAAGTAGAAAAGCCATGTTGTTCATTTCCCTATATATACCTATCTATTTATCTATCTATCAAGATGTGATTATCATCATAATTCATATATATATTCTTGATGATGAGATCCAAATCCCACGTACGTATTCTCTCTCTCTCTCTATATATATATATATATATATATGAGAAAAGGAAAAAAGGAATTATTAAAAAGAAGAAGAAAGAAAGAAATGAATTAATGTATGGATGCACTTTTTGATTGAAGAATGAAACATGAGAAAAAGGAAGAGCACTGTGATAAATTCCTGGCCATGCATGCTTTACGCTTTCCCAACAAAACAAAATTAATGTAAAATATTTAAATAAAAAAGCAGCAAAGAAAAAGAAGGATCATCGAGGAAGAAAATACGTAAGAAGACAGAGGATTTAATAATTAATTAGAATAACAAACAAATATCTGCATGCTCACACTACTACGTGATTTTGCTTTTTAATCAATCATCATATTTATTTATTTGAATTCAATTCAATGGAACATTTTTATCAGATTTATGAGAATTAAAGTCAATCTTATAAAATGAGTTACAAACTTCAAATACAATAAAAGTCAACACCTCCTTGTCTCTTTTATATATTCCTAATTTTTGTACGTACACACATACGTGTAAGTATATCAACCTTATCTTCTTCCTTCACACCAAAAAGAAGCGATCCAGTTCTGTACTACCACAAAAGAAACCTGCTTATTTTTCTCCTTTAGGAAACTAATTGATGGATTCAATACTTTAATTAAAACCCCTCCACAACCAATATTCACCGGAACATAAATGTTATTTATATTTCCATAGTTTCAAAATATCATCATATACAAAACATAAACAATAATCATTACACAGAGCAAGACATAAGTTAGAACTCAAAAACTCTCGTCTTTCTGAACACATACTTGTGTGCATTTAGTAGTAATAGGGAGCCATAATTATGAATGAAAGAGAAAGGATGTAGAAGAAGAAGAAGTCCTTTGCTGTCATGCAAGGTTCAAAGTAAGTACAAAATGTCATGTTATATATATATATATATATATATGTAAGCAATGGCAATGTGGAAGTGTATATAATAATTAAGATTGATTGGTGAGCATGCAGCATGCAGGAGGTTGTTTTAGATTAGCTTGAGTCTTTTTCTTGGAGTTAAGATGAAGACCACACCAAGTAGCTGCCATAGGACCATAGTTTCTGATTTGCCATTTTCATCATTAATAAATCTGCTTTACCTCTTCAATGTTTGAATTTTCACTTTCCAAAATTAATTTTTTCTGTACTTACAACTCCAATTTTCATTTTATATATATATATATATATATATATATATATAAATCATGTACTACTTACTACTCATTTTATCCTAAAGTTTTTGCACGAATCAAATTGAGTTACTCTCATTTTTTTCTTATTTGTTTGTTTCTTTTAAATTTTATTTAATCATAATAAGAAATAAAGGAAACGAGAAAAAGCAAAAAAGGAGAAAATTATTTACTTTTAAAAGCAGAAAAATTATGAATAAGCTTCAAAATGCAATATTATTTCCATTGATTTTAGTGAAAAATTAGTCACGACAAAAGTTGAACAGTGCAATTGATGTCTCCAATTTTGCCTTTTCTTATTCCTCTTGCAGATTTCCTTTGGAGTGATTGTTGGAAAAAAGAAAAGAAGGAAAAAAAAAAAAAGGTTCTTCCTTTAATGGGGGAATGGGGTTAGCACTTCTTTTCAACACTTTTATCTTTGAAAAGGCTAAAGTGGGATAAATTATTCTATAGTTTTTTACCTTTCTTTTCTTTTCTTTTTTTTTTTTTTTTTTTTGCCCTTTCCCTAATAATATGTTTGAATCCATGTTTTCAATTATCTAGGGAATATATAAAGAAATAAAAAGAGGTAAAATAGAATTTAATTTAATGTAATTTACTAAGCTCTCGTGGCCTATTCACATAAACTTTTTGTTCCATATTACCTAGTTTACCATTCTTTTTTTTTTTTCCACAAATTCCATTTTAAATTAAATTTGAATTAAATAGTTTGATAATAAAAAATTATAGTTTTAACAAAAATAATGTGAATGTCTTTCTTGATTAACTATCTTTATTCATATACTTTCTTCTAAATCTTTTAACTTGTTACAATCCAATTCAAAGTTTCTCATAAATGTTGCAAAAATAATCATGATGGGTCCAAAAGGTGGCTATCATGTAGTAAAGACTTTAAGAATTTACAAAAAAAAAAAAATAAATAAAAAAAATAAATAAAAAGAAAAAGTAGAAACCCTTCAAAGTTAGGACCTTTATGGTAATGTCCTGTTCTTTGAAACCAGGGAAAAAAAAAAAAGTGTCCTATAATTATGAGTAAAGAGAAAACGAGAATGTGGGAAAGCTCTCTCCTACTCGCAATTATTAGCTTTAGATATTCAGACACTCACTTATTTCCCTTATTTACTTCACCCCAAATATCAACAAAATTAATCATTTAACACAAGTTCATCCATCTACAAAAACATTTATTCAAAAAGATTTATGGGATATTCAAAAGTCACTTTTAAATTTCGATTAATGTTAAATTGAGTTATTATAGTAAGAAAGTTTTGCAATAAAGATATATATGTATGTATAAAGAAGAATGGGCATATATTGAGTGAGAGAGGACGTATCTGAGCTGAAGGAGGGGCAAAGTAGCATAAAAGTCAGTCAAAGCTTTCATAAATATGACAATTTGGTGGAATATTATTGTTACCTTTTCATAGCTTATATAAATGAATGAATATGGAGATGGTCTGTGTTATTAAATAACGTACATAATATATTATTATTATTATTGGTTAAACTTTTTTAATCATAAAAAGTAACAAAAATATAGCATTATTATTATTATTATTATTGGTGAAGGTGATTTGGTGATGAAACTCAAACTTTTATTCCATACTAAAAAACAAACATCTCAATAATTTGTAAAGAAATTAAAGTTACATTCAATCATTCACAGAAAATTATTAAGATAAAAGTCTTTTTCTTTATTATAGTTATATTTAAATGAATGATAATCTTTTTTTACTTTCCACTTTGACTTCATGCTCTCTAACAACCTTCTTTTTTTTTTTTTTCACTTTTTGACTTTGTTTTTTTAGCCAAGTTCATTGTTCTTTCATCCTTAATTTCAGACATTATTCATAACTAGTTGTATTCATTAATTTCTTACATTCTTAACTTTCAAACTTTAAACATAAATTATCTTTAATATATCTAAAAAGACCAAAATGCACTTATTTAAATTTTAGGCAAACAAAAATCAATATATATATATGTGTGTGTGTGTGTGTGTGAGGAACATTGATTAATATGGTAATTTTAATTTAAAAGTTTCTTTTTTTCATAAAGGTAGATCACATCATTTCACCAACTTTGGTTCTATATATATATATATATATATATATATATGTGAAACTTTAATTGGACAAGTTGCAGTCAAATTATACATAGAAAAATGTAAAGAAATGAGGAAAAGAAAGTAGCAAGTGAGACAGTTTTATAGTGTTATAGTATAGTAGCTTTAAGTTTCCCTTGCTGTCACAACTTCACTATTCTTTCAAAAACACACAGAATAGACTATATCTAACTAAACCCTATTCTTCCCCCCTCCCCATAAACAATATATATATATATATGTGAACCCCATAGCTAAGGGAAGAGAAAGAAAGAAAAAAAGTAAGAGAGAGAGAGGCCGTACAGGGTGGTGCAGCGGACGACAGCAGAGAGAGAAAAAAGTGATAGCATTTGCAGGAGAAGCCAAGATTGTCATCAAATTATTTATTCATCATTACACTATCATTCATTCTCGTGTTCTTGAATTTGTAAACGTGTCGTGATCTTTATGTTTAGATTGTGACCTGTAACTTCACTGTAGCCGTCAGATACATACATAACCCTCTCTCTCTCTCTCTCTCTCTCTCTCTCCTTCTTTACTACTTTTGGAGATAGTAGTAGTAGTATGAGTGTAACTTTTTTAAAAAATTTTGATGCCTTGTTTTCACACATTAACCTTTTCTTTTTGCTTCCTTCTATGGCAATGGAGTCCATGAGTTTTTGGCAGTAGCAGTGTTTTATTAGCTCGAGACACTTTTCTTTTTTCCATTTACAAAAACTCCATCCATCTTCAACCAATTTTTCCTCCTACTTCTTTTGCCCACCACAACTTCTCACAAAACGTTGCATTGGATAATATTTTTAACCTAAACAAAAAAAATTAATAGATAAAATAAATTACTAACTATGAATATTATATTAAATTATGACATTCCACGTGTCATTCTCAAACCAAGAGCCATATTTTTAGCACATCAAACAAATTTTGATGTTTTGTGTTTCTTCCACGGAGTAGTAGTGATGGAGACAAGATATATATATATATATATTTTTTACAGAGAAGCTATCAAGAAAAAAAATATTAAGAATTGAGAAGAAGCTTTTTTACCTCGAAATTGATGCATGCAATGAAATTATTAAAATAATTCTCTTTTTTCTTCTTTTGTTGTTTTCCTTGGGAGGAGAGAGAAAGAAGAAATAGTAGTCCCTCCATTCTTTATTATTTTTTACATCAAAATTTTCATTAATAATCAAAGTTAAATATTTTAAAGAATTATTTGGAAGAGACAAAAAAGAAGGAAGTAGGAATTAGTACGAGAAGAGAAGCGAAGAAACAAAAGGCAAAACCAAGTTCTTACAAGAAAACGCATAATATGGCGAGATTCTCGCGGGTGCCAATCCATATTTTCTTTCTTCTTCTTCTCATCCACCATCAACAACTTTAGAATCATTACTACTGTTTCTTTTTTTGTGTATTTATGTATGTAACTATGTATAGGTAAAGTGAGAGAGAGAGAGAAAAAGAAAAGGAAGAAAGATATTGAAACAGTGCTTAGGACAAACAAAACGTTAAACAATTTTTTTGATTTGTGATTTTTGATATGTAAAATTGTAAGGGACGTATCGTGACCAAAAACTTGCTAAAAGTAAAATAAAAATTGAGGCATCGGCCATGCAGCGCATTTTTATAAAGTAAAAAAAAATAAAATTGGCAGGTTTGTCTGTGTTGAAGACGACTGAATGAAGCAAAAGAATGGGATTTCGATTTGATGAGAGAGAAAAAGAAAAGGGAAGAAGAAGCAAAAGCGACCAAAAACCATTCAATGATTTTGCAATCCATTGCATTATGATTGACGCCTCGCTGACCTGAATCACTGACCACATTGCCCCCACACACACTGTTTCTTCTTCTGACTTTTCTTTTGTAAATTTATTAATTAATAAATAAACCCAATGTCCCTTTATTCATTCATTCATTCACTCACTTTCAATATACATATATATATATATATATATATGTATATATATGTATAATTAATGGTGATGGTGTGGGTATAGTAATATACTGGTAGTAATAGAAAAATAGTACAAGAACAAGAACAAGAAGAAGAAGAAGAAGAAGAAGAGCAGGACAGGACAGGACGTCTGGGAATTAGGGCAGTGGTGTGATGGAGACCATACTTCACTCTCTATTACTACTGCACCTTCTAAGGCCAGTCATGTCTTTGTCTGCCCGGCATTCAAGGCGGGCTCTCTTTTTCACTTTTCCATTTTACCCTTTTCCTTTTTTCCTCAAACTATCCATTTCTACCCAATCAAAATAGTAACTTTTTTAATTCCAACACAAAAACTGTGTATCACTTTCAGATCTAAGTAATTTTTTATGGGACGGAGGGTGCAGTCATTGGGCTCATTTTTATAGACCATTATTCTGATTTTGGGCTTTTGGGCTTTCATATTTTAATTTGTTATTGAGTAATGGGCCAGGCCCAATACTACAATTTGGGGAAGTTGGTTGGTTCGTTATTCTTCTTCTTATAATCCAACTGTAACTCAATCTCTTCTTATCTTCTTCGGAAATGGCAGCTTGCACAGCTGCTTCTTCTCTCATTTTCCCTTCTTCAAATTCACTCAAATCCAAAATTTATCTCACAAATTCATCCTTTTCTTCTTCAAAACCTGATTTAAAACTAGTTTCCTGTCGTCGCGGTTTGTTTCCTCCTCTGGTTTCCAGTAATTTCAGGAAGCTGAATCGGATTCTCTGCAGGACCATCCGCACTGTCTCCACCAGTACTACAAATTACGAGGTGGATAATCCTTTTTTTTTTCTTTTTCCCTTCATTACTCTGTTCGTAATATATATATATAAAATCAAAATGGAAAATGAATTGTCTCCCCCGTTCCCATTGTACTGCACTTTATAACTGGTTGAGGAAATTTTATGTTTTTGGGTAGTTTCTGCTACTGATTGTAGCATTTCAGCAATGTTACCTATGCAATAATGTGTAAGTTTATTTCTTTGAAAATGAATAGATACATAGGGCAAGAAATGATGTGATTGTTCAACTTTTTGTAGTTGTGTAACTTCGACCTTTATCGATTCGGTTTGATTGTTCTTTTTAATTTCAATGAGGGTTTGTGGGACTTTATAATCTGATCCTTCTCGCTTTTTGATATTAAAAGAAGCTGAATTTTGTTGCAGTTTTCAGATACTTCTTCTGAAGTGGAATTAAGATTGGAGCTTGGGGATGCTGAAGTAAAAACTAAGGATATATTTGTAGATACAAATGAGAATTCTCTATTGATCAGAGTAAAGCAATCTGGAACTACTCGGACTCTAATGGACACAACTTATCTATATGACAAGATAAAGCCTTCTGAAACAATATGGTACATGCAATTCCCCCAATGCTTTTTTTCTTTTCAAATTTTATGTTAGAATCTTATTGAAGAAAAATCTCTTGGTGTATTGTGCAGGTATATAGATGAGGATCAGTTGGTTGTTAGCCTTAAGAAGCTAGATACAGAACTGAATTGGCCCGACATAGTTGAGTCCTGGGAATCCCTCACTGTTGGAGTCATGCAGCTACTGAAAGGAACATCAATCTACTTAGTTGGGGAATCTACTGAAATAAACCAGAAGATTGCCAAAGAGTTGGCTGTTGGCTTGGGGTAGTAGGATCATTCTTTTATCCTTCTCCCAAAATTAACCCAATCTATATAGGTTTTATTTTTTTCAAGGCAAAATTCTCACTGATGATTAATCAAAAAGTAGAAAAGCTAAAAGGACAAACAACATTAATATGCTTCATGAAGGCTGGTATACTTTGCTATGCTTAAGAGGTTTCTGATTTTTTGGTTGCAAGGTATACTCCACTTGATACAAAAGAACTACTGGAGTCCTTCACAAAGCAAACGGTTGATTCATGTAAATATCATGTATTACTAAGCATGTCTGTGTAGGAACATTCCTGAGATGCTCTCATGGTGCCCTTATTCAGCATACCTAATAGTAAATTAATGACTGTAACTTAACTTAGGTGTTGCTGCAGAGGGGTCTAATGCTGTGGCTGAAGCTGAAAATTCTATACTTGAAAGCCTGAGTAGGTATTAACTTGGTTACCCTGTATCCAATTGTTATCGGTGTTGAAAAATGTGAAATCTCACACAGGAATCAATCTTTCAGCCATGCTCGAACAGTTGTGGCAACATTAGGAGGAATGCACGGTGCAGCGAGGAAGGCCAATAATTGGAGGCACCTCTATGCTGGCTTTTCCATCTGGCTCTCACAATCTGAAGCTACAGGTATTTGATTTGATTTCTCTCCTCTTTGATTCCCAAACCGCAGAATACAGAATGTCAAAATTAGATTCGGTGGCATTATAAACTTGGTGGGTTGAAGTTTATCCTGGAAAAACCAGTAGGTTTTGCAATTTAAACAAGTTCATTTTATAAATATTGAAGAGTACTTTGATTCAACAGATGAAGATTCAGCAAGAGCTGAAGCCAAGAAAAACATCCAACAAGGACTTCAAGGTTACTCAAATGCAGAGGTAGTAGTAAAGCTCGGAGGTTGGGATGCAAGCTACTCAAAAGCTGTTGCTCAAGCTTCTCTTAGTGCCCTCAAACGCTTGATTTTGTCAGATAAAAAGCTTCCAGGTTTCCCTTTTTACTCCCTTTACCACATGCTACTATTCTTTTATCTTTAGCTATGATACAACATTATATTTTCCAAGACATTTGGTTGGCACTTCCTTAAAATCTCCTCTTTTTTAGTCGAAGTTTCCTTATAATAAATGAAATATCATCAATTTTGTGATGGTAGAAGGGAAGTAGGATTGTCCAAGACATTTGGATATTTAACCTTAACGTGTTTTAATCTCTTATTTTCTCAAGGTAAGAAAAGCCTATACATTAGATTGGGATGTCGAGGAGATTGGCCAGATATCAAGCCTCCTGGATGGGATCCATCAAATCCAGATGGAGCTGAATCATAAATTCAGTAAAGATTCTTTCGCCGGAAAATTCTGTGTCAATCAAGTATACCAGTTTAATCTGCAGTTCAAGAATGCATTGTCATGTGTAGAAATGTTTTTGACACCATAATGAATCAAGTTTTCCTCTGTAAACAACAGCATAGTCATTGGGTTACCAAGGGCAAAGTAACAGATGGTTTGAAAAACACCTAGATGAAAAAGAAGGTATATCCTACCTAATTGGAATACAACTGATGAGTATTAAATACCACAATTGTACACAACAGTTTACTGATGCTTACAATTAAAGAAAAAAAATATCTGCCTTGCCTCACTGGAAAAGAAGACTTCAATATTTACATCTATGAGCTAACAAAATGTTTAGTTTTGACAATAAAGCTCTAGCTTAGTCTCTACTGCAGTCAATCAGATGTAACTAACGCTTCAGGTTCAACTTTTGGCACAGCCAGTTTAACATCAGTCTTTGATGGAACCTGCAGGTTCAACTTTTGGCACAGCCAGTTTAACATCAGTCATGGATGGAACCTGCAAAAACAGCGTAAGAATTTCGACCAATATACATCTTAAAGTCAGATATGGGAAGGAAATAAATAGACCAACCAAATGCTTTTGCAAGTCAAGTGAAACAAGTTCCTCTTTTTCCTAGAACCCCCAACTATTAGTTAGAACGTCTGTCAGCCCCAAACAGTTCACTACAAAACAGAGAAATTCAACCCTTCCTTCCAACTTTACATCACGCACTGCCCTATATAACTCAAAACCTCTAAAGTAGCAAGCAACAATATGTGAATGCAAAATTACAAAACAAGGAAATTCCACAACATCATGAAATGAGATTCTTAACCAGCTATTAAAATAAGTAAAACCCTGCATTATATTGGGAGGGGAAACTTTCTTGCAGTATTTTATATTTAACTCAGGTTAGGGCCTTGTGTCATATACTGAAAATAATGATACTGACGCGATACAAATTTCCTTCAACCGGTAGAAGTCATGTAACAGAATTGAGAAAGGAGAAGGCAGGGCCAGATCTGCAGCACCCTTCCATCCAATATTAACATGTGAAGGAGTGAAGAAATTGATGCCAATTTTCTAGCTAATTCAAACATTACAATGAACTTTTTATGGGAGGAAATATATATATATATATATATATATGACTAAGGTCAATTCTGATATACGTGCATGTGGAGATCTTGCATCCAAAAAGTTGAGTCATACCTTACCCTGAAGACTTGCAAGTGTTGACCTCAGAAGAGAATCTCCAACTGCCAACCTCAGCCTTGTAACAAAATCTTCCCGACTCATTTTCTTAGCCTATATAAGATTTCCACAAGTCAGAAAGACAGGAAAAGAGAAGTGGAAAAGAATAGAGAAGTCTGTGTCCAATATGCATACCTGAAATAACTCAAAATTGGAGCGAACAAGATTCATATTTTGTTCTGAGACCTTACTTGAGATTGCAGCAAATAACATGGAGAAAGGCATCCAAGGGGATCTAGGAGCCCTAAAAGGTTTTGGACCAACTTTTAGGTCCTTATCTGTAGGCTCATTCATCAAAGCCTGATCAGATGCACTTGTCTAAAAGGAAAACATAAGATAGAGGGTTAAAATTTGGGGGTATGAATGCAAAACCAAAAAACAAGTTAAAAAGGGGGAAAAAAAAAGGAGTTAACACAAAAGCATTAGCAGAAAAGGTAAAATGGGACAATTATTCTCCAATGTCAAATGTTAGGACAAAAGTTTTTTTCTTATAAAAAAGGGAAAGGGTTGGGGAATTTCTCTAATGCTCATATTCGTCAGCTCAATACAACAACAAATAATAACCCAGTTTGCAATTTGTCATGGCTGCTTAAGTAGTCCGACAAGAAGATGATAAATAAAAACTAGCAGGTCACAGCAAATTAGTTCAAAAGACAATAAGCTTATAGGTTTATGAGTAAAGCAAGGTTCCAAGTGATAAAGAGTGAAAAATGATGCAGGGTAAGTTATTTTATCCTTTTGGGATTTTCTCAGGAAAAAGACAAGGGTGAGGAGGCTCAGATAAATATGGGCTTGAAATAGAACATGTGTACCAACTGCACACAAAAACATAAATCATATTGTAGCAGAAGAAGTATGCAAACCAAACCACATTACACAATTACCCTCATGTTTTCCAACATCACAACAGCAGGAGCTATCAGAAACACAATGACTTCAAAAGACCTTCCAGCATTGGAAATCAATCAGGTCTCAGAAAGACACTGATGAACCCCAAAAATTGTGCCTATTGGCAGCCAGCATCAGGTCAAAACATACCAACTTTACCTCAGAAATAGACTTCAAGTCTCAGCCATAACGGAGATCCAATCACAAGGTGAATGCTCTTTAATATGATCAGCTTCAGCAGCAGAATTTCTTACTACCTCTTCCCAATTTTCAGGCATCACCTACTTCATATACTTATAATTCTGAAATTACTAAAACACATGGTAAAATACTTGTACGAACAGGAATTCTAACCAGGTATCATTAAGTCACGTAGAATGAATTTCCTTCCTCTCTTCACAGCTCGCTCATATTCATGAATTTGAACCAAATAATAACTGAAATTAGGAATATTAGAAACAAGCTTTTATTTTCTGGAACACAATCTACTGTTGATTCTTTCTTATATCCAACAGTTTTCTAAGTCTTGTAGAACATCTTAAGCATTGAAGGAATGTGAAACATCAATCTGCAGTACACAACCTCAGACTTAGCTTTGCTCTCAAGCGTCCCACAATTTGAACCTCGCTTGAAATTGTTGCATAATGAATTAGCACAGCCAACTAAAAAGGGAAGCAAAACTTCTGGTTCCATAACTATACCATCCTTCTCTTGAGATGGATCCATGGTCTTACCGCACATGAAGAAATTAGACCTCACAGCATAGAAGAACCAAGAGATATTGCATACTTACATCCTTGCTATGGCAAGATATTGCAATTTCCACTACATTGTTATAGTCTAATGAAAATGGACTACACCATCCCAAACAAGTGTTAATATAAAATTTTCAAATATTGATGTTTCAAAAATGTACAGAGAGAAAAACTAAAAATATATGAATTCTAGGCTCAACTTCAATACTTACCACACCAGACACCGGAAGAGAAGCATAGGCCCCAGGCAAACCAACCTTATTCCAAGCCCCTGCAGAACTCAAAAAAAAGATACGAGGAAAAATTAAATCCACATACTAGTTCAGAAGAGAGAGTGTATTTCTAGCTACTTACAGAACTCTTGACCAATATCATTAATGGCTAAGCAACTGTTCTTACAAATGTAACGTAATTGAAGTAGAAAGAACTAATAGGCGTTTTGGTTACCTATTTAATTATCCAAACATACTTGATAAAATTCAAGTAATTGTCAGTCCATAACTTTTCAAAAGAAAAAAAAAAACAGAAAATGGAAGGATGTATCTAGAAGTAAGGATTAATATGTTCCATGTATTACTAAGAAGCTAGTTATCCAAAAGAAAAAAGGAGCTAATCACCTTGGGCCTTGGAAGAAATCTGGAAGCTAAGGACATACTCCGGGTAAACATGAGAATTGGAATTCATATTCCAAATTATATAGCACCGGGGGTTCTGAAGATCATCAACTCCACTATCAAACTCCTCGCTACTGGGATGGAACTGCTTAGACCCAGGGAACAAAAGCTCCATGTTTCCCATTATTACACGGCATAATATCATATGTCTTACACCATTATCGTCATCATCACAGTAACTTGCACTGGGAGGAACGAAGTCAAAATCTTAGTAAAAGCAGATACATGCTATTAAAGAATTATCCTCATATTGTAACTAAAAGACCACACATTAGAAATCACATCCAAAGCATATCATTGTGTTTCATGTTCAAAACAATTTCTAACCAACGACTGAAGTACATGATATCCACAAAACAGGGATGGGGTAGCTTGGAAAAGTGAAGGACTAGTGTTCTAGCAACAAATGTCACACGTAACCAACATTGCAATATGAACTCCAGAATACAAGAATACAACCAGAAAGGGCTACTCTCCTATGGCAAATAGGATGTGGCAATATGAACCATTATGCCAGAACAAATTCATAACCGTATTCATGGTTTGCAAAATCTATGCAAGAAAATAATATTCAGATATTACCATTCAAGAGGTGGAAAACAATCCCTCAAATTTTATTGAATAAGTGCATTTATCACATCAAGTTTGCATGACAGACTAGGAAAGTGAAAGACTAATAAAAATATAAGGTAACAAGAAGTGATCTGACCACCAACTAAATATAAAGACTAATCTTCTATTAACTGAATGCATCTTCAGACCATTGCACAATTAAATATTGGATAAGCAAAGGTAGATTTTCCCTTAGATAGAGAAGGAAATAGACAGCACATATACATTTCCTTCCACGCCAACAAAATGTTCAGAAGCCAACTACAGAACCATTATAACACCATAATGATAGACACAATGTCTTTCAACTAATTCCTCAAGAGGCAACAGAACTTTCACACTCAAAATTAACCAAAACCAGGAAGCATAAGATATCAGAACAGCCTTATTACCCTAGCCTTAAAATATAGAAGCTACAATATGCTAATGCCAGTGCAAAAGTGGCATTGCAATCATTAACAGGAAAGAGAACTTCAACCTGATTTCAGCGCAGTTTGCAGGGATAAGATGAACACCAAAGCCATATCCTGACTTAAGTTTTGTCTCTCCAGAAAAGCCCAGACCATACTTCATAATACTGGAAGCCATTACCTTGGAAGATGGAAGCCAAGCATATCTAACATTGGCATCCCCACGATATCGTGCAGTAATCTCAGTCTGTTTCATGAAAAGCTCAAATCGAGCTTCCCTTGTACTGCTCATTCCTTGACTTATTTTAATGATATTTGCACTGTCAGCCAAACCGCACTTCAAAAACATCTCTTTCACTGATTCAGAATCTAAATATCCCGATCCAGATTCATACCTAACAGCTGTATTTCCCCCCATATGCTTTTCTCCTCCAACATTCTCATTTATCCCCCCTCCTTTAATGCAACTGTCATCAACTTCTACATCATAATTGTTTCCAACAGTTTTATGGTGAACCTGAATTTCTTTCATGAGAGTATTTGACTCCCCACTAGACTCCATTAGTTTTGAAATATCTGATCCATTTATTTCAATTTCAATCTGAAATTTGATGTCTTGGTTCCCTAGAGGTTCATCATCACAGCAACTGTGAAGCTCATCAGACACAGTAAATATTTCAGGGAAAAAGCAGCTTCCAGCTTCATCAATCCATGCAATAGGTTGTTGCAGACCAGAGTTCAACTCCAACAGTATCATATGCAAGAAGTCCAACACAAATACTTTACCATTAATCTCCACTTCTGTTGTTGCCTTCTTCGCTTTATGATCTTTTTTAACCTGTGCGAGTATATGGCAAGGGAAATCAACCCACTCACCCTTGTGATAGAACATCAAGCGTAGTGGTAACCCAGATCTCATAAAATTCAAATGGTATCTTCGCAATAAATCTCTTGTGTGAAAAAGAGAATTTGCACCACATGGTGATTCAACCAACTTCCTCCGCTTGCTAAGCTCCTGAATAGGAGAATTCATGGAGGGAACTGGTAAGACCACATCAGCAGCTCCGGTAAAAGATGTATCAGTCTCTGTGGCCAGCTTCCTCTTTACATCGAGGACAACTCGGCGGCCATTACCCAATACCTTAGCAAATTTTGAATCCATATCTACTTACTGGATCAATCCCTATCCGGAGTATTATCCGGAGTATTAAAGGCAAAAGTTCAAATATAATAAATATATTTGTTATCCCTCAAAGGAAGCATGCCATATCAACGAAACCCTGGAGAACAACAAGAAATTCTATCAGTTAGGGTAATTCACCTGCATGGCAAGATAATATTCATCAAAGGAAGCAGGAATACGTAATTTAGCAACTGTAGCAACATTTTAGGAAAGGTTAACACCCCCATCCTCTTCATTGAATGCCACTACAAACACAAAAGGTGGACACAAGTCATGTCAGATCATGAAGAAGTTTGATCATTGCCTATCACATCAGAAGTATATATATACCCACACTTTTGTTTTGTTCAAGGTCAAGGGTCAACTGATCGACAACAAAGCAAAATGGTTTGATAACCAATTCCACAGACAGATGCCTCAGAAATATTCTCTATCTCCAAAATTGTTTCAGTCTGCCTAAAGTAAGATTACCTACCGCGCAAGTAACAAATTTCTTCCTCGCACACCCACACAAAGAAAATAAATTTTAAGAAAAACCAACTAAACACATCTATCAAAATACAATTTTTCGTATTCATTTCTTATCTCCACTAAACCATCCTTATTTAAAAACTTCTAGAATTTTGAAAATCACTTCAGTAAAAGCCCAAATCGAAAATTCCAGCGATCACAAAAAAAAAAATTACATGCAATTACAAGATGAAGGAAAAAATAAAAAATTCTATAAACAGATAAGCAAAAATCAAGTTCCCGTATACATAAAAAATAACTTACAAACATATATATATATATATATATATATATATATATATATATAACAAATCTGAGTGACGGGAACTGAAGAGGTCGACGAATAATTAAGAAGCTGTAGTTATCCCAGAACGTCGTCTGCCCGATTGTCAAACCCTAACCGGAATAAGAAGAGTTGAAGAAAGTTTCAACTGGGGGTGACCGGACCGCCTTTGATTTCCTTTTATCGCGTCTCCCTTGCACAGTAAGATGCTTTTGCAAAATGTCAGAATTGCCTTTCTTATACTCCTCATTCCTCAAAGCCTAGAATACTATGTCGGTTTAGTGGAGGACGTATTGGTAATTTTGACCTCAATAATTTTTTCTTTTGATATTAAGTTCCTCATTATTATTAATTTTTAGATATTTATAATTTTATTGTCCACTCTAAGTGCACCATGTCACTGAGTTTAAAGCACTTGGAGCCCGCAGTCCAGTGATAAAAAGAAAAAATTGATAACAATTAGGGACTTTTCCAAAAAGTATATATATATTTACGTTTTACGTTGAGATTTTTATATATGGAAAAATATAATCAATTTATAATTTTTCCTATAAAAGATAATTATCAAAAGGAGCAACGATCTTATCCTACAGAATGAGCTGAGGTTAATGCTACCACTGAAAGTGCAAGCTCCACAACAATGGAGGCATCTATATACCCAAATTTATATATGATTGTTTCCCAAATAGTAAATACATGAGTTACTTCTGCAGAAACTAAGTTGGGACTTGTACAGCTTTCAAAACTTTAGCAGCGTCCTCTGGAAAAATAGGATTGATATAACATCCACTACCTGCTTCAAATCCAGCTGTTGTAGTTAACTGTGGTACAATTTGAAGAAACCAATGTGCATAGGATAAAGAAGAGGCACTGATCTGGGCTGGAGACGTGTGAATCATGAAGTTGAATGGTGGATCATTAAGCTGTAAGGAAATCTTCTTGAGCATGAGTTTCAACAATCCTCCAAGATCAACAGCCTGCACAAAATAGATCATGCTGGTAATTGAATGGGAAATAAGACATGTCAAACTAGCTAATGGCTAAGTATTCAGCCATGCATTTTTGTGGGGGTAGTCAGTCTCCTTGTCTATTCTTATCCTATTGTCAACGTGTTAGCTATCATATAGTAGAAAACTTACCATTCAACTTCAATTTTTTATCAAACTATCAATTTCCTTTTTGGGAGGACTCACAATCAAGATAGGTTGGAGACCTAAAATAGATAATATCCTTGCAAATCAGATAAGTTACACTCTCATTTACTAGGACTACAGCTATTATATAAATAAATTTTGGAAGAGAAAGAAAGTTAGAAAGTACCTTCTCATTGTCGAGTTCATGAAAATATGAAGAATGATACCGAGGAATAATCCAAATCTCGAAAGGAAAGCTTGCAGCAAATGGAACAATTGATATATGATGAACAGATTCATTAATGAATAAATCATTCTCTGGAATCTGACACAGCTTACACTTCCCTGTCCGCTCAAAGTATTCCTTCATGCCCTCAAAGCGAGCAGAAACTGCAGGAGGGACAACAGGAAGCGAGCAGAAACTTGATAAAATTCAAGTAATTGTCAGTCCATAACTTTTCAAAAGAAAAAAAAAAACAGAAAATGGAAGGATGTATCTAGAAGTAAGGATTAATATGTTCCATGTATTACTAAGAAGCTAGTTATCCAAAAGAAAAAAGGAGCTAATCACCTTGGGCCTTGGAAGAAATCTGGAAGCTAAGGACATACTCCGGGTAAACATGAGAATTGGAATTCATATTCCAAATTATATAGCACCGGGGGTTCTGAAGATCATCAACTCCACTATCAAACTCCTCGCTACTGGGATGGAACTGCTTAGACCCAGGGAACAAAAGCTCCATGTTTCCCATTATTACACGGCATAATATCATATGTCTTACACCATTATCGTCATCATCACAGTAACTTGCACTGGGAGGAACGAAGTCAAAATCTTAGTAAAAGCAGATACATGCTATTAAAGAATTATATCCTCATATTGTAACTAAAAGACCACACATTAGAAATCACATCCAAAGCATATCATTGTGTTTCATGTTCAAAACAATTTCTAACCAACGACTGAAGTACATGATATCCACAAAACAGGGATGGGGTAGCTTGGAAAAGTGAAGGACTAGTGTTCTAGCAACAAATGTCACACGTAACCAACATTGCAATATGAACTCCAGAATACAAGAATACAACCAGAAAGGGCTACTCTCCTATGGCAAATAGGATGTGGCAATATGAACCATTATGCCAGAACAAATTCATAACCGTATTCATGGTTTGCAAAATCTATGCAAGAAAATAATATTCAGATATTACCATTCAAGAGGTGGAAAACAATCCCTCAAATTTTATTGAATAAGTGCATTTATCACATCAAGTTTGCATGACAGACTAGGAAAGTGAAAGACTAATAAAAATATAAGGTAACAAGAAGTGATCTGACCACCAACTAAATATAAAGACTAATCTTCTATTAACTGAATGCATCTTCAGACCATTGCACAATTAAATATTGGATAAGCAAAGGTAGATTTTCCCTTAGATAGAGAAGGAAATAGACAGCACATATACATTTCCTTCCACGCCAACAAAATGTTCAGAAGCCAACTACAGAACCATTATAACACCATAATGATAGACACAATGTCTTTCAACTAATTCCTCAAGAGGCAACAGAACTTTCACACTCAAAATTAACCAAAACCAGGAAGCATAAGATATCAGAACAGCCTTATTACCCTAGCCTTAAAATATAGAAGCTACAATATGCTAATGCCAGTGCAAAAGTGGCATTGCAATCATTAACAGGAAAGAGAACTTCAACCTGATTTCAGCGCAGTTTGCAGGGATAAGATGAACACCAAAGCCATATCCTGACTTAAGTTTTGTCTCTCCAGAAAAGCCCAGACCATACTTCATAATACTGGAAGCCATTACCTTGGAAGATGGAAGCCAAGCATATCTAACATTGGCATCCCCACGATATCGTGCAGTAATCTCAGTCTGTTTCATGAAAAGCTCAAATCGAGCTTCCCTTGTACTGCTCATTCCTTGACTTATTTTAATGATATTTGCACTGTCAGCCAAACCGCACTTCAAAAACATCTCTTTCACTGATTCAGAATCTAAATATCCCGATCCAGATTCATACCTAACAGCTGTATTTCCCCCCATATGCTTTTCTCCTCCAACATTCTCATTTATCCCCCCTCCTTTAATGCAACTGTCATCAACTTCTACATCATAATTGTTTCCAACAGTTTTATGGTGAACCTGAATTTCTTTCATGAGAGTATTTGACTCCCCACTAGACTCCATTAGTTTTGAAATATCTGATCCATTTATTTCAATTTCAATCTGAAATTTGATGTCTTGGTTCCCTAGAGGTTCATCATCACAGCAACTGTGAAGCTCATCAGACACAGTAAATATTTCAGGGAAAAAGCAGCTTCCAGCTTCATCAATCCATGCAATAGGTTGTTGCAGACCAGAGTTCAACTCCAACAGTATCATATGCAAGAAGTCCAACACAAATACTTTACCATTAATCTCCACTTCTGTTGTTGCCTTCTTCGCTTTATGATCTTTTTTAACCTGTGCGAGTATATGGCAAGGGAAATCAACCCACTCACCCTTGTGATAGAACATCAAGCGTAGTGGTAACCCAGATCTCATAAAATTCAAATGGTATCTTCGCAATAAATCTCTTGTGTGAAAAAGAGAATTTGCACCACATGGTGATTCAACCAACTTCCTCCGCTTGCTAAGCTCCTGAATAGGAGAATTCATGGAGGGAACTGGTAAGACCACATCAGCAGCTCCGGTAAAAGATGTATCAGTCTCTGTGGCCAGCTTCCTCTTTACATCGAGGACAACTCGGCGGCCATTACCCAATACCTTAGCAAATTTTGAATCCATATCTACTTACTGGATCAATCCCTATCCGGAGTATTATCCGGAGTATTAAAGGCAAAAGTTCAAATATAATAAATATATTTGTTATCCCTCAAAGGAAGCATGCCATATCAACGAAACCCTGGAGAACAACAAGAAATTCTATCAGTTAGGGTAATTCACCTGCATGGCAAGATAATATTCATCAAAGGAAGCAGGAATACGTAATTTAGCAACTGTAGCAACATTTTAGGAAAGGTTAACACCCCCATCCTCTTCATTGAATGCCACTACAAACACAAAAGGTGGACACAAGTCATGTCAGATCATGAAGAAGTTTGATCATTGCCTATCACATCAGAAGTATATATATACCCACACTTTTTTTGTTCAAGGTCAAGGGTCAACTGATCGACAACAAAGCAAAATGGTTTGATAACCAATTCCACAGACAGATGCCTCAGAAATATTCTCTATCTCCAAAATTGTTTCAGTCTGCCTAAAGTAAGATTACCTACCGCGCAAGTAACAAATTTCTTCCTCGCACACCCACACAAAGAAAATAAATTTTAAGAAAAACCAACTAAACACATCTATCAAAATACAATTTTTCGTATTCATTTCTTATCTCCACTAAACCATCCTTATTTAAAAACTTCTAGAATTTTGAAAATCACTTCAGTAAAAGCCCAAATCGAAAATTCCAGCGATCACAAAAAAAAAAATTACATGCAATTACAAGATGAAGGAAAAAATAAAAAATTCTATAAACAGATAAGCAAAAATCAAGTTCCCGTATACATAAAAAATAACTTACAAACATATATATATATATATATATATATATTATATATAACAAATCTGAGTGACGGGAACTGAAGAGGTCGACGAATAATTAAGAAGCTGTAGTTATCCCAGAACGTCGTCTGCCCGATTGTCAAACCCTAACCGGAATAAGAAGAGTTGAAGAAAGTTTCAACTGGGGGTGACCGGACCGCCTTTGATTTCCTTTATCGCGTCTCCCTTGCACAGTAAGATGCTTTTGCAAAATGTCAGAATTGCCTTTCTTATACTCCTCATTCCTCAAAGCCTAGAATACTATGTCGGTTTAGTGGAGGACGTATTGGTAATTTTGACCTCAATAATTTTTTCTTTTGATATTAAGTTCCTCATTATTATTAATTTTTAGATATTTATAATTTTATTGTCCACTCTAAGTGCACCATGTCACTGAGTTTAAAGCACTTGGAGCCCGCAGTCCAGTGATAAAAAGAAAAAATTGATAACAATTAGGGACTTTTCCAAAAAGTATATATATATTTACGTTTTACGTTGAGATTTTTATATATGGAAAAATATAATCAATTTATAATTTTTCCTATAAAAGATAATTATCAAAAGGAGCAACGATCTTATCCTACAGAATGAGCTGAGGTTAATGCTACCACTGAAAGTGCAAGCTCCACAACAATGGAGGCATCTATATACCCAAATTTATATATGATTGTTTCCCAAATAGTAAATACATGAGTTACTTCTGCAGAAACTAAGTTGGGACTTGTACAGCTTTCAAAACTTTAGCAGCGTCCTCTGGAAAAATAGGATTGATATAACATCCACTACCTGCTTCAAATCCAGCTGTTGTAGTTAACTGTGGTACAATTTGAAGAAACCAATGTGCATAGGATAAAGAAGAGGCACTGATCTGGGCTGGAGACGTGTGAATCATGAAGTTGAATGGTGGATCATTAAGCTGTAAGGAAATCTTCTTGAGCATGAGTTTCAACAATCCTCCAAGATCAACAGCCTGCACAAAATAGATCATGCTGGTAATTGAATGGGAAATAAGACATGTCAAACTAGCTAATGGCTAAGTATTCAGCCATGCATTTTTGTGGGGGTAGTCAGTCTCCTTGTCTATTCTTATCCTATTGTCAACGTGTTAGCTATCATATAGTAGAAAACTTACCATTCAACTTCAATTTTTTATCAAACTATCAATTTCCTTTTTGGGAGGACTCACAATCAAGATAGGTTGGAGACCTAAAATAGATAATATCCTTGCAAATCAGATAAGTTACACTCTCATTTACTAGGACTACAGCTATTATATAAATAAATTTTGGAAGAGAAAGAAAGTTAGAAAGTACCTTCTCATTGTCGAGTTCATGAAAATATGAAGAATGATACCGAGGAATAATCCAAATCTCGAAAGGAAAGCTTGCAGCAAATGGAACAATTGATATATGATGAACAGATTCATTAATGAATAAATCATTCTCTGGAATCTGACACAGCTTACACTTCCCTGTCCGCTCAAAGTATTCCTTCATGCCCTCAAAGCGAGCAGAAACTGCAGGAGGGACAACAGGAAGCGAGCAGAAACTTGATAAAATTCAAGTAATTGTCAGTCCATAACTTTTCAAAAGAAAAAAAAAAACAGAAAATGGAAGGATGTATCTAGAAGTAAGGATTAATATGTTCCATGTATTACTAAGAAGCTAGTTATCCAAAAGAAAAAAGGAGCTAATCACCTTGGGCCTTGGAAGAAATCTGGAAGCTAAGGACATACTCCGGGTAAACATGAGAATTGGAATTCATATTCCAAATTATATAGCACCGGGGGTTCTGAAGATCATCAACTCCACTATCAAACTCCTCGCTACTGGGATGGAACTGCTTAGACCCAGGGAACAAAAGCTCCATGTTTCCCATTATTACACGGCATAATATCATATGTCTTACACCATTATCGTCATCATCACAGTAACTTGCACTGGGAGGAACGAAGTCAAAATCTTAGTAAAAGCAGATACATGCTATTAAAGAATTATATCCTCATATTGTAACTAAAAGACCACACATTAGAAATCACATCCAAAGCATATCATTGTGTTTCATGTTCAAAACAATTTCTAACCAACGACTGAAGTACATGATATCCACAAAACAGGGATGGGGTAGCTTGGAAAAGTGAAGGACTAGTGTTCTAGCAACAAATGTCACACGTAACCAACATTGCAATATGAACTCCAGAATACAAGAATACAACCAGAAAGGGCTACTCTCCTATGGCAAATAGGATGTGGCAATATGAACCATTATGCCAGAACAAATTCATAACCGTATTCATGGTTTGCAAAATCTATGCAAGAAAATAATATTCAGATATTACCATTCAAGAGGTGGAAAACAATCCCTCAAATTTTATTGAATAAGTGCATTTATCACATCAAGTTTGCATGACAGACTAGGAAAGTGAAAGACTAATAAAAATATAAGGTAACAAGAAGTGATCTGACCACCAACTAAATATAAAGACTAATCTTCTATTAACTGAATGCATCTTCAGACCATTGCACAATTAAATATTGGATAAGCAAAGGTAGATTTTCCCTTAGATAGAGAAGGAAATAGACAGCACATATACATTTCCTTCCACGCCAACAAAATGTTCAGAAGCCAACTACAGAACCATTATAACACCATAATGATAGACACAATGTCTTTCAACTAATTCCTCAAGAGGCAACAGAACTTTCACACTCAAAATTAACCAAAACCAGGAAGCATAAGATATCAGAACAGCCTTATTACCCTAGCCTTAAAATATAGAAGCTACAATATGCTAATGCCAGTGCAAAAGTGGCATTGCAATCATTAACAGGAAAGAGAACTTCAACCTGATTTCAGCGCAGTTTGCAGGGATAAGATGAACACCAAAGCCATATCCTGACTTAAGTTTTGTCTCTCCAGAAAAGCCCAGACCATACTTCATAATACTGGAAGCCATTACCTTGGAAGATGGAAGCCAAGCATATCTAACATTGGCATCCCCACGATATCGTGCAGTAATCTCAGTCTGTTTCATGAAAAGCTCAAATCGAGCTTCCCTTGTACTGCTCATTCCTTGACTTATTTTAATGATATTTGCACTGTCAGCCAAACCGCACTTCAAAAACATCTCTTTCACTGATTCAGAATCTAAATATCCCGATCCAGATTCATACCTAACAGCTGTATTCCCCCCATATGCTTTCTCCTCCAACATTCTCATTTATCCCCCCTCCTTTAATGCAACTGTCATCAACTTCTACATCATAATTGTTTCCAACAGTTTTATGGTGAACCTGAATTTCTTTCATGAGAGTATTTGACTCCCCACTAGACTCCATTAGTTTTGAAATATCTGATCCATTTATTTCAATTTCAATCTGAAATTTGATGTCTTGGTTCCCTAGAGGTTCATCATCACAGCAACTGTGAAGCTCATCAGACACAGTAAATATTTCAGGGAAAAAGCAGCTTCCAGCTTCATCAATCCATGCAATAGGTTGTTGCAGACCAGAGTTCAACTCCAACAGTATCATATGCAAGAAGTCCAACACAAATACTTTACCATTAATCTCCACTTCTGTTGTTGCCTTCTTCGCTTTATGATCTTTTTTAACCTGTGCGAGTATATGGCAAGGGAAATCAACCCACTCACCCTTGTGATAGAACATCAAGCGTAGTGGTAACCCAGATCTCATAAAATTCAAATGGTATCTTCGCAATAAATCTCTTGTGTGAAAAAGAGAATTTGCACCACATGGTGATTCAACCAACTTCCTCCGCTTGCTAAGCTCCTGAATAGGAGAATTCATGGAGGGAACTGGTAAGACCACATCAGCAGCTCCGGTAAAAGATGTATCAGTCTCTGTGGCCAGCTTCCTCTTTACATCGAGGACAACTCGGCGGCCATTACCCAATACCTTAGCAAATTTTGAATCCATATCTACTTACTGGATCAATCCCTATCCGGAGTATTATCCGGAGTATTAAAGGCAAAAGTTCAAATATAATAAATATATTTGTTATCCCTCAAAGGAAGCATGCCATATCAACGAAACCCTGGAGAACAACAAGAAATTCTATCAGTTAGGGTAATTCACCTGCATGGCAAGATAATATTCATCAAAGGAAGCAGGAATACGTAATTTAGCAACTGTAGCAACATTTTAGGAAAGGTTAACACCCCCATCCTCTTCATTGAATGCCACTACAAACACAAAAGGTGGACACAAGTCATGTCAGATCATGAAGAAGTTTGATCATTGCCTATCACATCAGAAGTATATATATACCCACACTTTGTTTTGTTCAAGGTCAAGGGTCAACTGATCGACAACAAAGCAAAATGGTTTGATAACCAATTCCACAGACAGATGCCTCAGAAATATTCTCTATCTCCAAAATTGTTTCAGTCTGCCTAAAGTAAGATTACCTACCGCGCAAGTAACAAATTTCTTCCTCGCACACCCACACAAAGAAAATAAATTTTAAGAAAAACCAACTAAACACATCTATCAAAATACAATTTTTCGTATTCATTTCTTATCTCCACTAAACCATCCTTATTTAAAAACTTCTAGAATTTTGAAAATCACTTCAGTAAAAGCCCAAATCGAAAATTCCAGCGATCACAAAAAAAAAATTACATGCAATTACAAGATGAAGGAAAAAAAAAAATTCTATAAACAGATAAGCAAAAATCAAGTTCCCGTATACATAAAAATAACTTACAAACATATATATATATATAATATATATATATATATATATAACAAATCTGAGTGACGGGAACTGAAGAGGTCGACGAATAATTAAGAAGCTGTAGTTATCCCAGAACGTCGTCTGCCCGATTGTCAAACCCTAACCGGAATAAGAAGAGTTGAAGAAAGTTTCAACTGGGGGTGACCGGACCGCCTTTGATTTCCTTTTATCGCGTCTCCCTTGCACAGTAAGATGCTTTTGCAAAATGTCAGAATTGCCTTTCTTATACTCCTCATTCCTCAAAGCCTAGAATACTATGTCGGTTTAGTGGAGGACGTATTGGTAATTTGACCTCAATAATTTTTTCTTTTGATATTAAGTTCCTCATTATATTAATTTTTAGATATTTATAATTTTATTGTCCACTCTAAGTGCACCATGTCACTGAGTTTAAAGCACTTGGAGCCCGCAGTCCAGTGATAAAAAGAAAAAATTGATAACAATTAGGGACTTTTCCAAAAAGTATATATATATTTACGTTTTACGTTGAGATTTTTATATATGGAAAAAATAATCAATTTATAATTTTTCCTATAAAAGATAATTATCAAAGGAGCAACGATCTTATCCTACAGAATGAGCTGAGGTTAATGCTACCACTGAAAGTGCAAGCTCCACAACAATGGAGGCATCTATATACCCAAATTTATATATGATTGTTTCCCAAATAGTAAATACATGAGTTACTTCTGCAGAAACTAAGTTGGGACTTGTACAGCTTTCAAAACTTTAGCAGCGTCCTCTGGAAAAATAGGATTGATATAACATCCACTACCTGCTTCAAATCCAGCTGTTGTAGTTAACTGTGGTACAATTTGAAGAAACCAATGTGCATAGGATAAAGAAGAGGCACTGATCTGGGCTGGAGACGTGTGAATCATGAAGTTGAATGGTGGATCATTAAGCTGTAAGGAAATCTTCTTGAGCATGAGTTTCAAAATCCTCCAAGATCAACAGCCTGCACAAAATAGATCATGCTGGTAATTGAATGGGAAATAAGACATGTCAAACTAGCTAATGGCTAAGTATTCAGCCATGCATTTTTGTGGGGGTAGTCAGTCTCCTTGTCTATTCTTATCCTATTGTCAACGTGTTAGCTATCATATAGTAGAAAACTTACCATTCAACTTCAATTTTTTATCAAACTATCAATTTCCTTTTTGGGAGGACTCACAATCAAGATAGGTTGGAGACCTAAAATAGATAATATCCTTGCAAATCAGATAAGTTACACTCTCATTTACTAGGACTACAGCTATTATATAAATAAATTTTGGAAGAGAAAGAAAGTTAGAAAGTACCTTCTCATTGTCGAGTTCATGAAAATATGAAGAATGATACCGAGGAATAATCCAAATCTCGAAAGGAAAGCTTGCAGCAAATGGAACAATTGATATATGATGAACAGATTCATTAATGAATAAATCATTCTCTGGAATCTGACACAGCTTACACTTCCCTGTCCGCTCAAAGTATTCCTTCATGCCCTCAAAGCGAGCAGAAACTGCAGGAGGGACAACAGGAAGTGCAATTATCTGACTGTGAGAATGGCTCATTGAAGCCCCCGCAGAAGCACCATGGTTTTTGAACACCTTTTGAGGCATAAAAAGAACACATGTCAAGAAAATAACCAAATTTGAAGTTGAAGCATGCAAGAGGTTAGGTTCATGGATCTATGTAAATATGTTTCCAAAATTGAAGTTAGATCCATCATTCCAATTCAAGAGATCATAACCACTATAACGACTCATGCCATGAACCTTTCCCTCTTCGGTGGGGGATTCAAAAGGTATGTATAATATGCCCTTGACTTCAATGAAGCGATAGCCTTTATTTTCCATCGATGTACAAATTCGTGTCCATTACAGCTAAAATCTAACAGCTTAAGCATAGAAAAGCATTTCAAGGAAACAAAAAGAGAGATTTCTAGAGAAGATTTTGAACTAAAAGAGTGCAAAACAATGGAGAACTAATAGATACCAAATAGAAGAGAGAGAGGTATTAGGAAATCTTTTAAAAAATAAAGCACTTTTTGTGGCCAAGAATAGAAATAGTACACTAGTATTCCGGTTCTTAACAATAAAATTGAAAAGAAGAACCAACTAGAGAAAATAATAACATACATAATTATACTGAATAGTCTTTGCCAATTTATTCAAAAGCATCTGCAATTTGGAACTAATCATATTAGCTGAAATAGTATCATTGTATTAAAAGAAAATCAAGCATAGCTCACTAAGCTTACAAGCCCCTTAATATTTCTGACCATGGTTTGGTTAATTTCATCTACTAAACTACTACTCCAACCTAGCTTCACACAAGCCAAGTTTTAAGGTATCTGAATTTAGCTATCCAGTAAACCCATAAAAGCAAGGTATCCAATACCCAAACGAATCATTAGCCTTTTCTAAATACTTTTTTATGATACATAAATCTTCACTGAAATAAAAAAATAATCATAAGATAACTGAAATAAGCCAGTTAGAGAAATAGCATCAGTCTACAGGAGTCTGAAACTTCCAGAGTAATCCAAGACCCATTGAATATACAAACACGATAATAGTATTTTCTACAAATCAAGAAGGTTCTTATTCGTACATTGGCCACAAATCAATTCCTATCCATTCACTTGAAAATTGACATAAAAATAAAATCTTTTTAAAGAAAGAATTCAAACCTGAACGTATTGAATGGAAGGATCAGTCTGAAGCTGATGAATTCTCTTCTTGTAAGCAAGCAAAACATCTCCAACTTGATCAGGCGAAAGATCGACCAAATGAATAGAGTGAACAGGTGCCTCGATCACCACATCATGAAACCCGAAACCAGTAACCACCACTCCGGCATCACCCTGAACCTTTTCATCCTCAGGCCGAAACTGCAAGTCTCTGCGGAGAGCCGGGTAAAGATTTTGGATGACCCGAAGTTTCCAGTCATTAGTACCGGGTGGAACCCGAAAAATCTCCGGTGCACATTGGTGTTCGTTGCCAATGCAAAATGGGCAAGTTTCTGGTTGTTGTGAATTCGGGTTGGGATTTGCCGTTGATTTGGACTTGAAGTCCGAAGGACGCCGTGATCGGGCCGGGGAGAAAATCACCCACCGATTATTGATTGGGTCTTTGCGGATTTCTGGGACACGAGCTCGTTTTTCTTCTGCCATTATCGGATCAAACAAAAAGGAAAACAGACGTAGAAAGACGGCGTTATGTATACTCTAGATTCCCTCAGTTAACACTTAATTTGATGAAAGAAGTGATTCCGGTCTTTCCAGATTCGTCCATAAGTGGATTTGATCCGGTGCTTCGATCTTTTTACACGTCTTTTTACACCACGGTTTTATTTACACGTCTTTCATGGGATTAAACTTCAAAATTCTTTATTTGTTCATATTCTTTGATTTTTTTTTTTCCTTAATAATTTCCTTCAAAGAAATCCACAGTATAACAATCATTATGATAAGCCTCTAGAGAAAAAACAAAGGAAAAAATAATATTAGTCACAAGGTCACATCCAGCCATTAATTATACCACCATTATGCACATGATGATGAACATAGTTCCTTACAAAAGGAGACCTCATTGAATACAGATCTACAACAGACCCGAATTACAATCATATGCTTTGCATAAACCACTGATTAAAATAGTCAAACCTACACCGATAAAGGTGAGCTTGATGGAAGCAAATTGCTGACAGAAAAACAAAAACAAAATGAAGACTTATTCTTAAAGCTACTAGGGTTTCAACAACTTCAGCTGACCAAAAAAAAGAAAGGACAAGAACCACAAGGGCATAAATAACCTCCCACTTGTTCCTTTCCCTCTAAGCTTCTAAGGCCTAGCAATGTTGGATGGCGCCTGCAAAGAGAAAAACAAAGTGAGAATTGACATTTTGGTCTTTTAAGTCTTTATACCTATTTGCAAGTAATCTTGATCCTCTATTGCCATCGCCTATGTTACACAAGTTTAGGCCAGAAGATGCCTACAAACAATGTTACAAGATAGGAAGTATCAAATGTGTCCTCAAGCCATCCTCTTACCTCGCACTGAAGACTGGTTATTGTAGATTTCAGCAATTGATCACCAACAATGAGTCTAAGCCTTGTAATAAAATCATCCCGGCTAATTTTATGGCACTATTAACAACCCAAAAAATGAATAAATAAGACACAGATATGGCACCAAGAAACAAGAAGAACGCAGAAGAGCATATATTACATGACATACCCTGAACAACTCATAATGAGTATTTACTAAATCCATGTCCTTCGAAGAGATTTTATCTGAAATAGCTTCAAATAGTGAAGCAAAGCGCATCCAAGGGGATTTAGGAGCCCTAGAGGTGCTCAACCCTGTTCCAGGAACTTCCTTCTGGCAATTTTTGTTGAACTGGTGATTTTTCACCTATTATACGTGACACTTTACATAAGATTCAAGAATCACAAAAGCACTGGAAAAGAATACGGCGAACAAAATTTTTAAAAATAATTAAATGAACAATGTGCATCAAAATGCAGAACTCTCCATGCAAGAGAGCATTGGGCCACTCAGCAAGAAATATTTCATTATTAAAGACAGAAATGTCAATCTTTTAATATTAGTCCACATTGTCTAAAATAAACCAGAAATACCAGAAGCAAGCATACTCCCCTTTTAACAACAATTGTAATCAATATTATGGCAAAACAAATTCCGACTTACAGCTGCTGCTCCTGAAACAATTCACAATTGATATCCAAGGTAAAACAGATTCAAAAGTAGTTAGCTTTGGTACATAAGGCAGCATATATCTATTTATATAGTGACCCTGTAGCCAATATGAATTAAGGTCCTTGAAGAAAAATCTACAAACCCTTGATGAATGCTTAATCCAATTCCTATGCTCACAACTCAATAAAGCTCAGTAAGCCTTATTCAGTTGTACACATTGTCAAGGCCATTTGAATAAATATTTTTAATCACAAGCCTCCTTGCATATACGCAAAAACGCAGAATGAACTAAAGATCATTATGGTGGCATCATGGATTGAGAAAAACAAGCTACAGATGATTTTCTCCTCTATTTCTCCACCCCAGAGTTAAAAATGGAAGTATTACCAATTCAACAGCAGATTGGTCTCGCTGCAACTGGTTCTGAGGTTGCTGGCTTGTAACTCCAGAATTATCAACCCTAGCATCTGCATTGCAAACAATACAGTCAGTTCCCAATATGTTCAAAATAATGTTTGCAGTACAGTCAAAAAAACAATCTGCAGGTGCTTATAGACTTTCCACAGGCCTATCAACTGAAGGACATAAGTAGTAGGAAGTAAGATTGGATATCCCAGACAACTTATGTTTATAGCAGCCCAAAATCTATGTGACAGATTGATGCAACAAAATAATTTCCGGCCCATCAAGGAGCATAACAAAAAGATGCAAATTCTGTGAGACAATTACATTGTTCAACTCCACTAGCACCACAACCTTCTCGTTTTTGTGTTGCTCACTAACAACTTTAAGGTCAAACTTAATCAGTCACAAGAATAGGTAATCTAATAACACAAGTTGGTAACTTGATGACAGTCAGAATATTATGAGACAATTCCAATTTTGAGTTATAAAGAAAGAGGGAGATTGAGAAAGAACTGACTTAAGTACAAAAGTACCTTTAACAGGCGGCATCCTGAAACTCACAACATACTCCGGGTAGATGTGAGTATTGACATTCATGTGCCAAATGATATAATGACTTGGATTCTCCAAATCATCAACTCCACTATCAAACTTTTCACTGCTCGGATATGATTGCTGTGACCCAGGATACAAAAGTTCCATATTTCCCAATATGACGCGACAAAACATCATGCAGCCCATTCCGTTTTCATCAACATCCAAATAACTTGCACTGCAGTAAATGTAAACAGGAATGCCTTATGCTAACATTAAATGGAAGCTACAAGAAATTTTAACAGTCTGAAACTCAACCATTAGTGAAAGAACAGTGAAAGGAGAACGTGATTTCTTTTTCAATAATGACATATCAGACAATGCTGACATTACAGAATCTTTTTGCATCAAAAGAAAGGATAACAGATTATAGGAAGCAGCTAAGTAGAAAAGTAATTACAACATATACACATGTAAATGATCATGACTAAGACGATGTACGAGAATATGGAGACAAAATTCAAACCTTGCATTCAAGCTTTTTATATCATTCAGGTGAACCCCAACACCATACTTGGCCTTAGGTTCAGGGAGAGCATACCCAAACCCATAAGCTGCAAAGTTGGATACTGCATCTTTGGGACAAGGAAGCCAAGCATAGCGAACATTTGAGTTGCCACGGTACTTTTTAGTAATCTGACATTGCTTCTCAAATAGTTCCAGGCGCATCTGCATGAATTTATTTGAGCATTTGTTAATTTGGGATATGGTCACCTTTGAAATTGGCTTCATAGCCATTAGGAACATATTTCTGACAGCATCAACATCAGCAAATTTGTACATATCTAACTTCGAATATGCTTCATCTTCATTGCCTCCAAATCTATCAGGTAATTTAATTGATTCAGAATTATGCTCATCACAATTAGCTAGGCCATTTTCTTTCCCAACACACTCTTGTTCAAATTTTATCCTCTTAAAATTGACATTTGATTCTTCTACACATTCCTCCAAATTAGAACCATTGACACCATTTACATTTATCTCGAGATGCAACTTGATTTCATTAGCTCCATTCAGCTCAACTGTAGGAGCAATTTCATCTTCATCATCCCTATCAGATTGATAATTATAACAAATCTCAGGGAAGAAGCAACTCCCAGCTTCATCAATCCAGGCAATAGGTTTCTGTGAACCAGTTTTTAGATCGACCTGGACCATATATAGAATGTCTAAAACCACAGGTCCATCATTTAACTGCACATTTATTGCCACCTTCTTTGCTTGAAATTCGTCTCTGACAAAGTCCAAAATATCCTTAGGAAAATCATTCCATTCACCATTATGGTGAAAAAGGAGTCGACTTGGTGGTCCGCTTTTCATAAAGTTGGAGTAGTTCTTAAGCAAAACAACTTTTCCATGCTTTCTCTTCCTTTTGCCTAACTTGATCATGGATGAGTCACAATCAGATGGTATGGACAACTTTCTGGAAGCTTCAATTTCCTCGGTTAGGAACTCAGGAGACTCTTTTTCCTCTGAGTCAACAATAATCCTATCGCCATTATCTACTTTGTTCAACTGAGAATCCATTTATCTACAAATACTATATTATTTACAAACTATATCTCGGAGAGCTAACAGCTAAAGTCAAGAATATTTCCTCTGGAAAAAATAGCTGGGAAATCATGGATTGGAGATAACTTGGAGAAACTTGAATCTGAGGTCTGAAAAAGTAAAAAAAACAGTTAATTCATTATCTGTTGTTGAATTGCAGTAACGTTAATGCATGCCAAAAGGACTATGTCAATCATGTATAGAAAATTTGATAAAAGCTTTGAATTATGTAAATACATACCAAATTCTGCAACAATTGACATTCTCTATACATGCCTCTCTTCTCCAAAGTCATTCTGTAAAATCGACAAGTTTTTTCCTATTTATTCCTATGACAAACTAATCAACTGCTCTTTACAAACTGCAATCCTGTAATATGAATCAAAGTCAATTAGTATTCACGATATTGGTAAATACATGAGAATACATAAAAAGCAGAGTCACAATCACATAGGCGGCGGATGCAGCTTGAAAAAAGCAACCTCCATGAGCAAACTCTGATGCACACTTAACCAATAACAGAAAATTATAAATCAATCAATGCCAAATAAGTACCAAAGTGACACACGTGTAGAAATCATGGCTACATTCCGTGTTTAACAATGAGTGTCATGCACGTATACGATAGACAAAAAGTTAATTCCTTCCTTGTCACGTAATATGCAATTAGTACATGAAAAAGACTGCTACGACATCTCCAACTGTAAAATGCAATGAGAATCCTATTTTACCAGATCAAAAAGAATCTCAAACTTAAAAAGAGACTGTTTTATCCATATCACCATTAAACTTCAACCAATGTTATTGCTTCTCAAACATGCCCAGAAAAAACCCAACAAAACAGTTCCCATTTATAGCCATGGTGTCTAAACATCCCCACATCATCTACCTAAGAACTCCCTCTTCTTCAAAGCATAACCACAGTTTCTGAAACAACAAAGCCCTCAACACTTAGAAAACCAAAGAACAATTGATTCACCAGTAGCCCAAAAACAACAGAAAAGGAGAAAATTGGACAAGCAACACATGCAAACACCTGAATTCACGAAACATAAACCAAACATCAATAAAATTAACAAATAAAAATAGAAACAAAAGAGAAAACCCCCGATCTGCAGAATTCAAGTTAACTCAACCAAACAAACATCAAAACAAAATTTCTCAAAAATCAAAACCCAGTTTCTTCAGAGACAACACCCAAATCCAAAACCGACATGCAATAAACGCAACAAACAAAAATTAAAAACATCAATCGGAATAAAACATCAAAATGAAATGAAAATTCAACCTAAAAATACATTCAATTATTATAAAAAAAAAGAATAGATCTTGACCTTGATAGGGTTAACAAAAGCCCTTCGTTGAACCCTGCAACGTCGCTGTCGTTATTACTGTTCACCGATGAATTATTGAGAAGAAGACGAAGAAGAATAAAGGAAAAGAGGGGACGCCTTTAGAGGGCAAAGTCTAAAGGCATATAAGGGTTCTGGAAAGAATTATTGCTGCTGAATGAAGGAGAAAGATAAGAATTACTTAATAATTTTGATATTTATATTTTATAAAAAGTATTTGGAAATTAGGTGCTTTTTTTTGCTTGGGAGAAAAGAAAGAGAAAATAAAGGTCGGCGACCTTCACTGCCTCGCAACTTCTGAATGGAGAATCGTCATATACGAGGGAGGGATGATGACGATGGTGACGCGTGTGTGAGTTAGGACAACCGCATACCATAAATACTACGTCGTTTTTAGTGGAGCATATATCCTTCTTTTTTTAAAAAAATATCTTTTATTTTATTTTACCTTATATTCGGTGAGAAACGTATTTGTTAAAAAATATATATATAAATAAATGATATTAAGAAACTTTCAATTACCCAAATACCCTAACAGTTCTTTCATTGTTCACTCTGGAAGCTATTTCAGTTTCTGAACTCAAAAGAAAGAAAGACACAATAACCTCTGCAATGGCTGGACAGGGTGTTGATCTCTGGGATGATAACCTCCTCATCGGCGCCTTCAACGACGGCATCTCCAATTACAAGGTTCTCTTCGACCGCGAGTCTCCTGCATTTCTTTTTCTTTCTTTCTTTTTTTTTTTTAAAGAAGAAGATATTTTCATTATGTTCTTGTATTTCGGTGTTACTGAGGAAGATTTTGGAAAGAGTATAAGTTATTTGAAATGGAAATCAGGTATCAACTGTTTTCTTTCTAAAGGAAGGCATGGAAAGAAATCTTTAACTGTAGAATTGGATTCTTGATTTTTGATTTTATGTGTTGCTCAGTTAAGGATATCTTTTTTCCTGAAATGAACTAGTAAAAGATGTATGTATGTATATATAAAACTTTGTTATGTTTGCGTGTTCATTTTCCTTATCGAGTATGTAGAATTATAATGAATGTATCTTTCTTTCTTTCTTTTTTTCCCGTGGAGATTTTTATGCCAAATAACTCAATAGAACGAGTACTATTGTAACCATAAAGAAAGTCAGGTACACTTAACAATGCTAACAGATTATCAATTGACAGTACAAGCTACACCCGAAGTATTTGATTTAATATGGGATATAATGCCCTTATTTTTATCTATTTTTATCAAATATGTGTGAATTATATGTTTCAGGCTACTTCAATTGACTATCACCTACTCTATGTCACAGAAAATGCACAAAATGAAACAAAACGTTGGATCTGATGATGCTCAAAAAGCTGTCAGCTTCAAGGAGGACATATCAGATCCTGTTTATAATGCTGATGATGTTGAAAGGTGAAAATCCATTGAAACTAGCCCCTTATAATTGTATGGTTGTAAGTTTAATTTGTTGCGGTAATGATAAAGAGTTGCTATCTCCACATGGGAATAATTCTCTTTCAGTGTAATGCATCATCGACTCTCTATATTTGTTACATGTGTCTAATAGGGGTAGATGAGAGCTTTCCTTATAATTCTTTCTATTTTATATAATTCACCGGAAACTCCTTGTTGGTACCTAAAGCAAGTGCTGTGTCAATCAAGAGGTAAACTAAAAAAGATTTGTATATAAACAGTATGTTGGTTAGTTGATGAATTAGATACCCAAATTTTGGAAGTTTCAAATCTATTATCTGTGTGTTTGTATTCATTTGACTTCCTACTTAGTGTTAGTTTGTGGTAATCATTTTATGGATATATTCACCGTCTTCAATTCTAAGATTTTGTTGGACCTATTTATTTACATCTGTGGAATATTCTCCCTCACTCTGCTATGCACATTAATGACCTTAACCTCACCTCCCGCAATTTTTTTTTTTTTTTTTAAATGTTCATTTTTCATGTTTACAAACAAAATCCTTCAGAATAAATGAGAAGCTTATGCTTATGATTTTGTAGTTTTGATGCAAATACTTTGCTGCCCTGTGCTTAATCATATTATGCTTTATTTTGTTTAGATAATCTGTAATTTGTTGAAGCTTTGAGCTAAGTCTGTTTCCTTCTCTTTCATGTGAAGAAGTGAAGAGATTAAGGATGATTATGCAACTGCATCAAATACTAAGAGTGAAATAGACGATAATGCTACAATTTCAACAGTGAAAGAAACATTTGGTTTAGAGTTAGAAGCTCCTGATAACCATTTAAATCCATCAACTGGTCAATACTTCCAACATGAGCCGACTGCTCATTCCAATCCACAGTCCCCAAAAGACTACAATCAGTTAGTCAATGAATATCATGAACTCGAATGTCGGAGGCAAGAGATTTTGCAGCAACTTAATGAGTGTAGTTATGGGACTGATGCTTATAATTATGTTCCTGGTACCTATGAACAGTATCACACTGCACCCCAAGGTTATTGGGTTCCCACAAGTTGCATTTGTTCGTATGGTTGCCAAAGTTGGGTTACTCAATGCTCAGGGCATTGTTGTTACTCCAATAAATCCTCAACCAGTGAGTGTAGTAATGCTCCTGCTGAAGCTGTTTGCTCCAAAGGCTCTGTGCCTCTGAATGATAACAATACTGTTAAAACAGCTAACACTACTGCAGAAAGGGCATTTTCTTTCATGAAGGAACAAGTGTTTGCAAATGAAGGTAAACACGAATTTTCTTCCCTGAAGGATTAGGCTTCTATAAACATGCTCCCCTCTCATGTGCAGCTACTGCTTACCTTTCCATTTTTACTTCACAAATATGTTTATGACTGTATATGACTATGGTTTTTGACTTATTTAATGGGTTTAACATCTATCAGTGACGGAAAAGTGAATAGAAAATAATGATTTTATGTTTGATACTTCATTTGTGTTTCTGCACAGAAATTATATTGCTGTCTCTCAGTGAATTTTGTGGCCGTTACCATCCTTTGAAATTAAAATTGGTTTATGAGGGAACTTATTTTAATAAATGAATTTCTAAGAATATGAGGTATTGTGTCGTAAAAGTGGGTCCTTGAAATGTTGAACTTTCATTTGGTACAACTGAAAAAGAATAACTTGCGGGGTGATTTTATGTATACTGAACGACTCGTGTCTAAATTGTTTACTATGTCTATGAAATATTAGTTCTTTTTTTTTTTTCTTTTCCCTTGATTTTCAATATTTCAAACTCGTGATTTTATGTAATGATAGGACAGAGATTCACTACTTCGACAATAACCATTTCTGTGCCCCTTTTCAATTGACCAGGGAAAGAGAGACCATCAGAGATGCCTGCTAATGATTCAGTAGAGAATACCAGTTCTGAGACAGATCTCAATGTGGTTTTAAATGCTTGGTACTCTGCTGGATACTACACCGGAAAGTAAGTACTGCAGAGGTTAAATACTTTTTAGGGTAACAAAACTTCTATCACAATCATATCTTTTAGCATCTCTAGCATGTATTTACAAAATATGTATGTCAATTACTATAGTAATCTGCGGATGAACTCGTGGTTATAGCCCTTTAGTAGATCTCCTAAAGCATCACACGTGTGGATCCCTATATGCCTGCTTCTTTGTTTTTAATTTAATTTTATATTTTGAACTATGTTGCAGTGATGATTGTTTTTATATTCCAAACTAATTGCAATTATGTTTTATATCCAGGTACCTTACAGAGCAGTCTGGGAATAAAAAATAGAGATTCCCAGCTGGGAGAGCAGAATTTTGTTGATGACTTGAAAACATATTATTACCTGGGATCCCATTGCCATCTGTGTTGAGTCTTGAAAAACTTTTGTTCCATTCAACAGCCGGGAGAGCTTACTTTTAGTGTATATACTTGGCTTACCTTTTCTTTTTTTCTTTTTGATTGATGTATGATACTTGGGGAATCACATTTGGAAGCAGTTCGAAGTGTGGCTGTATAAAGACCAATTTTTGTATTGCTTTTTCACATTTTATCAAATGGAGGGTACAATTTAAATGCAAGATTTGCTTCTAGATTATATACTTATCAGTTCTTCCATCACATTTGCTAAGTATATAAGGAACTGTTCAAACAATATAAGGATGTGTATAACAGCCAAAATGTATTAACCTTCAATCTATAATTATCTATATTTGGCTAGCACTATTAGGTGTAGTGATATGTAACATGCTTGTACAACTCCGTCTTCATGCTCTGACTGTTGCTGCTGCTTCCTTTATTTGTTCAATGGTGAAAATTCCAAAGAAGTCGTCATCTCCGACGGCGTTTATCACAGCATAGGCAACATCTTCAACACTTACAGGCGGAGCCAAAAGTAAATCGGATCCTGGCAGAGAGTTCAAGGGTTTCGTGAAGTTTTCTACAGCCTGCAGAAATTTCTCAGCCGGTTTCCCTATCAGATCTAGAGGGATCTCGAAGCCATCAACTTTCCTCTTTCCATAGATAAAACCGGGTCTCAATACAACACCTGTTGCAGCTCAAGAGTTTTGAATGTCATTCATTCACTAATAAATAAACCACATAAATACTACTACTACTACTATAAAGTTACCTTGGTTAGGATACTTTGAGAGAACCTCGGATTCAGCTTTTCTCTTCCCAGTGAAGTATCCCGATGAAAGTAAAAATGATGGCAGATTATAATCATGCACCGATATCAAGATAAACTTGGGAATTCCTGCATTTGGAAAGAAAGTGAAATCTGAGGCAACATCTTAATGAAGGATTACTAGAACACTATTTAAAATTGCTTTAACAAGAGAATAGCAAATAGTCTTTACCAAAATCTTTAGCAGCATTTACTGCCACAACGTTTGCTTCACCATTTATCCTTTGCATTTGTTCCTCATTGCCAAAACCCCCAATTGTTGAAACAACTGCAGTAGCCCCAGTAAGAACTTCTTCCCAGTTAACGTAGAATACATCACCTGCAATAAATAAAATTCTCTCAGTAATGTACAAGGAGAGGTCTTTGTAGGGATTGTCAGCAGATGACATCCTCATGCAAACTTTACATGCCTTGATAACAATCTCCTATTCTACATATTTCCTAAACTATCAATATGCACCATCTACAGATGCAAATTAATATTAAAGAATAAGGGATATTTTGCATGGCTTGTTATACAATTTCTATTTAGTTACATTTCAGTAAAAAGGTTTACTTTCTCCGAAAGCTTCGCATTAAAAGAAAGTAACACTAGCCATAAGAATTGTTTGGGTAAAGTATATAGATGTCATTAATGGCTATTAATGTTAATGAACAAAGCATCTCATACGTTGTCCAACCAGTCCAATAGTATGATAAAGAAATGAACCTGCCTGACTTCCATGTGACTTGATCTACCCATGAATCTGAGATAGGAGGAGAGCCTGACCTGTTACAGTTTATCAAACTTCAGAATGCATTTTCTGTATGGCTCATAAGGTCAGATAGAAAGAGAGAAAACATGCAATGAAACCAATCTTTTGTAGCCTCCTCATCACATGTTAATCTTAAGAAAGGTAAACCAATTGCTAGTAAGGATGTATTACTGAGAGAAAAAATCTCACACCTGCTGAGGCTTATCACCTCAATACCCTTGGATACAGCAGCTTTGCATATGGCTGAACCAACAAAACCATTACCTCCTAATACCACGATCTGGCAAGAGTGAAAGTATAAGACGCATTCACATGTTAAACTTGAAGAGAACTGAAAGTAACATAAGACATAAGAGATCTGCCCCGTAGTCATACTCGCTCAGTCTTAACATTAGCCATAATGTCAATGGTGCCAGAACTGGTGTCCTCATTTATGCTAGCACCAGCATAACTACACCTTATACCAGCCCTACAGGATCTACAAACAGTAGAAAAGCATGTCACCCATCATCAATCTCAGATCACCAAAAAGATCATATGCATGGATACGTTAAATTCCATAACAGAATTTCAGAACAAGCAAGTTACTTTACCAAATAAACATGCTCCAATAAAAATGGTAAGAAAATATGAGAAACTAAATTTGTATGAGCCAAAACAGAAAGAAAACTAAACTGAACAGGGAAGAAACAGATACATTTCCGCTACCTCCACCAATTGCTTAAAGACGCCATGCATTTAACTACTTAAAAGATCGTGAATTCTCCTTGATTCTGAATCAAATTAACTAGTTAATATTCATACTTCTACAAAGTGGCACTTGTTTGCTAAACTCTAGTAGATAGAACATGATCTCATCACTGTATTGAGCAGCTAAAAATCAAAGATGTTTTAGTCATCATAATGATGATTCCTAAACAAAGACATAATTTTTCTTTGTTTTTTTTCATCAATCTGGTAAGATCACTTTGAATCTTACAAAAGTTAAAGTAATTTGTTCTTTAGATTTTTATTTTTTTATTTTTCATAATCGGAAAATTAATTTCTTTTTCCCTGTACATCAAGTTTCAATACCTATCTGAACCAGGTAATCCATCTTTGGGATTCTTCAAATATGACCCACAAAAACACCCTACGGACAAATACTGACAAACCAGAAAAGGAAAAGAAAATTCATCCATACTTCTCTAATGAGGGGAAGAATACAGGCCCATATTCGATTATCTAAATTCAGCAAATTAAATTTAAAGTATAGTAAATGTAACACCTAAAAGAAGCAGGAAGTACTGACCTAGAGAGAGAAATCTGAGGAAAACTTGAGTTGTGAAAAGCGGGGAAAAGAAATGGTCTGAAGCCAGTAGGAGTAACAGTAGAAGGAGGAGAAGAAATGGTAGTTACAGATGATAGTGAAGTAAGCATCTTTGTCTTGCCTTCTTTCCCTCTTTGAATTCAATTAGATACTGAGAAACGCCCTCAACGGAAGCTGCCGGTGGTTAACGGTGGAGGACGGTGGTTATTGGATTATCTTTGGGGGTGCTTAAAACTTGTATTCTGGTGGGTGTGACAAATACCAGATTTTCTGTCTCACTCAGGTTGGGAGGGAATAGAAGAAAGGTCCCCTTTTTTTCTGGTTTTTTGCCTTTTTGTTTTTTTTAAAAAAAAATTATTTATGTTTATTGACATTTTTAATAATATCTTACTGTGAACCTAATGAGCCCAAAAGTAAGATGGGCCTTAAAAAAACAAGTTAAGACTATGGGCTGGCCACCTAAAAAGAGAAAAAATAATTATGGCCTATACAGGTCTCGAACCTGTGACCTTCGCGTTATTAGCACGACGCTCTAACCAACTGAGCTAATAGGCCATCTGTGATAAAATTTAAACGTTTTTTTATAACATCACAAAACAAATTTATCATTTTAGGGTATTGCAGCGAGATATTGGCTACTTGCTTACTTGGTATTCGATCAATACCTCTTCACTCTGGAAATTTGAAGCACTGTCGTCGCAAGTGTTGCAGGACAGATAAAAATGGGGAGATCGACGTCAACTAGGGAGGCGGAGACCATTCCGGCGCTCTTTCATTCTCTCCGATCTGCTTACGGGGCCACGCCTACAAATCTGAAGGTCTCCTTTATCTCGTTCTTTCTTATCTTCAAACACTTTTGTAACGATTTTGAGCTTTAATATTTATATTTTTTTCTGTTTTCTCAGATCATCGATCTGTACATTATCTTTGCTGTTTTCAGCGCTCTAATTCAGGTACTACTGTCATTTTGAAGTAAAAGCGGTTTTTATTTTTCCAAGGACTTCTCGCCATCAATATTTCATGTTTATCTGATATAATAATTTGATTCCTTCACTGAAATGTTCAATTGACGATCTGAGGCAAGGAAAATTGTTTTGCAATTGGTAAAATTTTTGTCCCTAGGAGGTCTTTTGGCAGATTTTGTGTTGTTATGACTTGTGGTTTATCTGAATCTACTTTGTATGTAGTGGTCATGATGAGGAATAGTCTGTGCGATGTTCTCTGAATTGCAGCTGTATATTTATTGTATTATAACTCGGTGGATTCCTCCAAAGGGGTAAATGTTGTTAGCATGATAGAATATAATTGTAGGGCATTAATGGATGGAGCATTGAAATGTGGAAACTATTGTGCCTTGAACTTGATTGTTCTTAGAAATCTAGCATTTTTAGAGATTTAGAGATAAAACATTTTATTGGGAAGACTAGTTTATTCATCTTTTGGGGAGAGAAGGGGGAAGTGGGAACAAAGCAAGTTCTCTAAGCTGATGAACATCTTTCTCAAACACACTTTAGTTCTTTCCAAGAAGAAATTGTTATCATTATTTCTGTGTATATACCACTAATTTGTATTAGAATGTGGGATATTCTATGAGCATTGAGAGATGGCTTGAACTTCTTTGAAACTAATGCACACATGTATATGGTGTTTTTGGAAGTCTTTGACTTACATGATAAATAATGCATTTGAGCATAGACAATGCATTTCATAGGAGGCCAAGTTCACTGAGTTGTTTCATCTAATGTTCACCGACATTCACTCTTATCACTGTCCTTTCCTCCTTTGCCACAAAACCCACATTAAAGTTTGACAAATGCCACCTTTTACTCCAGTGGTCTATTTTGCAGCTTTTGATGATCAAGTTTTATTCCTCTGAGTCCTTTCTGTCTTGTCTGATTGGTAGGTAGCATATATGGCTATTGTTGGATCATTTCCTTTCAATTCATTTCTATCAGGGGTACTTTCTTGTGTTGGTACTGCAGTCCTTGCCGGTAAGCAATTATACCTACTTGACTGGAAGATAATTTTATCCTCCTTTTTCTTTTTCTTTTTGTTGGGTTATTGAAGTTCCTAAATTAATTCTAATGCTTTCCCGAGCTGCAGTTTGCCTCCGAATCCAAGTGAACAAAGACAACAAGGAATTTAAGGTAATAATTTAGTTACAAGGACCCTTTTTTCTTGATTTTCTTTTCCCTTCTTCTTGTAATTTTTGCAATCTACTTAATACTAAGAAAATATTCAGGTCAATTAAATTTATACTAGTTTTCTTATCAAAGAGAAACACGCAGCAAAATAATATTATATATATAGATAGAAAGAAGGGAAAGAAAGACAGTATGCAAAGATTTGCTGTGATGATTAAGAATATATTATTAGTTGGTCATATATAGAAGCTATACTGATTAACACATCTCTATTTTACATATGGAGAATCAGTATGGATCAATAATGCAGAAAGGATACAACATACAAAAGCATCAGGATAGCAATATATGTTTGTTCTTCTGTGCTTAATTACTGACACATTTCTATCAAATGGCAGGATTTACCACCACAACGTGCTTTTGCAGATTTTGTCCTCTGTAACCTTGTACTCCATTTGGTGATCATGAATTTCCTGGGATAAGCTAGAATTTTTAGAAGTTGAAAGAACTGAGGATCGTAGAGTGTCACTTAAGACACAACAAAACGGAAAGCCAGCAGTTTTCTTAAGAGTTTAGAAGCTTCCATTGAATATTTACTAGTGCTGTGAATTTTTTACGACTTTTCTTTCAGTGCATCTAGGACTTGAAACTGCTCCCTTATCTTATCTGGATTGCTATCTAAAATTTGAAATGCTCTTTCTTCTTCTTCTTTTTTTTATTTTTTATTTTTTTTATTTTTTATCATCACATGATTTTAAAAGATAAAATGCGGCTTTGACTGAATTGGGGTTATTAAGTTGCAGGTAGTGATTAAACTCTAGAAAATTATTGCAGTGTTCTTTAATTGATGATAGTTCCACTCATTCGTTTCTTCATCACTTGGGCTTTTGTAGCTGCAACTGCATTGAAGATTGATTGTTAAGAATTCTTAATTAAATAATGATTCTTTATTTCAATAATGTATTTATGGAGGAGAAACAATTGATTTTAGCCCACACATTATAATTAACTATTACATAAATGAATGAAAATTTATGTTTCAATGTCCACGTGTCAAGATAAGTGATTCCTTAATGCTTAGGTTCAGTACCGCACGCTGGACTACAAAACCCTCGCTTTCGAGCTTCCTCTGTCCTTCAACCCTCATGCACCTTTATTTGTATTGGGCGATGAAAAGTACGTTTCGGATTGCCCGGACAATCCTATCTCTTCTCCCACTTTCATCAAGAGCCACACTCTCTTCCTCCATTCCTTTTTTCTTTTCTTTTTTAAACTCTTTTTCTCAGAAACTTCAACTGAAGCTTTCCCATGTTGATCCTCTCTACTACTGTTTCTCCTTCTTCGTCTTCTTCCAGACTTTTCACAGCCGCATCAGCTAGGTTTTCTTCATTTTCTCTTTCGCCGTCTTCCTCAGTTTCAGTTTCGAGGTCTCCTAGGGCGATTTTCATTCTCTCCGTTCCTTGTACTGTAGCATTTCCCGGCGTGAGAGCAATGGCGGAGATGCTTCAGGATAAGAGGAAAAATTCCGCCACTTCTGCAGCTGCTCTGGCTGTATCCGCTTCTGCTTCTCCTTCTAGCTCCTCCGCCTCTGAGCTCCCGCTCTCGCTCAACTTCGTTGATATCCATACCGAAGAAGGTCTGCTATACATATATCCGTTTTTTTTTTTTTACCATATCAACTCTTGTTGACTTTTTTTTCGTTTGCATTCTGTGATTTCTAAAATGCGGATGAATGAATTGCGGGAATTTAACCTTAATTATCAATATAATGGAATACAAACTCATTCTACATATGGAGAGTTACATACTTTAACTATACTCTGTCTCCATTCGTTCAGATATATTATTTATTTATCCATTTTCCTGCATAAAAATACGTTTTGAAAATAGTTTACCTACCTTTTAGAGTAAAAAAAAAAAAGAGGATAAATTGTTAGGTAAGCAAATATATTATAAATAACCAACTAGAAAAGTTCAAATCTCAAGTTCAAGCGATATACATAGTTGAATTTTCCGCTAAAATTTAAATGTAATTTTTTTATATATTTCAATGTTAGTAATTGCCACTTAAATTTTTAATCACTTGTCAATTCTTTTGTATTCTGAAGATATTTTCTCTATTTCTCCAATATGTCTGTACTATATTTCAAATTTGATTTGATTTGTAAAGTCAAACTAATCGATGCCCTATTGATTCTTACATGATTGTTCCGTTGCCGTTGTCCCAAAATAATTGCATGTGCAGTAAGTTGTGTTGCTTACAAAATCTTTGCATTAACTGATCAACTTCTTGTTTTTAATTGAGCATTTTATGTACTTTGATGGTTGCATATTGATAATTGTTGATCCTTTTTTCTCCCCTGTTTTTTTTGCTTATTTCATGGGGGGCTAAACTGCCTCTTTTTTCAGTCTTCCCTTCCCCGAAGGAAAATAAATACAATATTTTGCCTGCATAAAGGCTTTGGTGTCCTTGTGTTGTATAAGATAGCATTAGAGTACTGTTTTGGTTTAATTTAGCCAAGTAGTCCCATTCAATATTCAGTATTCAAGTCTACATTGGAATGTTTCGGAGAAATTGAGATGCATAATTTCTTCATATAGCAAAAGTCTTCATGGCATTGGTTCCTATCCTCATGCAATATATTTTTCACAGATCTTCTTTCTGGGATTAGAAAAGCTGCAGAAGCTGGCAGGCTGCCTTTGAATGTGATTCAAGGCTTGGACGAGTTGTATCAGAATTACCGAAATGCAGTAAATTAACTTTTCTTTGTCTGATGTAATTTGTCTTATATTTTTAGCTTATCTGAAACTTTAACTCTTCTTCCACGACCACTTCATAAATGTGTCAATGTTTATATATCTTGTTTCCCCATTATACTTTGTCGTTTCCTTTTTTTTTTTTTTTGGATAAGATGATTTTCCAAATTTCCAAATTTAAAGGTAATTTTTCTTAGAGAAGGGGAATTTGCTTTCTCCTAAACTATTTCTATTTTGAGCCTTGGAGGTTTAAAAGGTTATAATCTATCTTTGTTGCTATCAGGAGTTTCATCCATCTCTTTGAATTTTTTGTTTTAAATTACAAAATTATGTGATCCTTCAGGTCTATCAAAGTGGACATTCAAAAGCCCATGATATTGTCTTGTCTAACATGGCTGTTGCATTTGATCGCATTCTTATGGATGTGAAGGTAATCGAACTTCTATCTTCTTTCTCTTAAATTTTCTTTTAGTATTTTGGTGTGAATTACCTTATCCTTTCTTTGCTTCTAATTTAGCAGTTGTTTCACAGGATCCTTTTGAATTCTCATCATATCACAAAGCTATTCGAGAGCCTTTTGACTACTACAAGTTTGGTCAAAGTTATATTCGGCCCTTGGTTGATTTCAGGTAAAATACACAAGCCTTTACTTTACCATGTGCTTCAAGATTTTAGGTTACATGTACGTTTTGGTGTGTGAGGCTGGTGTACTGTATAAATCCAGTTTCTTTATATTCATGTTTCAATAAAACCTAGCTTCGTGCACACACTGAATTCTTGACAATATTGTAAGATCACCTTAGTTTTTTAATTTAATCCTTGATTCCTGTTTTTTTTTTTTTTTTTTCCTTCTTTTTTTTGTTATACATATATAAAATTCATTATTCAGTATGGGAACTTCTCTGTATATACTGTTTAGGTTATGTTCTGCACTTTTATGATTTACTCACGATATGAAGAATAATAGTTTTTGACTCATGAAACAAAGTAAACATTGAGTTTTTTTCTATAAGCTACTTGTTGCTAGGTTAAGATGATTGACAACCTCTTTGAAGTCAAGGTTTTTATCTGTTCTCATTAGATATAAGCTTTGAAATTAATCATCCATAAATTGATAAAATTACATATTACTTTTCTTTTGAGTGAGCAAAAGAACTTTAGCAATAAGTCTTGATCCAATTTGTATGGTTACCATACATAAGTGATGGTGTACAATACCCGTCTTATCTTTACTTGAGTGTCAATTTAGATGATTTACTTGTGTATCTATTTACAGGAATTCTTATGTTGGCAACATCTCTTTGTTTAATGAAATGGAAGAGAAGCTTCAACAGGTGGACACTATTATCCCTCATGTTTGCTTATTAGTTGAATTTATTTTTTTTTGGGGGGGAGGGGGGGGGGGGGGGGGGATTTAATTATAGAATACTTGAAGCACCTTGATTTTTGGAGATATTAATAACCAGAGCTGGAAAAGATTTTCAGACATTGTTGATAATATGGGAGAAACAATTGTAAAATATTTTTATTTGTTTTTCTCTTTTTAAAGATATTTTCAATATTATTGATTCATTTTTAAGTTGACATAATTGCACTTGACTAGACTAATAATGTTATGGTTCTCCACCTAAAGTTCTTTCTATTTAGTTTTGACTGTCCATTAATTGGAGTAGTTAAAGTATTTCTAAGTTTCTTGTATCCGCCTTTTCATAGATGTTGCATTCTCATACTTATGCGTTTTCTTTTCTTTACAAATTTCCTTCTTTTAATATTGCTGAGCTTAATCTGTATTTCTGGACCATAATGATTCAGGGTGAGAACATTGTTCTTATGTCAAACCATCAATCAGAAGCAGATCCAGCTATCATAGCATTGTTGCTTGAATCCACCCATCCTTACCTTGCTGAGAACATGGTGAACAACAATGACTAGCCTTAACCTCTAGTTTACAAATTCATGTGCATTTTGTTTCGGTAATTAAACCAGTATTTGTTCACTGTAATACAGACCTATGTGGCTGGCGACAGGGTTATAACTGATCCACTATGTAAGCCCTTTAGCATGGGAAGGTGTGTTATATTTTGTGGTTCTTAAAATAAGCCAAAATATGGATTTTTTTATTTTTTTAAGTAATTCCAGTTAGCTTATATTTGTTGTTCTTTTGTTCTAGGAATCTGATATGTGTGTACTCAAAGAAACATATGTATGATGATCCTGAGCTTATTGAGATGAAAAAGAGAGCAAACACAAAAGGCTTAAAGGAGATGGCTTTGCTTTTAAGGTAAAGATAAACTACGGGTATTACCATATAATCTCCCATTCTACAATCAGTTCTATAATCATGATTTAGGTTTTCCGGTAGATTTTTGTCAACCCCATGGGATCTCTTGTAGGAAGCATCACTTGATAATTGCTTGTAATTACAGTTGATGATTTGAGTTGCATTATTTAGTTAAGCACACAATACACCTACTTGGTTATCATATTACCTTGTTAAGAAGATTGACTGAGGCTGTACCCAGGGGCGGATCAAAAATCATATGGATTGCACCAAGTGGAGGAAGGGACCGCCCAGACCCAATCACACAGGAATGGTATCCGGTATACTTTTTTCATATTGCTAAGACTTCTCATAGTTGACATTTACACTACATTAGATTGTTTTTAAAGTTTGTTTGTTAGCTCATAAGGAAGAAGGCTACTAACTATATAATTTATTTTAAAAACCTACACATAAATTTTAAGTTTTTATATGTAAATTTACTGTTCTTTGGCTAGCTCATTTTCTTACATAAGATGACAGTATCTCAGGTTATCTATTTCTGATGTCTTCTATACATACTACCTGAAATCTCGATGATAGAGTCTTTATCTTTGAGAGACATGTTTTTCTTGCTATAATCATGTTTCATTGTATCTCCTAATTAACCAAGATTTATTGATCCTTTAAGATTTTTAATTTTATTTGTGATTTTTATGATGTAGTTTTCTTCAAGTTTCAGTTATGACATTCTATAATTTGGTTGTCCAGGCCTCATTTGATGCTTCTGCGGTGGACAATATGAGGAGGCTTGTGGAACATGCTGGTGTTCCTGGTCATATCTATCCCTTAGCTATGTTATGTTATGATATTATGCCCCCTCCTCTGCAGGTATTTCTTACTTCAAGTTGATCATAGGTTCACTATGAACTTGTTTTGACTTTAGTTACTCTTAAAAGGTTGAAAAGGACATTGGGGAGAAGAGAGTGATATCCTTCCATGGAGCTGGAATATCAGTAGGACCAAAAATTAGTTCCCAAGAAGTTGCTAAAACATTGGATGACCACGAGGAGGTTAGTCCTTTGTGTGTATATATATATTATATTTTGAGTTTACTGTACTTTGCTTTTTGTCCCTTCTACCTCTTTTTTTGTTTCCATTGTCTTTGCTTACTTGGGAAATTTGCGTTTTCTAAAGACGAATTTCACACTCAACGTAAAAAAAAAAAAAAAAAAAAAAAAAAGGGAAAAGAGAAAAATACATAATTGAATCAATTAAACGAGTAGCTGAAAACTGGTGGAAAGAGGAAAAATGGATGGACCCTCTCACAATCACTTTTCCTTATCTGCTTATTATTACTTGTTTCATTAGAGATAAAAGTGATTATTAATAAAAGTAAGAAATGTCGTATATTGTGGCCATATAAATCATTTACCTTTTGAAAATAATAGACAAAAGATTAAATAAATCCAACAGCCCACCATGGAGAACGGAATGCCCTGTAATTTTGTATTTTGGCTTGTTGATTCAGCGGTAGACTAAGAAAGGACTGTCTTTTTCCGTTGCAGGTTAAGATGGCATTCGCTAGAGCACTGTATGATTCTGTGAGTCAGCAATACAATGTTCTAAAATCAGCCATAAATGAGAAACGAGGTGTAGATGCATCAACTCCCACTGTCAAATTGTCGCAACCATGGAAAAGTTGTCAACTAAATTAATCTCCTTTAGTATAGTCCACAGAAGTCAGGTATTAGTTTCTCTTCATCCTTATTTCTATTTAAAAGGGAATATATATTGTTTCAGTTTCACTTTTGAAATAGAGTTGACATTTTCTATTTTGTTTACAGGATGATTAATACAAGTTCTTTTTTCATTATTATTATACCAAGTGTATAGTGCGTCAAACTGGAATTCATTTTTTTTTTTTCAATTCAAGATATAGGATAGAAGAGATGATAATAGATAGGTAGTTAAAATGAGTTGAGTTCTGTACAGGTGGTGCATTATTAGTTGATTCGCAGTTTACTTATGTACGCATGGTATAATTTGTGAATTATATCAAATTTTGTTACTTTTAGAGTTATCTTTGTGTTGTTATGTAATTCATTTATGAATTTCATTGTAATATGAAATATTAAAATTTTATTGCATATTGAATAACTGACTACAAGTTTTAATATATTTCACTTTGTCCTCTCGACAAATATTAACAAATACGTTATAGTAGTTTAAAATTTAAAAGCTGAGGCAAAGAGATTTGAATTTGAAATCATTCCGTTCCTCGAATTTGCAAATCAAATTTTAATAGGTGGGTAGTATTACAATCTACAATAGATCTGGAAAAGAAAAAACATTTAATGACACGATAAACAAGCTTATATATATGTTTGGGTGGTTCTCACGTGTGTTAGAGAGAGAGAGAGAGAGACAAGAAACTGAAAATTTTTAGAATCTTATTAACCTATTCCTACTTATACAATAACCTTTGTGTGTCTCTGTTGTGTCGTATGTAAGGGGAAGATCACCTTGCACTTTCCCCCACAACCCAATTGTTTATTAGTTAGTATAATAACACATTTTCTTTTTTCTTTTTTCAGGATTGCGGGAACAGGGAACAGAGACCAAGGACAACGCAAAACAGAAACAGGTCGGATCCCATTCATTCATTTATACTATATTAGATTAATTTTGGCTGAGGTTGAATTGCATGCAGAGAGTGCACGAGCTTGTACAATCATATCACACTCTAATTCATTTGAAAAAAAAATTAAAAAATGTCCGGGTTTTGGTTTTAGAAACATTTCTCTCTCTGTATATATATTAACTTACTATTAAATGAAATTAATTAGTTTTTATCATTATAATTAATACTTATTAAGTAACATTAAAAAATATATATATTTTAATGTTTGATTGATTAGACACATTTAATTTAGTAGTATAACATGAGAACAGTTGAAAGGTCTACAAATTCCAGCAAAATCATTACATTTTTTGCCAAACTTCTTTGGTCATAGATCATTATTATTATTATTATTTCAAAAAATAAATAAATAAAATTATTAGTAATGCGTCTTTTGGAAAACAGTGTCATGTTAATCACTACCTTTTGATTTTAAAATCTTAGTTGCTCCCTGGATGAATAACACAATTTTCTTTTCAAGAATATGAGATACACCTTTACATATTCTTATACATTTTTTATATCTTCTGTAGATATAAATAATATAAATAAAAGGAGTCAAATACAAAAATATTTTATTTTCTTTCTAACGTTAATAAAAATTTAAGGATGTTTGTTATAACAATAAATTAAGGTGAATTAATGTTAATGAGATCCAGGCAATCAAAACTTTTGTCGTATAACTGAATTCACCTTTTTAATTAAGAGCAAAGTAATAATTCCACAGAAATTAATAGAGAGAGAGAGAAAGTACCTATATATATATATCTATATAATCTATGCGAAATAAATTTTGCCAGCTGCAAACTACATTGTACTTTTTTTTTTCTTTTCACTATACTAATTAATAATAATATCTTTATCATATTCTTTTTTAAAAGATAAAAAATAAAATTATGATTTTGTATTTTCTCCTAAAGAATATCGAGGAAAAGAAAAAGTTTAGATATATATTGTGTACTTGCAGAGGCAAAGACGAAAAGAATTGGACTGGCATTTTTCTTTGAATCCTCCTTTGTTTTTTATCCACTTTTCTTGTTGAATGACCATTTTTCCATTTCCTCCTATATTTCCATAAAAGAGTACACAAATTTCAGTCAAATTTTTCATCTCTTTGTGAATGAAGGTTTTCCATATGGCAAGAATCTCCGTTTGCACCCAAATAAAAAGAACCAAATTTCCCAAACCCCTTTCTTTTTGGCTATATTACCCTTCATTTTTATTTCAAAATTTATTTTAGTGTTTGTATTTTTGTTGTTGTTTGTAAATGTACCACAGCCATTGGGCATATGTTTCTCCAAAAATAAGTCATTAATCAAAATGCGCATTTCCTAGGAAGAAAAAATTTAAATTAAAAGAAAAAAAAAGACAAGTTGTTGGAGATTGAGACAAAAAAATTGGTAAAGAAAAAGGGAAATTATCCAGTAATGGATGAACAGAGTTAGACCTACTACATCCATCATCATTCATTCCCTTGGAAGTATAGACTAGGGAGGGAGAATCAGGAAGATTCAGACCGTCCGATTAGATCTAATCATGCGTTTTCAACGGGTCCCACTTTCCCCCTATACATTTTGGCCAATTTTGTAAGGTCAAAACCAAATCATTGTGATGTTACACATCGTAAACTCATCATATGCATACATATAAATATAATATTTTCTTTTTATGTTTATAGGAAATATATAAATATATGGGAAGCTGTGTATAAAATAAATTAGGTAAAGACTTCCTTCCTTTGAATCCTGACAAATGGACTTGGGTAGGGGGTCCCACGTGCCTCTCACGTGGGGAACTGATTTGTGAGCGCATCATTAATTGCTTGTGTTTCACACACAGGGGATGATCTATTCTTCCACTTGTGGTCCCCACCTTTTCGATCCGGGCGAACCCGTTTCTCCGCTCATTCCCTCTAGAGGACAAAATAGTAAATTTAACACTTAAAAGGAGTTTGTCATAAATTGCACACACATCTCTCCAACTAATAGGTTTGTTTGTATGCTTCTTCAAACTCTCTATATACATAAATTTTAAATATAATTTTGTCCCATATATATATACATATGAATTTACAAAAAAGTACAACAAAATCTTAAAGAAACTTTAGCACTCCATCACCAGAAAAAAAAAAAAAATGGTGTAATAATAAGTTGATGAAACTCCTTCCTTTGTTTCTCTGTTGATCACTGTTTCTGTGTTGCAGCTGGCAACACCAAAGTACTTACTACTACTACTACTAATAGTATAATACTTAAGCAGTTTCAGTGAGATGTGTCACCCTTTCGTTTTATCTTATCTTCTTCTCATTCAAAACCCCCCTCCCCCTTCTTAAATATTGTTTGTATATCTAAGAAAATAATTATAGGAGAAGAAAAAGAAAAAAACTTGCACAAACTCCATTACACCTCAACCCCCTTTCCCCTACCCACCACCCTCCACCCTCCACAACTCCTTTGTACTTACTGAAGACTTGAAGAGTGAAGAAACAGAGGGCTCTAATGAACTCTCTCTCTCTCTCTCTTAGTGTATAGTATACAGAGAGGGCATGTGTGTGGGTGATCTCATCTTTCACTGATTTAGACAAACAAACTTAGTCCTTACATAGCTTCTATCTTCTTTAACCTTTTCTTCCTTCTTCTATTCAAGATTCCAACTTTCATTTCATATCTACCCCCAAAATCCAGCACACGTTATAAAGAAAAAAAAAGAACAAATCTTTCACCCATTAAACAAGGCAACCCACCACACCTTAGATATATGCACATGCATTCATGAGTTGGGTATTCAGGACTGTTACTGTTACTGTTACTGTTTGTTCATCATGGGGTGTCTTATTTCTCAACTGGCTGCAAAATTTGCATTCTTTCCACCGTCTCCGGCGACGTACCAGGTAAAGAAGAGAGATGATGGTAAACTGGGGGTTGTCTCTATGCCCATTTCTGGAGCAGCTGATGACCCTTCTCTTGATGTTCTTTTCCTTGACACTAAAAGAGGCAACAAGATTGTAGCTTTTTACCTAAAGAACCCTTGTGCCAGGCTCACCGTTCTCTACTCTCATGGCAATGCAGCTGATCTTGGCCAACTCTACGACCTCTTTGTTCAGCTTAAAGCTAATCTCAGAGTCAACCTCATGGGGTAATCTCTCTCTCTCTCTCTCTCTCTCTCCTATACGCACGCAAAAAATACACATGTTTAAATGCCGTCTCTTTTTTTTTTTTGTTTATTTATTCCTTCAAAGATTCAATTAGATATAGATTTTGTATGTGTTCTTGCATGACAGTGTTTGAGCTTTTCAATTTTAATCTTTCTGGGTTTGTAAATTTTTAATCTTTTTTTGTACCCTTCAATTAAAAGTTATATTATCTTTGGTTTTTTGTCTTCTATCTGAATTTTCTGCTACGCTGAGTTGTAAAACTATGGAAAAGTCTAGGCTGCAGTTTTTAAATGTGGGTCTCATTTACCATGCGTGTCTGAGTAGCTTTGCGTTCTCTAACTCCATACATTTGATAAAAGTTCACTTTTTTATCCCTTTTTCTTCAAAGATTTAATGATGGGGAGTTTTTCTCTCTCTACTTGATGGGAAATTTTTTTGCTTTCAAAGTTTAATCTGTCATATTAATTGCTTGCAAAATTGTGCCTTTTTTCTAATTTTTTCCCCCCTCGTATTGGAGTAAAGTTTTCTTTTTAAAGTGTTTAAATGTGTAACTGTTAAGTTGATCTGTAGTTTTTTTTATTTGGGTATTCAGAAACGGTGGATTCCCTTGTGGGTATTAAAATATTCTTTCACTTCTGAAAAGCAAACAGTATGATGAGAAATGTTTATTGTTTTCTTGTTATCACTCATGTCCTTTTCCCTTACCTTTTCCACGTTGTTTGATTTCCTTGTCCTTTTGTTGGGCAGTGCGTAATCTTGGCCTTTACTGATGACCCAAGAGTTACACTCACTGTAAATGAATGAAATGCAAAAGCAAAAAGAAAAAGTGAATAAAGAATTTTTACTACGAACTGTGAATTTCACCCCCCTTTGAAAATGGTGGTGATGCTTTTTCACCTTTGCTCTTTTTTGTGTGCATGTCAGATACCAGTACTTACTGGTTATTTTGGCAAACCTTCACTGTTCCTTGTTCCGGTTTTTTCACCTTTTCTAGAATTCAGGTTCCATGAAGGGTAATTTCTTAGTCTGAACTTGTACACAAGAAAATGACCATGTAAAACTTCACTTCACTTTGTCCATTTTTCACCTTTTTTTTTTTTCCAGATTTCAGTTTCCAACTTCAGTTTCCATGAAGAGTCTGAAATTGGACTTAAGAAAATGACCTTGTAAAAAGACTTCAATTTGTCCATTTTTCACCTTTTATGAGTGTGCATAATAATCTCTTGTTTCTTTGATTTTTCCAAGAAACTGACTTTGTAAACTTTATTTTGCAAATTCAGATTGTTATGCATAGCTCTTTCTTTAGTTGGTACTTAATGGATTATCATTTTCATCTTAATCTATTGTGCAGATATGACTATTCTGGCTATGGAGCCTCTACTGGAAAGGTATTGGTTAATTTTCCCTACTTGCCTTTGCTGTATAAAATTCCTTTCGGTGATATTATGCAGTCAAGATAATGTGCAATATATGTAACGTATACATACGTCTAATGATTGTCATTTATAGCCGAGTTCTTACTTGGACTTCTGTGGCCTTTATGGGAGTGAAGGGTGGGAAAATAAAAACATTTACTTGTTTTTTGGAGTACTGTTTGAAATGCTGACCTCCTAACAATGCTTCTTCTTTTCTTGATCTCTTCTAGAATATCTATCATGTATTCTGGATTTTAAATATGTATACTGATTTAAATGTGATTCCCCAGCCTAGTGAATTCGATACGTATGCGGACATAGATGCTGTTTATGAGTGCCTGGAAACTGAATATGGAGTTAGCCAGGAAGACTTGATCCTGTATGGACAGTCTGTTGGGAGTGGTCCAACACTGCACTTGGCCTCTAAATTGCCCAGACTAAGGGGTGTGGTTCTGCACAGTGCCATTCTTTCGGGTCTTCGTGTTCTCTGTCATGTCAAGTTCACATTTTGTTTTGACATTTACAAGGTGAGCAACCATCTTATATTATACTCGATAAAGAAAAAGTTGTTTTGATAATCTCCAAATTTTTTCTGCTGTTTGATTGTGCAGAATGTAAATAAAATTTGCAAGGTGAAGTGCCCTGTGCTGGTGATACATGTAAGTTCTCCTTATATTTGAACGGATGTTTAGGTCATTGAATGAACCTGATGGTTATTTTTGAATTTCACAGGGCACAGAGGATGATGTAGTAAACTGGTTACATGGCAGCGGATTATGGAAGATGGCCAAGGATCCCTACGAACCCTTATGGATTAAAGGCGGTGGACACTGCAACTTGGAGCTATACCCTGATTACATCCGGCATCTTTGTAAGTTTGTACAAGAAATGGAGAACATGACAACACAAACCAGACTAAAGAAGATCAGACAAACACTTAGATTACAAAAAAGGCCAAATTCTGCCATCAGGAATTCCTCAAACAGGTGCTGCAATGTTAAGGTCAGACCATTAAACTGCTTAGGATGTTCAAAACCTAAATGCTGCAGCAGCAGCACATGTTGTTGTTGCTGCTGCTGGAGGCCGAAATGGCCAAAATGGCCGAAATGGCCGAAATGGCCAAAATGGCCAAAATGCTTAGGATGTCGACCCAAATGTGTAGAATGTTGTGTTCCTAGTAGCTGCTCCTTTAATACTTCATGCTGGTTCACTAGGTGTTGTTGTTGTTCATGTAATTGCAGAAAATGTTGTTGCTCGTTTGCGCGTTGCGCTTGTTTCTAATAATTTTTACAGAGAAGGGGGGTATACTTAGAACAAGAAGTTGTGTATAGAGATTGAGGCCTTTGTTTAGTAGTAGTAGTACTAGCAGCAGCAGCAGCCTATGAGACATATTTAATTCAATTTTTATGTTTTTTTTTTTGTTGATATTAAGGTGGTCCTAATATATTAACCATGGTACCTTAATTTTTTGTTTTTTGTTTTGGCTTCAAATAACTACTACAACTTTCTTTTCTTCCTAGATTAGTTTGATTCTGCCTAAATTGCATTTGTAGTTGAATTCTTGCAAAGATTGTCGGAATCAATGATTGAATAAATTTGTACCTAAAAATAAAATAAAGGGGACATATTGGGCTCACATAACCCATCTTCTCCATGGGCCTTATCATACTCTAATCACTGACTTTTAAAACATTACAAAATTGCATATATAGAAATGGTCAATATAAATAAACTCGTAGTTTGGAAGAGCAGGTCAATTGAGAATGGTTATTAGTAAGCAAAGGAAACCATGAAATATTATTATGGAGATGTGGAAAATAAGTATTCATGGCTTGGTCAACTTTGATGAACAAAATAAGCATTTGCCAAAACGTGCAACGAAGAAAAAATATATTATATATATATATATATATTATATATATATATATATATATATATGCATGCATAAGGGATTTCCATTTCTACAATCTTATGTTCCTTCGATCACACACACACACATATACATATATATATATATATATATTATATATAATGCTAATCTTGACACTTATTATTAGACACGTGATGACTCCTGACTTAAGTGAAATAAAAAATCTAAATTTAAGCAAACTAAAATTTGTTTTTACAAAGAACCGACTTCACTTAAAACGAACCGACTTAACTTAAAACGGGATGAATCTTCCTTTTTAGCATCTATAAGGAAGAAAATCATGAAGATATAAAGAAGTTGTGGGAGTCATGATTTTTATGTATGGTCTCATTATTGCATCCATGAAATAAGAAAGAAGAAGAACATGTGAAGATATATTCTCAATTCGATAATAATATTTTTTTATTTTATTATAAATTTGTTTAATAATGTAAAAAAAAAAAAAGATTTTCTTCTTAATGTAAAAAGAAAAGAAGAAAAAAGGATAAATAATGCTGATTCTGATAATATAATTATTGTTTATTTTTTTCCTTTTCCAAAAAATGCAATGGGTGGGTCCCGCAGGCGGGCCGAAAAGGAAGAATGGGGAATCAACAACGGGCGGATTACAGAGGCAGGAAGATGTGGACGGGAAAAGGAGGCCCACGCGGTTGACTTGGACCCCACCAAAACGAAAAATGCTTTTCATACATGCGGGCACGAACAAAAGCTACGCACGGACACGTGGCAAACGGGACATTCTTTCTCCCCGCCGGTTTAGGCGTAATACTCTCCTGCTTTTCTTTTTTCACTTGTAATCCCATGTGCTTTTCCCCTCCTTATTTACCAAATAATAATAATAATAATAAAAGGCAACGTGACTTTCCCGTCCTCTTTCCAATTATGTATCTCATTTTTACAAATAATCATTAAACCTAATATTCTAAATTATTATTTTTAAAAATTTAATCTTTTTTAAAGAAGAAAAAAAAAAGGGGGCTTTTTGTTAGGCAAGAAAGATAATTTGTATTGTACATGGAACGAATAATAAAAGGAAAGAAAAAGAAAGAAATGGTTGCAAGTGGATGATGGAGTGTATGGTATTATACAGCTAGCTTAGCATAAATAAGTTAATTTCTAAAAAACACGTAATTTTGGGACTAAGTTACTAAATTTGGGGAAATGTTAGATCTTGTTTCTTCAGCAATATCCCTTCCACATTCTTATTTTGAAACAATGTGAAAATACAATGAATATATATATAGTATAAAATACAATAACCAAGGAAAATTACCATAAACTTTTCGATTTCTTCCTACAAATATGTAAATAAAACGAAATAAATTCTTGAAATTAATTATATCACAATAAATTTATAAGATTTATAATTAAAAAAAAAAGGGTGTTGTAAGAAATACTGTATCCAGCCGCAGTGGATCAAACCTCCCAATCCGCGTACTGAGCTTTCTTAGCCGACCACCTCATAGGTTCCCTATATCCTCGGTTTTTTTTTTCCTACGTTTTTCAATTTTATTCTAAAAATCCTCAAAGTTTGCTGTTCTTCTCTCTCTGTAAAAAGGGGTAAAAGACATAGTGTAAAGCTAGTAAAAGGCACTACTAAATAGCAGGCAACGGGCCGAGAATCTTTAGAATTGGTCCTAAAAACATCCCATTTCTACAGAATAAAAATGCTTTGTAATCTCCGTTGAATCACTCTCGCCTTCATTTCTTTTCTTTTTTTTTTTTTTTGAGAAAAAAAGGTGTTCAAAAATTCAGATCTCTGATTTTATTTGCAAGTTCAAATCTTTCTAGATTTTTGTTTTTTTTTGAAACATTTGCATCATCCTTCTTTCTTCTTCATTTTTCTAAACAAGGATTTTGGGGAGTGGTTCTGCTGGCCTGAATTTTGTTAGCCGGCTCTGCATTTCGTGGGATAGTTTGAAAAGGTTAATGATTTTTTTTGGGGTTATCTTTGTTTGTTTCGTGTGTATGTTTCAGAGTTGATATATATATTTGAGTATTTTGACAACTTCATAACTACTACTTCTCTACTGATTCTTTGCTTTCTCTCTCTTTTGAATTGTTAAGATTTTGGTATATGCTTGTTTCAGAGTGCTGTCTGAATTTTTCTTTAACTATCACCTAATACTCCTCTTATCGATTAAATTAATGGTTTGAGGAAATTTCGTGTTTGTGGGTCCTTTGATTGCTTTGTTACAGTTGTAATTTGTAAAAGCTGTAATCTTTGCATACGTATTAAGTATTTGATAGTATTAATAATATAAATATTTTATTTTAAATGTCTTCTTTTGAATGTTTCTTACACGTCTTCGAGGCCGTTTCTTTGTTTTTTCTATTTTATGCATAAATCACTATTGTTTTTTAAAGAGAGTGTTGGTCTGAGAGTGGAGGCGTGCTTACATCTATTTATATATATATATATATATATAAAATCTATATAAAGTGATTGTTCACACGTTTGTGGCTGATTATCTGGTATTTGAAGGAGTCCTTGGCGGTTTGGTTGAGTAGCATTTTTTTTCTTGGGGGAGGTTGGGGACTCTGCTTTGCTTTCCATTGGAAATGCTGTTGGGATAATCGATTAACTTTATTCGCGTTTCTTGTGTGTATCTCAAGATTTTTTTAGGTACTGTTTTCCTCTTCCGATTGCTTTATTTTGAACTGTTCTTGGTGGGTATTCATGGAAAAAGTTTTAGTCTTTGAGCTCCAAAGCAGTACCTTTTTAATTTTAGGAGAGGCGGAATCTTTTGTGTATTTTAATGGGAAGGAAAGAAATTTGGTCTTATGAATCATTGCTCTTTTGATCTATGCAAAAATGCTTGATTATTGTTTCAGTATTGTCCTCTACTTTTAGCTCTAGTGATATAAAGTTTGATTAAATATGTTTACCAAAATTTATAGCTCCCCTGTTTTCACATCTTTACATAATTTGGTCCTTTCAGATCTTAGGCTAATAGTAGTTTATGAACTTTCAGGTTCTGGTGGTGATAAAGACATCGGATTTGCTTGAGCAACTTTAGGTAAAATGGCTGCAAGATCCTCTCAACAGGGCAAGAGTGTTCCTTCGGTGACCTTTGCCAGAAGGACATCATCTGGCCGATATGTCAACTTATCAAGAGAGTCACTTGATAGTGAAATTGGCAGCGTTGAATTTTCAAATTACACAGTGCATATACCTCCAACGCCTGATAATCAACCTATGGAAGAACCGCTGGATCCTTCTCTGTCTCAAAGGGTTGAGGAGCAGTATGTGTCGAGTTCATTGTTTACTGGTGGGTTTAACAGTGTGACCCGTGCTCATCTGATGGATAAGGTGATTGAGTCTGAGACTAACCATCCTCAGATGGCTGGTGCAAAAGGGTCTTCTTGTACAGTTCCGGGATGTGATGGAAAGGTAATGAGTGATGAGAGGGGTGAAGATATTCTTCCCTGTGAATGCGACTTCAAGATATGCAGGGATTGTTATATTGATGCTGTGAAGACTGGAGATGGGATTTGCCCTGGCTGTAAAGAGCCTTACAAGAACACAGATTTGGCTGAGAATGCTGTGGATCCTGGAAGAAGGCCTCTGTCTCTTCCATCCAATGTTGGGATGTCAAAAATGGAGAGAAGGTTGTCATTGATGAGATCAGCCAATAAATCTATGTTAATAAAAAGTCATTCAGGGTTGATGAGGAGCCAGACGGGAGATTTTGATCATAATCGATGGTTGTTTGAGACTAAGGGGACTTATGGTTATGGAAATGCTATATGGCCAAAGGAGGGGGAATTTGGCAATGATAACAATGATGGCGGTGGTGGCGGTGGCGGTGGCGAGCCTTCTGAACTGCTCAACAAGCCATGGAGGCCACTCACTCGAAAATTGAAGGTGCCTGCTGCTGTTATAAGCCCATATAGGTAAACTCATTTTATACCAAACTGCTCTTGTTGCTTCTCTCGCTTTTTTAATGAACTCATTGAAAACTCTTGTGTATGGAATTTCATTACTCTGATTTCCTTCTTAAATCAGGGGATTGCTTTCTGATTTTGCCATTTTCTAATAGTCATATACTCATATGGAAACTTGTATCTAATATGCAGGCTTCTTATTTTTGTTCGTATGGCTGTACTTGGACTATTTCTTCAATGGAGAATCAGTCATCCAAATGAGGATGCTAGATGGCTATGGCTTATGTCAGTTATCTGTGAGCTATGGTTTGCCTTCTCTTGGCTACTTGACCAGCTTCCAAAGTTCTGCCCAATCAATCGTGCTACTGACCTTAATGTTTTGAAAGAAAAATTTGAAATACCCTATCAAATCTCTGACCTTCCAGGAGTAGACATATATGTTTCAACTGCTGATCCTGAAAAAGAGCCACCTCTTGTTACTGCAAACACTATTCTGTCTATTCTTGCAGCTGACTACCCTGTTGAAAAGCTTGCTTGTTATGTTTCTGATGATGGGGGTGCCCTGCTGACCTTTGAAGCAATGGCAGAAGCTGCAAGTTTTGCTAATGCTTGGGTTCCATTTTGTCGGAAGCATAATATTGAGCCAAGAAATCCAGAATCTTATTTCAGTCTGAAGAGAGATCCCTATAAGAATAAGGTCCGTCCTGACTTTGTCAAGGATCGAAGACGAGTGAAGCGTGAATATGATGAGTTCAAAGTTCGGATTAATGGCCTACCTGATTCAATTCGTCGTCGGTCTGATGCCTATAATGCACGAGAGGAAATTAAGGCTATGAAAATCCAAAGAGAGACTGCAGGTGATGAACTACTGGAACCTGTGAAAGTCTCTAAAGCCACATGGATGGCAGATGGAACCCACTGGCCTGGCACCTGGACGGTTTCAGCTTCTGAGCACTCGAAGGGTGATCATGCAGGAATCATTCAGGTAATCTTCCTAGATTTCTGCATATCTGTATGCATACTATCCTTAGCCTAGCTACTGCTACTACTATTAGTTTCTGAAATGGCGGACCTTACTCTATGCCAACATTAAATCTGCAGGTTATGCTAAAACCTCCAAGTCATGAACCTCTGCTTGGATCAGCAATTGATGAGGGTAATCCGACTGATCTTTCTGAAGTTGACATTCGGCTTCCCATGCTGGTATACGTATCTCGTGAAAAGCGTCCTGGTTATGATCACAACAAGAAGGCTGGTGCCATGAATGCTTTGGTTCGAGCCTCAGCTATCATGTCCAATGGTCCCTTTATTCTCAATCTTGATTGTGATCACTACATTTACAATTCACAGGCTATTCGTGAAGGAATGTGCTTTATGATGGATCGTGGCGGGGATCGTTTATGTTATGTTCAGTTTCCACAAAGATTTGAGGGAATTGATCCATCTGATCGATATGCCAACCACAACACGGTTTTCTTTGATGTGAATATGAGAGCCTTGGATGGACTGCAGGGTCCAGTTTATGTTGGCACGGGATGCCTCTTCCGCAGAGTTGCTCTTTATGGTTTTGATCCTCCCCGGACTAAGGAATACCATCCTGGTTGTTGCAGCTGTTGCTTTGGTCGTCGGAAGAAAAGTGCATCTGTTGCTTCTGCTCCTGAGGAGAGCAAAGCCCTGAGGATGGGAGATTTTGATGACGAAGAAATGAACATGGCCCTGTTTCCTAAAAGATTTGGAAACTCGAGCTTTCTGATTGATTCCATTCCTGTTGCAGAAGTTGAAGGTAGGCCACTTGCTGATCATCCTGCTGTTCAGTACGGACGTGCTCCTGGTGCTCTAACTAGACCAAGGGAACTACTGGATGCATCTACTGTTGCTGAAGCAATTAGTGTCATTTCTTGTTGGTACGAAGATAAAACGGAGTGGGGTAATCGAGTGGGATGGATTTATGGATCTGTGACTGAAGATGTGGTGACAGGATACAGGATGCATAACAGGGGTTGGAAATCTGTATATTGTGTTACAAAGAGAGATGCTTTCCGTGGAACTGCTCCTATAAATCTGACTGACAGACTTCACCAAGTCCTTCGATGGGCGACTGGCTCTGTGGAGATCTTCTTCTCTCGGAATAATGCTCTTCTGGCTAGTCCAAGGATGAAGCTTCTTCAAAGGATTGCATACCTGAATGTGGGTATCTATCCTTTTACCTCCGTGTTTCTGATAGTCTACTGCTTCCTCCCTGCACTTTCTCTCTTCTCCGGTCAGTTCATTGTCCAGAGCCTGGATGTTACTTTCCTGACTTACCTTCTGGTCATAACGTTGACGCTCTGCATGCTGGCTGTGCTGGAGATCAAGTGGTCAGGCATCTCTCTGGAAGAATGGTGGCGTAACGAGCAGTTCTGGTTAATTGGTGGAACAAGTGCACATCTTGCTGCTGTTCTCCAGGGGCTACTTAAAGTGATAGCTGGAATTGAGATTTCTTTCACTTTGACATCGAAATCAGCTGGTGATGATAATGATGATGATTTTGCTGATCTTTACGTCATTAAATGGACATCCCTTATGATCCCTCCAATCGTAATTATGATGATCAACTTGATCGCCATTGCAGTTGGTGTTAGCAGAACCATCTACAGCACCATCCCTCAGTGGAGTCGTCTTCTTGGAGGTGTTTTCTTTAGCTTCTGGGTCTTGGCTCATATGTACCCTTTTGCTAAAGGACTCATGGGAAGGCGTGGACGTACGCCCACCATCGTATTTGTTTGGTCTGGACTTATTGCCATCACTATTTCTCTACTCTGGGTTGCAATCAATCCTCCAGAAGGCAGTACCCAAATTGGTGGTTCATTCCAATTCCCCTGAAAATGATCTTCTTCTTCTTCTTCTTCTTCTTCTGTGCACAGAAATCTCCCCACCTCTTTCCGGAGACATTTTTTTAAACTCAAAATCAATTTCTGTTCTGAAACATGTCCAACAAGGATCTAACTGGGACAAAGAATCATTCGTTATCCTTGGATTTTGTATGTACACAGGACACAGAAAAACCATATATACGTTCTTTGTAATTCAAACTTCTTCTCCGAGTAGAAATTGATGCTCTGATTCTTTTCTCATTATTTGTTTTTATTTTTTGGTGTTTCCTCCTCGAAAGTACAAAACAACAACATATAATATTCTTTCTACTTAATATCTAATTCTTATATCTTTATAAAGTAAATTTGTTCATACATGCAAGAAATATCTATATATATATATATATATAAAGAGAGAGAGAGAGAGAGATACAGAGGACTAGTATTACAAGATAATTGAGGCTATATCACAAATTGTACATAAAAACAATCAAATTGCAGCCTGAAGAAGGGTAGAATGTGAAGCAGAACGAGGCTTGGCCTTCTGCCTCCGGGTTCGGCGATGCTTGCGGTGGCTGCCACCGAATTTCATCTTCTGACGGAGTCGACCGGAATCTCTGAAAAGGGATCTTTCGGTAGGAACAAGAACACACTCAGGGGGAGGAACAGGGTACCTGATATTATCATAACAATAGGAATAGTACATGTATCTTTCCCTGAACCATTTCATGGAGTGACGTCCTAGGGGAGTAACAGTTGCATAGTCTCTGGCAATAAGTTTAGCAATTCTGTCAGTGCAATTTGTGGAAGAAACTTGCTCAATAGGATCCACCATGCAACCTTCTAAAACCAGGTCTTGAAATTCAGCAGCAAATGGTTCGTATTTGTAGTCTACTTTCTCTTTACCACCATTTGTAGCCCAAGTTGAAGCATCCCATATTGTCGCATATAATGACATTGGTTTCGATGGGTAATCTCCACCCATATTAATGTTCCTCACAACTTCCCTTATTGGTATTTCATCAACATAAAATCTGATCAGAGGAGTAACAAAGCATGCATGACTAGTTATATATTATATATATACACACATTAAACTCACTTGTATTTCTAATGTGGTAAAAGAGAAGTAATTTAATTTTGTGATAGTCTATTACTCACATGGTTGTTTTTGGAGACCAAAAAATGCTGAATCGATGAGATTCTTTGCTTGGATCAAACCATAACCTGTACCGCTCTTCCCTACCACGAGACACACTTCCATTCCCGTACATGTTGGTCTGAAATCTCCATGGTTTTCCTCTCACATTACCAAGAAACTCTATGTCTAATTCGTCGTGGTTCTTCTCAAAATTGTCCACATTTGATGTCTGTAAAATTAAAAGATATATATATATCCCTCAAAATCCAAGAATTGAAATGTTATGATTTCTAATAGGGCTTTATTATGTATACATGCATTCCATATATATATATGATCATTTTTTTTATTTTTACATAGAATTAAAAGTGAGTAATAATACTCACGTAAAATGCAACGACGATTCCCGCCGTGTATTCGGCGGGCAACTTGATTTTGGCGCTGAAGAACCCATAATTGTAATAATCCGATGAAATGAACCCGGACCCTGAAAATAGGCGAAAAAAGAAAAAAGAAATAAAAATCAACACAAGCAGGGAAAGAAAGAAAGAAAATTAGACGTGCATGGAATGGATGGGCGGGGAGCGACCTGAATGGCGATTGAGAAGAAGGCGAACGGACATATCATCAGGAGATCGATCAATATTGAAGTCACTGAAAAGAGGAGAAAAGCCGTCGTTAAATCTGATGGAGGTAAGATTAAATGCCGATGCTTCTTCGACGGCGATGCATAGGAAGATTGTCAACAAGAAGATGAAAGATAATGCGGGTGAAATTCTCGTTCTCGAAACAGAAAGAGAATGAAGATGGAAATGGAAAGGAAAATCCATTATTAAAAATTGGAGGGTTTTTAGATATAAATTCCTTGGCTTTTCGCTTTTCGTTGAATATGGTTTTCTCTCTCTGCTCACCAATCAGTCGAGAGAAGAAACAATATATAGGTCGGTCGTTTGAATCGACAAAGGATCTTATGATATGATGAAGCAGCCATTGTAGAAGGGATCATCACAAGTTTTCGGGTCTTTCTGTATATTCGCCCTTTGATTTTTCCTTTTTTTATTTTTTTTTAATGATTGGTATTAAAGAATATTGCATCGTCAAATATTCAAATCAAAATCTTTAATATATACAGATATCTTACTATTTTCTTTATTTGTCAATGTTTTTTTTTTTATAATTAATGCTAATATATATTCTATATAAAGGAATGAAATAAGGATCTTTCACCAAAACTAGAGATCGGAAAGCAAATTTATGCTTTTAATTCATACCATAAAAAGGATTCTAATTTGATAGTACATTTCTTTCATTGAATTAGAACCAGACACTTGTTTAAGATTCTTTATTTATTTTCTTCCTTTTTCAGTGAAAAAGGATTATACATACATATGCATATAGGACTGTAGACATTAATAATTTCACCATTAAAGCCTATCTATATGTATATCTGTAAAGCTTAATCAAGGGGATTCATGAAGCAATGAGAGTTGAAACATTTCAATTTACAGAAATTAATTGTACCTTCTAGCTTTTAAGAAATTGATATTTTGATTCAACATATCCCTCTGCATCCCATAAAAAAGATCCAAATGAAACTGCCTCCAATACTAGCAGGGTCAATCCAGAGAATGTAAGAGAGATGATTTCATCGTTGGATGTATCAAGAGATCCATCATCGGCAATAGTAATATCAGGCCTTCCAAATAATGCCTGTGTCTGCTTTTCAATCAATGAAACTGCTTCTTTAGATCTTATGGTCACGTATCTCTGAAGTGTGTCTGCATCTAAATGCATCACATAGGATCTCAGCCTGTATGATTTATCGTCGCTGCTGATACTACCCAAATCCATTAAGCCACCTCCCTCATCATAATCACTGGGAATCATTATCAAGGAATCTGGATCCCAAAGCTGCTTTTCAGGCGTTGGAGCTTGAAAACGAGGCTCGTCTTTGTCTAATCCTTCGGGAAGGGTATTCATTGATCTTTCCAGTTGATATCGCTCATCAACTCTTTTGAGGAAATAGCCATACATGACAGAAGCAGCATAAAGTTTACCTAGTTTGATTTTGCTTATCTGTATTATTGTGTCCAGAGGTCCTACAACTCGGTCCCCGAGCACAAGAGAGAGGTGGCTAAGTATCATTTCAAATGCTTCAGGAGAGTGAACGGACTCCAATTGCTTTTCCTGGTTTGGCCAGAAATCCACCCTTCCCGAAGGATCTGATGTTTGAGATATTTTTGGGATCAGTGAAATACCATTGTCTACAAATCTGTGCACAACCGAACAATAAAGTATATCTTCTACTGCCTTGCGCCTTTCTTTCACTTTTACTTCAGCAATCCTCCTGGAGTTCACACATATTTTTATAATCATGTTTTTGAATACTAAGGGAAGACAGTTTTCAAAAGTTGATTTAAATACTTACTTATATAAAAGGAGATCTTGAGATGATCGGGGAGGTTTCTCTATCTGTGCATCTCTCTCGCTCTGAAGATTCTCAAGTTGCTTGTCTAAAGCTGCAGGCAGCAGATGTGGATGATTATGCAATATCTCAGCCAAAAAATGACCAACAGGGGACTGCAGTCGAACAGGAGCAATTGGAATCAAATCACCATTGGTATTCCCTGATGCTTTAATGGCATAATTTCTTGCTCGCAATTGCTCTGACCCAATCTCCAGTTTCCTGAAACAAAATGATGGATAGCCCTGCAAAGTAAAAAAGTAAGCTAGTAAGAAGAAAGATTTCGAAAAGGCACGTACCATTTTAATGTAGATATTGAAAAGAAAGAAAGGCACAAGTACAAGATCTAATTTTTCAACATAAGTAAAACACCATGGCATATGGAGTTTTCCTTGTGATTTTCCACAAAGAAATGCGACTTTGAAGTTGGCCAATATTGATCATTCAGTCTAACATGAAGCTGAGAAAGAACTGCACCCCTTTTGCTGTATATCACTCCACCCCCTTATCAATGCAACACAATTTGAAGAATTCACAAAGCCCAATAGATTCTTCATGTGACTGGAAAAAGTTAGCTCTCCACTTCTCATAAAATTTAAGTTGGTCTGAACTTTGCCCTTCTCTCACGACTCATTCTCATCAAAGTGAAATCAATCTCAAAAGAAGTTAAAAAGACCTTGTTCCTGCAGGCTAAGGAAAGGAGACTAATATACACACCCCATGCGCACATACAAACACACAAAAGAATGGTAGAAACCACAGGATATATTTCTTGACTAATTTTTCTAGACACTAAAAGTGAAATCTGCTCCATAAACAAAGAGAGATGGCCAAACAAGTAAGCAAGCATATAGTTCAAAATCTGCAAATATAATAATGATTCAACTGGACACAATGTTCCGTAGCTTAATCATTCTAATGAGGTATGCTTTAACAAGATAATTAACACAGACAAACTCCGGACACTCAATTTCTCTGCATGAAAGTAAAGTTCTCGACTTTCAGCCTTCTCAGATGGCAGAAAAAGGGCACAAAACTTCATACACTTAACTTCTCCAACCTAGCATGCAGAACTTTTAAGGGGAAAGAATGAGAAAAGTTCAGTCCAATTATACACTTACAATACATTAACAGGACAATCACAATTTCAAAGATATAGAATTCCCTCATAAAATTAATCAGATTTCCGTAATTTCATTGATCACTAATAAAGCACAGTTCTTAGCCTTTAAAACTACTTAATTCACATCACAGGGTAAGATAATTCAAATACTTCCTCTGCCAAAATAGAATGTTCATTAAACAAATTTCACAAATAAACTCCATAACATGACATGTGATCCCACCACTATGACAACATTATCGGGGATATTTATGGCAAAGAAACAGCTAATTATTATTTTTCTTACCGAGTCCAAATTGCTTAGAGGGCAGTGTATATATATATATATATATATATATATTATTTAAAATTCATAACAAATAATTAAAAGAAAATTGAAAAAAAAAATTCTTTCTTTTAAGAGAGAAAAAGAAAAGAAAATTGCAGAAGCAAAAATAAGCGTACCGTCTTGCCAAGAAATTCAAAAATTTGAAGATCAAATAAATTAGTTGCATTAACATATATCACTCTCTCACCTGAGAAACATAAATATGAAAACCGAAAATCTTCAAGCTATGCCAAAATTGCGTTTTTATGGATTCTAAACCTATATATTTGCCAGAAATAGAAAATTTACAAATCTCGAAATCCGTTAAAAAGAAAAAGTAGTGAAAGCTTACTCTGGGAATGGTAAGAAAGAATGAAGACTTGAAGTCAGGAAAGCAATGGAAATGCTTGGAATTGTAGCCGCCGATGGATGGGAGAACCACCGGTACGTCGGAAACTACCCTAGAAATTTGCATAACCTCTCTTTTGGATTCTTTCTCTCGTTGATTTTTCAATAATTTTCCTTTTTCTTATTTCTCTCTTTCTTCCTCTTCTTCTCTGTGGTGGTTCTCAGCTCAGAACTGAGGAGGAGAGGGGAACACAGTTTGTATAGTGAAGATTTTTCATTGTCCATTTATTTATTTTTCTTTTTAAAAAAATGGAAAATAAAAATATTCTTCTGTTTTTGCATTTTATTCCAAATACACTTTCCCATATCCTCTATATTTGGACGTTTACTCTTTCAGAGATTTTTCTTTAAAGGATAATTAATGTTTTCAAATTTATAACAAGTTTTCCTTTAACATTTTTGGTAATATCAAATATGTTGTACAAAATAGAAACCAATTATTTATGTTATTGAAATAAAAATAAATGTTTTAAATATGTTTTTGGGGATGAAATTAGTCTCCCCCCATTTTCTATTTGTGTTGGAGATAAGAGGCCAAACTGAAAACAAACACCAATAATAATAATAATAATAACAATGTAGTTACGTGCATTATTTATTAGTTAGTGAAAAAGTAGGGGGGAATTCATCAAGCATACTAAACTTACTGGCACTATTAGCAGTACATACAAATTTATAGATAAATGGGGGATGATATGAAATACTAAACTACCTCTCCTCTTGAGATAGATAGAAGAACCAGGGGTGCAAAAGATGGGGGGATCCATCACCCACTCTACATGCCATCGAAATTCCTTGACCATAAAACATCGGTCAAATCAAGAAACGATGGATCAAATATACTTGACAAATTATATCCTGATACTAACGAGTCAAAAAAAAAAAAAAAAAAGAAAGATCAGCTTCAACGAATTTTAAACTACATACTCTGTAGAATAAGGAGTTTTCTTTTCCCTTCTTTTTTGTTGTTGTTGTTGTTGTTGTTGATGTTAGGTTAAAGCCCCTAGGAATCAAGACTGCTGCTAATAATTTTCATTGACCTCTTGGTGCAGTCTCTGCTTGTGTAGAGTGTTCCTCATTCCTACTAGACCTCGGATCATCTGGGCCTCCTGCTGGAGCTTCACCACGACTCTCCTACAAAATCAGACACAACCTAGGATCAAGAAAAGAAAGGAAGAGTACCACAAGCCTAGTGCTCTGTTTGCAATGATAGAAGAATACCTTAAGACCTGCATTTTGGGCGAGGAGTTTCTCGTACTCACTCCTGATACGACTCAATTCTGCCTTTAGAGACAGATTTTCTTCTGTCAAAGCTTCAGCTCGCTGAGCCAATTCATCACATTCTGCCTGTCAATGTTACATTGCATATTGAAAAGACTTAAACTTTCCTCCACATAGCAGACTTCATAATGGAAAACTACTTAGAATATTAACAAAGAAAAAGCAGTTCTAACCTGTTTGCGCAACCTTGATCGTCGAGCAGATTCTCTGTTGGACTGTTTTCTTCTCTGCCTTTTCATCTCCCTTTCGTCCTGAGTTCAAATGAATCAGGTCACGTGGATGCTCCACAAAGTAATCACTTAAGAAAAGGTTCATTTCAAGAAGCAAAGTGTTCCTTAATAAACAGTTAGAAATCAAGGGCTTTTTCCTCCAAATTAGCAGAAGACTTTGAGTTGAGTATATAAACCAAAAAAGTACATGATATCAGTAACAAATGTTTTGAAGCGTGTAGTAACAAACAGTATTTCATTTGTAGAGCTGAAACTAAGACTTCTATGATTTAATATGTTGTCACAACTAATTTCAGTTTTTCTAAGAGTTCGTTCTTTCATATTGGTGCAAAAAATTCATCAAACAAGTGGCAATAACTTAGAGAAAATCAACCTAATTGCTTGAGATAATTAACTACATAAAAGACAAATTAAACAAAATAGAATCTAAATCATACAAGAGCAAAAGGGATCGTACACCTGACCTTCCACGAACAATTTCACAAACAATAATCTTTTAAATAGTTTCAATGAGCCACCACATTTTTATTCTTCTATGAATTCCTAAAGTATCAGTAAGGTGACTGAAAAATGCTACTGAGCAATATGAAAACATAAAGGCAATAAAATAGAAGTAAAATAAAACAAGATAACACAATCTTGGTGCCAAAAAAAAAAAAAAAAAAAAAAAAAAGGATGCAGAGCATAGAAGAAAACCTGCAGCCAAAGCTGTGATTGGACACCATCTCTTGCAGGGACCATCCCCCCTCCAATGGGAGTAGATTGCACCTTCCCTCGCATTATAGGAACAGTGGGTGAAGCAGCAGTACCCCAGTACTCCATGCCGATATTCAAGTTAGTGGCAGGACCAGCAACACCTCCCTGAACCCCAGGAGCAGATATGGGCACCAAAGCCATGGAGCTGACTATGGGAGGTGTGTTCGTCCCACCATTCTGGGAACCATGAGCACCATTGCCGTTCTGAGATGTCTCACCTGTTTCAATAAGATGTCAAACTTTTCTATCAAAGAAATGCTACCCTAATATCAATAAGTCTTAGTTTGGTTAGGAGGAGGGGGTGTGCATGTTTAGTTTGCCTAAAGAAAGTAAATGTTTTGCCTCTCTTTAGTTTTGTACAAGCAGAGTGAAAGTAACTCAGTAATCAATCCCATATGGATGGGGCTGAAAAGCTTATGTATAAGGGTGGAAAATCCCTCCACATTTACTTTCTGTTCCATTTTACTTTAAGACCAAACTATGTAAATAAATCAAATATGTCTACATTTACTTCCCTTTCCCCAATTACTACCACTCTTCACCCAATCAAACACAGCTTAAAGTAAAATACCTAAAAGCATACCTGAATCCTGTCTATTTCCAGACTTCATTTGTGACTCCTACAGAAGACCAAGATGACAAGCAGATGGATGAGCACACTTAATAGACGAGAAATGTTTTTTAAAAAATTAAAATAAATAAAAAGGGGAAAGATATCCCAACAAGATAACTATATACATTTGCTTAAGCAGCTAGAAAGATTTTTCTTTAGTTATCATTTAAAGAAAATATACAGTGTGTAACACATACATTTTGAGAATTAGCATCACTCCCTTCGCTTGAACCTTCACTTCCACTCTCAGCGCTGCAAATCCGTTATCATCATCAATTTAAAAGCCATTGATGATAGCAAAAGCAGTAAGTGTAACCAGAAGATTTGCACAAAGACAGGCGAAAAAATAGACATATGCTGAATCTGCAAATAAATTTCTGTTATTGAACCATTGATTTTTTTCACAACATTTTGCAACATGACACTGTAATTCAACAGCCTTGTATCTAATTATTTTTAAGGAAAATAAAAACGAAATGAGAAAGGGTGTTACTGACAAAATGAAGCTCATTCAAAAGAAGATCAAATACCACAGGAACTCAGCAAGATGAACATGTACATATATTAATAACATTTCACTTCAACTTACCAGTAAAATTGTAACTAGTTATTTAAAGCACCAGACTACCGATAAGCTGCAACAGGCACAGCAAATACTTACTGTTAATCTTTTATCTTACCACTGGGACCTCTTTCTGGTCATTACTAGTAACTACAACCCCTGGGTTCATTAGATTCTTCTAATGAACAAATAAATCACAAATGCATGCAATTTATTTCTTCAACATATAGCTATACCTTTTTGAATAACCACCATTAGCAGATGCTCCAGATGTTTTACCAGGTTCACTATTCTTGCCTGTAATCATGTTCAGACTGCCCAGACTTCCTTTTGATCTTTTAATAGGGAGTTTTTCTTTTCCCTCAGATGGTTTACCATCTGATTCCATGTTTCCAGGAGTGTTGACCTAATAATAAATACAAGTCTGACAGTTACCGGGTTTCCAAGGAACAATATAACCTTCTCCATAAGCGGCATATAGAATTAACTTCAATATACAACCAATGGCTAGTTGAGATGCTTACCGAAGGTTCAGCCATGCCATTTGGAGGCACAGGAAAAGGGCTGAAAGGATAAGATCCCTGTTAAGTTTGAAAAAGTAGCACTTCAGTGTTATAAAAAAAGAATTAAACAAGATACAGAGAAATCAACAAGAGGAGTCAGAAGACGATACTGGATGAGCATATATGCCACCATGGGGATACATAGCGACGTATGGATGTGGTGGAGTACCATAGGGTGTCATAAGATGCTGCAGAGCAAAAAGGTAAAGTTAGAACAGTAGATAGAATATAACTATGTTGTTTGTGAACTACTACTAAAAGCCAGGGAGGTATTGATCTGCAACCCCCTGTTTATGTAAAATTGAAAGTTCAATATAACAGAATAGCTAATTTTTCATAAAAATAAGCAAGAGAGTTGAAACCTTTTTATTTTTTGGTTTCTCTTTCCTGTCTATTTTTATAAATAGGATCAGTACCACAGGAAAGAGTACTAAAAGGAAATAGACATATCAGGTCAACAACTGTATCAGATAAATAGAGCTAGCATTAAAAGGCTAAAAGTAATTTATTATTACAAGTTCACACTTACTTTTGTCAAGAGAGACACAGCATAGGGCAAAAGACTTGTAGTCTAGAGCTCCAAATAAAGAAACTACATGACTATATGTGGTGAACATGAACGACAATCATGTGAAGAAAAATGCATGCATCTAATCTTAGAACAAACATATTTTTAACAGAACACTTTGTACTAGTAATACAAATAGTTCTAACTTATATGATCGAAACAGAGAAGATAGACATAGGAGTAAGAATAATAATGTGTAGAATGAGAGAAAAAATATTTTTTTCTAGGATTGCCATCTAATCCTTCCTTCTTTTTGATATATAGTGAGCTCTAGACTAGCCCATTTCTCCACCCTTCTTCAATTCTTACAACCATCACCACGATACCTCTAAATCAGAGGACAAGAAAGACTAAATCAGAATGGCTCCACCAAACTTCATGGTTCCCAATTACAACTTAAAAATGCAACATTACGATCATTGTTTAAAAGAATAAATGACTTATAAAAGCCAAGTTGAGCTATAATTACGATCATTGTTTAAAAGAATAAATGACTTAAAAAGAGTCTAAAACATAGCAAAGTACTACTCACTAAGAGATGTCTGAGAAAAAGATATCTTCTTTTACCAAGTAATGATGAAAATCAAGATAACTCACAAAGAAGATTCCAAACTAATACTAAAATATATTTACCTGAACTCCCCACATATAGGGATGTGCTTGAGGACCTGACGCCAGGTAACCATGTGGAGGCATTGGCGAATAAGCCTGTAAAGTGAAATCAAATGAACGACCAGAAACATCCTGACATGGAAAAAGATCAGTTTATGTCTGAATAAAATGAACCTGAAACCCAGTCCAATCCGGAGTCCCTGTGCTTGCAGCTGAGGGCTGCTCCTGTGCCTGCAAAAACCAGCAAGAAAAATGAAAAAGCTTATCACAGAAGTAAAGGGAAATAAAAAATCTATGCACCTCAACATATTGACAGGGAAAACAAATTTAAAAAGAAGAGAACCAACCTGTGAAGTAGGAGTCTTTGACTCCTTTGTTTCCTTTGCATCCTTAGAGGATTTATCTATCTCACTGCTACCCATGGCTCAACTGCACCACCACCCAATAGCTAGGTTAAACCATCCTGCAAGGTATGCACAGACATGTAAAGTAAAAGCTGAGAAAGCATCTCCACAATTTCAAAATTTTTTATTAATGACAGGTGAAGGTCATTTGCATGCCAAGACTTTTTTCTCCATAAAGTGCTGAGGCTACACTAATAAATCCTTTTTGACAATACCTAAACATAGATCAAGCAGGATGAAGAATCACTGAATTATAATTCCTTTGCTCAACCCCAATAATTGGGAATAAATTCATGCGAAAAAATTATAGGATTTTATGTTCTTTCTCTCGTTTTTCTTTGCATGCATGAACATCCTTCACATGCCATAAGCTAAAAGAATACACACAACCTGCAAACTATCGCTTTTCACACGCATCTCTTTAATTACAATCTTATTTCAGCTAGCCACGATCCTAGAAAAAACGTTTGAAGAATCCCATAAGACAATTATCATCCACCAGTACCATATCAACTATAAACTAATTAAAATTCTCAAAATATATATATAAAAATATTATAATACATATCAAACCCTAAACTTTCTCCCAAGAATCATTGCATGAAACATAACTTAAAACCACAAAAGCTGCTAAAATTGAAATTCTAGTTACCGCAACATGAAGCAGAAGGAACTATCACTTAACAGCTGAGTCAACCGCAGCAGAAAAGCACCAAAAATACTAGCACTTCCTCCCAAATTAAAACAGCTCAAGAATACGTGTTATATCCAAACAAATTAAAAAAAAAAAAAAAGAAACAACAAGAAAGTAAATTTCCGATAAATTAAGATATTTAAACCGGGAAAAGGTTAGAGCTTGTTGATTTCGGGAGATCGTCGGCACGGGGCGTCCTGTCCGATGATTTTGACACGGAGGAGAGAGGAGGGAAAGGAAGGGGAGAAGACAAGAGAAGGCAGAGAGGAGAGAAGGGGAGAATAGCAGGTGTGTGGGTGCGGGTGTGGCTTTCCTATTGGTTTGCTGATTAATAATTTGATGAGATGGTGGACTGATGGACGGTCTGGATTCACTTGTCCATGGTGTTACGTGATCGGCAGTGTATATTAGCAGTTCGTTGTGGGGCCAGATTAGGAACACGTCATTATTAATGTACAATTATATAATAATATTATTAAAAAAAATTTAAATTTATTTTTTATGATTTATAAAATTTAATTTCAAAAGAAAAGAAAAGGAAACGAAAGGGGAAAGGAAAGGAAACGAAAGGGGAAACGAAAGGAAAGAGGGAGGGTCTATATTTACCCTATTTTGGGTTAACCCTGAGCAGTTTCATCACCAGATCAATCATGAGTTACGAGAATAATCCGTAAGTGTTCTATCTCTTGTTCTTCGCCTTCTCCAAAATTAGGATTAGGGTTTCAATTTTGGTCGATTTTTTGACTACGAATATTTTTTTTTGTTTGTTATTTCTTCAATTTTTCTGAGGAGTGCAGGTTTAGAGATGAAGACGGTGAGCCTCTGATGGATTATGACGATGATATGAATTCCGATCAGGAGGCGCAAGGGCAAGACCATAACTTGCTTGACGACAATTTTGAGGATGAAGGTTGGAATCGCGACCGCTCACCAACCCCAGTTCACGACGATTACAAGTCCAAACCTAGAAAAAGATTGATCAAGAAGTCTTCTGCTGCTGATTCTGGCGCTGACTTCAATTTGGGTGATGAGGATGACGGTAATTATGGAGCTGAGGATGACGATAATTTGGCTGGAATCGTAAGGGATGAATCGGACGATGGTGGTGCCCCTTCCTCCTCTTCTGGAGGTGGGGCGAAGAGGAAGAAGTTTGGGAAGGATAGCAGCGGGGGAGAGAGGAGAAAGGAGAAGAAGAGGAGAGAGGGGAAGGGGGACAAGAAATTTAAGCTTAGGAAAATGGGGACTTCTGGAAGTGGAAAATCAAGTAATCAGGAAGGGGATCCTGAGATGAAGGAGATGTGGGATACTATTGCTGGCGACAATTCTGAGGTAGCTGTTTAATTCTTTAAACGTCTGATTTTTTATTTTTTATTTTGGATGAAATTTTATCTGAGCTGCTGCCTCGTTCTAGGCTCCATTTTTCAGTGTGAGTTTTATGAACACGTGTTTGGGAATTGCCCTTAAGTAGAAAATCTCTGCAGACAATGTGTGAGGAATGTTTTGGCAGGAACTAAACTTTCTATCTAATGAGTTTGTATATGTTTCGTTGTTAGAATACTGACTTTCTAAGACTTTGATGCAGACTTTGATGCTTATTACATGCATTACCATACTGAACTAAATTTCTTGCTTCAGCAAATAGATTGTTATTGTGTCATTATACATTTATTGTTATTGGTCACAGCTGAATAAACATTGTATACATCCTCTTAATTTAGTGGACACAGTGTTTAATTGTGTTTACAAATGATATAGGATGATCAGGAGGGTGTTAGGACAATGGATGATGATAACTTCATAGATGACACTGGTGTGGATCCTGCTGACCGTTATGAAGATCCTCATTCTCCTGGTGATGCTCCACAGGTAAAGGATCTTTTGTCTCTCTTTTTGGTTTTGGGATGCTATCATTTGTAAGTTGACATCTAAAATTCCTAAGTTTCTCTTCAATTGTGCCCTTCGTGAGTTTTACTGCAGTTAATCCCTGTAAAAGCTTCTCAATTCTCATTTTATTACCTGATCTTAATAGGCAGAAGAAGGAGAGGAGGATGAGGAAATTAAGCAACTCTTCAAATCGGGAAAGAAGAAGAAGAAGAATGAAAAAAGTGCTGGAGAGATTGCACTGCTAGTTGAAAATGTCATGGCTGAGCTTGAAGTGGTTGCCGAGGAAGATGCAGAATTAAATAGACAAAATAAACCAGCAATAAATAAACTCAAGAAGTTACCTCTTCTTACAGAGGTTCTCTCCAAGTGAGTTTCCATTTTTTTTTTGCTCTTCTTGAGGTTTATACAGCTTTTCTTTTTTTTTTTTTTTCTTTTTAAATATTAATTTTTTGTTCCTTCTCAAATGCTTAATGTACAGGAAGCAACTACAACAAGAATTTTTAGACCATGGTGTATTAACACTTTTGAAAAACTGGCTTGAACCTCTTCCAGATGGAAGCTTACCAAATATTAACATCCGTGCAGCAATACTGAAGATACTTACAGACGTATGAACATTGAGTTTCTATTTCTTATCGATATTTTCTTGAAGCTAAGAATCTATACTTCTATTGCAGTATCCAGTTGATTTGGAGCAGTATGATAGAAGAGAACAACTAAAGAAGAGTGGTCTTGGGAAGGTCAGCTTTCTATTTTTGCCTTTTTGGAGTAGTGCTACTTCAACTACTGCAAGCAGGGAGAACTCAAACAACTATTTTCTTTCTGCAGGTGATAATGTTTTTGTCAAAGTCAGATGAGGAAACTACATCCAATCGGAAACTTGCTAAGGACTTAGTTGATAAATGGGTAATAATCTTTTACTGTGGAGTTTTGTTTCTGCAATTTTTCACTCGTGCCTTTTGAGGGCCAAAAGGGAGTATTACCATACTTTGAGTTCTGGAACTTCAAACTCTATTTTAGGGAAGGTTCTGAGTTTATATTGGATTACCTTTTTTTCTTTTTTCTTTTTTTTTTGGGGGGGGGGGGGGGGGTGGTGTTGTGTTCTGAAACAGTGGTGGCAGCTTTAATATTCAGTTTTCTTGATACAGATGACTGGTTGTAGTTGGTCTCTCTTTCATTTTTGGTTCTTTTCTTCCCCCCTCTCTCATGCTCTTTTGCTCTTATTATGCATACGGAAGAAACTAAGTTGGGTCTTTGTCAGCTGTTTAGCATTTTGGATATCACATCAAAATGGTCTTACCTATTCAAATTTTTGTTCATATGTTTGTAGAGTCGGCCAATATTCAATAAGAGCACAAGATTTGAGGATATGCGCAACTTTGAAGATGAGAGGGCTGCTAGTTTTAGGAGGCCATCCTTAAAAAAGTATGTGGATATCTGTGATTTCCATTTCATTGAAACTTGTTCAACTCTATGTTTTAGTGACTTGAGATCCTTGCTTATTACGTTCTGACAGACCAATGAATAAAGGCTCTGGAATGCAGTCCAGAGATGACGATCTTGATTTGGCTGAATTTTCACAGTAAGGCATTTCTTAATATGTGTGCTTTGTATATGTATTCTGTGTCCACAGGTTTAAGATTTGACCATTATGTAAATATGTTCAGGGGGTCAAAATCCGGCCAATCATCATCCAGACAGCTTACCACCAGACCTGAAGCTATGTCAATGGATTTTATTGTGCGACCTCAATCAAAGATTGACCCTGATGAAATTAGGGCACGGGCCAAACAAGTTGTCCGAGACGAGCGTCGTGTGAAGGTTGGTTTTATTCCTAATCTCGAATTGTTAAGTTGTGCAAGTTATCTTTCCATGTGAGGGTAGCTAATATGGATTTTGTGGTGCAGATGAATAAGAAGTTGCAAAATTTGAAAACCAACAAAAGGAAGCAACTCCAAGCTGCAAAACCTAGTGCAGAGGGACGTGGCATGATCAAGTACTTGTAATTGTTTTGCTGGAAGAATGACGGACATGCTAGTAGTAGTGATTACTACTACTTATAGTTTTATTTTTAAGTTAGACTTTTCTCTCATGTATGTATGGTTGTTCTTTACATTTTTTGGCTCCATTAATAAAAACAAAAAAATTCAAAAGTGAAAATTTTAAAACCGTTTTTTTATTTTCATTAACCAATTATATTTATTTGTTTAAATATGAATTATATTAGTATGATATTGTCGGTTTTTTTCTTAAAATCTCAAAACTTTATTTTTAATAACAAAAAAAACCTCATATTAATAAAATTAATAATATTTTTATGAAATAATCACTTATAACATTATCTTTAAATATAAAAAATAAATTAATTTCCTTACACCACTTACATAAATACATTCCTAAAATATCTATTTTATATCTCATTAATAAAATAAAACTTACATATCACGTGACAGATTATATTCTTAAACAGTATATTAATAATACATCATTAAATTCTTCCCCAATTCAATTTTTTTTTTGTTATTTTTAATAATCTGACTGATGATAATATAGATACAATATAATACAAAACCATGAAAAAAACAGTACATATCATGCTTATTTTATACATCATATATATATACACATACATATGCATTATTTTACACCAAAGCTTAAATACAAAAGTTTTACTATTCCCATGCATAGACAAAAAACACTATATATATACATATATATATATATATATATATATATATATATATAGAGAGAGAGAGAGAGAGAGAGAGATCAATTTCTCAGCCATTGACTATAACTCCACCTGCAAAAACAATATATATTACGAGAAAGAATTAACTTAAATTTATAGAAAAACATTAATTTATGTATCATGCACGAAGCTAGAAACTAAATCAACTAATTTAAACGTACGTACCGTTGGGATGGAAGATTTGACCAGTATAATAAGATGAACAATGATCACAAGCAAGGAAAACATAAGTCGGAGCCACTTCCATGGGCTGCGCCGCCCTCTCCATCGGTACTTCTGTTCCGAACCTCCTGATTTCTTCTTCACTGAAAGAGGCTGCCACCAACGGCGTCCATATCGGACCCGGTGCTACACCGTTTACTCTTATCCCTTTGCTTACGAGTTGCAGTGCAAGTCCTCTTGTGAATGCTACTATTGCTCCTTTTGTTGCAGTGTAGTCAAGTAGTTTAGGGTTTCCTTTGTATGCTGCCACTGATGTGCTGTTTATTATTGAACTTCCTGGCTTCATGTACTTCAAACAGTGCCTGCATCCATGAACTCTCAAAATTAATTTCATACTTTATTAAATCGAATTGTATTATGAAAAAAAAAAAAAAACAATTTGATGCACCATTTTATATTGATGGTGTGATACCTTCTCTTAAAAGTAGATAAAAATAAATTAAAACAGTGTCAAATAATAGTAATTGACTATGGATCAATGAAAATAATACTACCAAATAGTTAATCTAATATCAATAATTAAGTATTGTCAAAACAAAATAATACACTAACATAGTAACAAGAACTTTTAGAATAATTGATTAATATTCTCTGAGTAGTTGACTATACTATTACAAATGCTAATAAAACTTTTAGAACTATTGACTATAGTAAAGACTATAGTATTCTCGAATAGTTGACTAGCGAGAATAAGAACTCTTTTAGAACAGTTGTCTATATAGTAGAGACTATAAGTATAAGTATTGTTAAGTAGTTGACTATATTGTTAAAACGCTAATAAAAACTTTTAAAACTATTAACTATAGTCTTACTATAATATTGTCAAATAGTTGACTATATTGTTAAAACGTTAATAAAAACTTTTAAAACTATTAACTATTAGTAAAGACTATAGCGTTGTCCACTATATTGTTAAAACGCTAATAGAAACTTTAAAACAGTTGACTATATAGTAAAGATTATAGTGTTGTTGAGTAGTTGACTATATTGTTAAAACGCTAATAGGAACTTTCAGAACAATTGATTATATAGTAAAGACTAGTGTTGTTGAGTAGTTGACTTATATTGTTAAAAAACTAATAAATTTTTTTAAAACAGTACTACTGTACTGTTAAGTACCAGTTGATTATACTGTTATAAAAAACAGAAAACTCAAGTAGTTGACTATACTGCTACAAAAACAAGGATGTCAAATAGTTACAATAGTAGTGTGAAGGTTGTAAATTCATACATATGCCTAAATTGTGACAAAAAAATGTACAAATTTATGATTAAGCCTGTTGAAAATGTGAAGAAAAAAAAAAAAAAAGAAGAAGACAAACCTTGTTAAGATGACTTGTGAATAGATATTGGTCCTAAAAATCCTTTCAAGTCTAGGTTCATCAATATCTTCAATAAAACTACCCTTATGTTGCTCAGCTGCATTATTAACCAAAATATCAATCTTCCCATAATTACTCCCAACTTCATCTGCAACTCTCTTGCAATTCTCATCGTAACCTAAATCCACAGGTATCGCCATTGGATCTTTCGCATCTCCCGTCTTTGACTGCGTCAGCATTTCCACTGTTTCCTCTGCATCCTTGTCCTCTTGTCCCTTAACGTAAGTAAACGCCACCGTTGCACCCTCCAAAGCAAAGCAATAACAAACTGCTCGTCCGATCCCTGAATCTCCACCCGTCACCAGTGCCACCCTACCCTGCACACACCAATACTTATTAATTCAATTACCTTAAAATCAAAACAGAAATAATTTTTAATAGATGATGAAAAGACAGAAATATAAACAAAACAAAAAAATCTTAAATTTTTAAAACTAAAAAATTACATTTAATATATATATATATATATATATATATATATATATATAAATATTATATATAGTTACATATAGGAAAGATAAAATTCCGTATAAGCGGCCAGTCACTACAGCTGTTGCCCGAAATGTTTTGCATGTGTGCAACGTGTATTACCATGCATTTATGCAATAATAAGTCTTTTTTCTTTTTCTTTTTTTTTTTTTTTCTATATATTTCATGAACATTGCTTAACCTAATTAACTTTACTTTTTCTCTCATCCTCATATAACAAGAAAAGAACAAGAAATTATTCAAAGAAAAAGCAGGAAAAAAGAAAAAAGATCATCATCTTCTTCTTCTCTCTCTCTCTCTCTCTCTCTATATATATATATATATATATATATATGTATATATATTCCTTTTCTTTGTTACCTGTGTTTAGTTTCTCTCTCATCAACTTAATTCTTTATCTGTTCTGAATGAAGAGAATGGCTTTTTCTGGGCTTCAATTCACCACTCTTTTACTTCTCATCTATATTTTTGTCACTCTTTCTATCCCTTCAAGTCATGTCCGATGGTAATAATCACTAATTCTTTCTCATTTTTCTTGTTATATGATATATATATATATATATATATATTTTTTTTTTCTCTCTCTCTCTATCCCTTCGTTCTTATCCCTTCGTTCTTATATATATCTTGGTGCAAGATTTGAACTTCTCGTAAAATTCATGGATTTTTTGTATCAATATTTTTCTTTTCTTTCTTTCAAATATTTCATGCAATTTGCTTTCAACATGTCTATCAATTGAATTACTTCTTCTTAATAGTTTCTCTCTCTATAATATATATATATATATAATGTATATGTATGTAATAATCACTAATTCCTTTGAAAATTATTTTTCTTTTTCTTTCATTTTCCTTGATATGATATTAATCTTAGACAAAAAAAAAAAAAAAAAGAAGTTATAATTAATGTCAAGCTAGCTAATTGTAGTGCTATGTATATTTTGTTCCTCTCTCTATCCCTTCTTTCTTATATATATTGGTGCGAGATTTGAACTTCTTGTAAAATTCATGGATTTTTTGTATCAATATCTTTTTTTTCTTTATTTCAAATATTGCATGCAATTTCCTTTTATCAATTGAATTACGATCTTCTAAACAGTTACATCTTCTATCAACTGAGTTACATCTTCTTTTTAATAATTTTTTTTTCTCTCCTCTCTATATATATATGATATGTATATATTAATTCTCCTGTTACATTTTCTTCTTATATTTCTCTCTCTCTTTCTATATATTATATATAATTAATTCTTCTATCAATTGAATTACATCTTCTTCTTAGTAATTTTTTTTTTCTCTCTCTATATATATATTATATGTATGTATTAATTATGTTGAATGGATGGATGTAGATTGTTGGGGTGTCATATTATATATGTTATACTATATATATACACACATATATATATATATATATATAGATTATACAATTTTATGAGAAAATAATTGACTAAAATAAATTATTAAAGAAAGACATTGTTTGGTCAGTTGTATAGAAAATTATTTAGGAGTTCTAGGTGAAATATTTATGATTTTTTTTTTCTTTGTAGTAATATATATATATATATATATATATATATATATATATATATATATATATATATATATATATATATAATATTTCATGACAAAGTTCATTGTATATTATATGTCATAATTAATTTATTTTAATATTTATTATTTAATAAGTAATATGCTAATTTATTTAATATATCTATATTTTTTTTTTGTTTGTATTGTGATTCGTGAGTGGTCTTGATTAAAATTTGGTAGTTAGTTATAATTGTAAATAAGGAAATATTGTTTTTATGAAATAATTTGTTTATAGTAAATAATTATGAGTAATATTAAAATATTTAATAAACATTAGATAATAATATTATATTTAAATATTTATTAAATTTTGAATAATTTTATTAAATTTTAAATATTTTGAAAGTTAATATGATTATTTTAAGTTTTATTTGTCTATTAGCTCTTTTCTCTCTTATTTTTTTGTCTATATTTACCCTATTTTGGGTTAACCCTGAGCAGTTTCATCACCAGATCAATCATGTGTTACGAGAATAATCCGTAAGTGTTCTATCTTTGTTCTTGCCTTCTCCAAAATTAGGATTAGGGTTTCAATTTTGGTCGATTTTTTGACTACGAATGTTTTTTTGTTTGTTATTTCTTCAATTTTTCTGAGGAGTGCAGGTTTAGAGATGAAGACGGTGAGCCTCTGATGGATTATGACGATGATATGAATTCCGATCAGGAGGCGCAAGGGCAATACCATAACTTGCTTGATGACAATTTTGAGGATGAAGGTTGGAATCGCGACCGCTCACCAACCCCAGTTCACGACGATTACAAGTCCAAACTTAGAAAAAGATTGATCAAGAAGTCTTCTGCTGCTGATTCTGGCGCTGACTTCAATTTGGGTGATGAGGATGACGGTAATTATGGAGCTGAGGATGACGATAATTTGGCTGGAATCGTAAGGGATGAATCGGACGATGGTGGTGCCCCTTCCTCCTCTTCTGGAGGTGGGGCGAAGAGGAAGAAGTTTGGGAAGGATAGCAGCGGGGGAGAGAGGAGAAAGGAGAAGAAGAGGAGAGAGGGGAAGGGGGACAAGAAATTTAAGCTTAGGAAAATGGGGACTTCTGGAAGTGGAAAATCAAGTAATCAGGAAGGGGATCCTGAGATGAAGGAGATGTGGGATACTATTGCTGGCGACAATTCTGAGGTAGCTGTTTAATTCTTTAAACGTCTGATTTTTGATATTTTATTTTGGATGAAATTTTATCTGAGCTGCTGTCTCGTTCTAGTCTCCATTTTTCAGTGTGAGTTTTATGATCACGTGTTTGGGAATTGCCCTTAAGTAGAAAATCTCTGCAGACAATGTGTGAGGAATGTTTTGGCAGGAACTAAAATTTCTATCTAATGAGTTTGTATATGTTTCGTTGTTAGAATACTGACTTTCTAAGACTTTGATGCAGACTTTGATGCTTATTACATGCATTACCATACTGAACTAAATTTCTTGCTTCAGCAAATAGATTGTTATTGTGTCATTATACATTTATTGTTATTGGTCACAGCTGAATAAACATTGTATACATCCTCTTAATTTAGTGGACACAGTGTTTAATTGTGTTTACAAATGATATAGGATGATCAGGAGGGTGTTAGGACAATGGATGATGATAACTTCATAGATGACACTGGTGTGGATCCTGCTGACCGTTATGAAGATCCTCATTCTCCTGGTGATGCTCCACAGGTAAAGGATCTTTTGTCTCTCTTTTTGGTTTTGGGATGCTATCATTTGTAAGTTGACATCTAAAATTCCTAAGTTTCTCTTCAATTGTGCCCTTCGTGAGTTTTACTGCAGTTAATCCCTGTAAAAGCTTCTCAATTCTCATTTTATTACCTGATCTTAATAGGCAGAAGAAGGAGAGGAGGATGAGGAAATTAAGCAACTCTTCAAATCGGGAAAGAAGAAGAAAAGAATGAAAAAGTGCTGGAGAGATTGCACTGCTAGTTGAAAATGTCATGGCTGAGCTTGAAGTGGTTGCCGAGGAAGATGCAGAATTAAATAGACAAAATAAACCAGCAATAAATAAACTCAAGAAGTTACCTCTTCTTACAGAGGTTCTCTCCAAGTGAGTTTCCATTTTTTTTTTGCTCTTCTTGAGGTTTATACAGCTTTTCTTTTTTTTTTTTCTTTTTAAATATTAATTTTTTGTTCCTTCTCAAATGCTTAATGTACAGGAAGCAACTACAACAAGAATTTTTAGACCATGGTGTATTAACACTTTTGAAAAACTGGCTTGAACCTCTTCCAGATGGAAGCTTACCAAATATTAACATCCGTGCAGCAATACTGAAGATACTTACAGACGTATGAACATTGAGTTTCTATTTCTTATCGATATTTTCTTGAAGCTAAGAATCTATACTTCTATTGCAGTATCCAGTTGATTTGGAGCAGTATGATAGAAGAGAACAACTAAAGAAGAGTGGTCTTGGGAAGGTCAGCTTTCTATTTTTGCCTTTTGGAGTAGTGCTACTTCAACTACTGCAAGCAGGGAGAACTCAAACAACTATTTCTTCTTTCTGCAGGTGATAATGTTTTTGTCAAAGTCAGATGAGGAAACTACATCCAATCGGAAACTTGCTAAGGACTTAGTTGATAAATGGGTAATAATTCTTTTACTGTGGAGTTTTGTTTCTGCAATTTTTCACTCGTGCCTTTTGAGGGCCAAAAGGGAGTATTACCATACTTTGAGTTCTGGAACTTCAAACTCTATTTTAGGGAAGGTTCTGAGTTTATATTGGATTACCTTTTTCTTTTTTCTTTTTTTTTTGGGGGGGGGGGGGGGGGGGTGGTGTGTGTTCTGAAACAGTGGTGGCAGCTTTAATATTCAGTTTTCTTGATACAGATGACTGGTTGTAGTTGGTCTCTCTTTCATTTTTGGTTCTTTTCTTCCCCCCTCTCTCATGCTCTTTTGCTCTTATTATGCATACGGAAGAAACTAAGTTGGGTCTTTGTCAGCTGTTTAGCATTTTGGATATCACATCAAAATGGTCTTACCTATTCAAATTTTTGTTCATATGTTTGTAGAGTCGGCCAATATTCAATAAGAGCACAAGATTTGAGGATATGCGCAACTTTGAAGATGAGAGGGCTGCTAGTTTTAGGAGGCCATCCTTAAAAAAGTATGTGGATATCTGTGATTTCCATTTCATTGAATTGAAACTTGTTCAACTCTATGTTTTAGTGACTTGAGATCCTTGCTTATTACGTTCTGACAGACCAATGAATAAGGCTCTGGAATGCAGTCCAGAGATGACGATCTTGATTTGGCTGAATTTTCACAGTAAGGCATTTCTTAATATGTGTGCTTTGTATATGTATTCTGTGTCCACAGGTTTAAGATTTGACCATTATGTAAATATGTTCAGGGGGTCAAAATCCGGCCAATCATCATCCAGACAGCTTACCACCAGACCTGAAGCTATGTCAATGGATTTTATTGTGCGACCTCAATCAAAGATTGACCCTGATGAAATTAGGGCACGGGCCAAACAAGTTGTCCGAGACGAGCGTCGTGTGAAGGTTGGTTTTATTCCTAATCTCGAATTGTTAAGTTGTGCAAGTTATCTTTCCATGTGAGGGTAGCTAATATGGATTTTGTGGTGCAGATGAATAAGAAGTTGCAAAATTTGAAAACCAACAAAAGGAAGCAACTCCAAGCTGCAAAACCTAGTGCAGAGGGACGTGGCATGATCAAGTACTTGTAATTGTTTTGCTGGAAGAATGACGGACATGCTAGTAGTAGTGATTACTACTACTTATAGTTTTATTTTTAAGTTAGACTTTTCTCTCATGTATGTATGGTTGTTCTTTACATTTTTTGGCTCCATTAATAAAAACAAAAAAATTCAAAAGTGAAAATTTTAAAACCGTTCTTTTTATTTTCATTAACCAATTAATTATATTTATTTGTTTAAATATGAATTATATTAGTATGATATTGTCGGTTTTTTTCTTAAAATCTCAAAACTTTATTTTTAATAACAAAAAAAACCTCATATTAATAAAATTAATAATATTTTTATGAAATAATCACTTATAACATTATCTTTAAATATAAAAAATAAATTAATTTCCTTACACCACTTACATAAATACATTCCTAAAATATCTATTTTATATCTCATTAATAAAATAAAACTTACATATCACGTGACAGATTATATTCTTAAACAGTATATTAATAATACATCATTAAATTCTTCCCCAATTCAATTTTTTTTTTGTTATTTTTAATAATCTGACTGATGATAATATAGATACAATATAATACAAAACCATGAAAAAAACAGTACATATCATGCTTATTTTATACATCATATATATATACACATACATATGCATTATTTTACACCAAAGCTTAAATACAAAGTTTTACTATTCCCATGCATAGACAAAAAACACTATATATATACATATATATATATATATATATATATATATATATATAGAGAGAGAGAGAGAGAGAGAGAGATCAATTTCTCAGCCATTGACTATAACTCCACCTGCAAAAACAATATATATTACGAGAAAGAATTAACTTAAATTTATAGAAAAACATTAATTTATGTATCATGCACGAAGCTAGAAACTAAATCAACTAATTTAAACGTACGTACCGTTGGGATGGAAGATTTGACCAGTATAATAAGATGAACAATGATCACAGCAAGGAAAACATAAGTCGGAGCCACTTCCATGGGCTGCGCCGCCCTCTCCATCGGTACTTCTGTTCCGAACCTCCTGATTTCTTCTTCACTGAAAGAGGCTGCCACCAACGGCGTCCATATCGGACCCGGTGCTACACCGTTTACTCTTATCCCTTTGCTTACGAGTTGCAGTGCAAGTCCTCTTGTGAATGCTACTATTGCTCCTTTTGTTGCAGTGTAGTCAAGTAGTTTAGGGTTTCCTTTGTATGCTGCCACTGATGTGCTGTTTATTATTGAACTTCCTGGCTTCATGTACTTCAAACAGTGCCTGCATCCATGAACTCTCAAAATTAATTTCATACTTTATTAAATCGAATTGTATTATGAAAAAAAAAAAAAAAAATGAACCATTTCCATTTTTATATTGATGGTGTGATACCTTCTCTTAAAAGTAGATAAAAATAAATTAAAACAGTGTCAAATAATAGTAATTGACTATGGATCAATGAAAATAATACTACCAAATAGTTAATCTAATATCAATAATTAAGTATTGTCAAAACAAAATAATACACTAACATAGTAACAAGAACTTTTAGAATAATTGATTAATATTCTCTGAGTAGTTGACTATACTATTACAAATGCTAATAAAACTTTTAGAACTATTGACTATAGTAAAGACTATAGTATTCTCGAATAGTTGACTAGCGAGAATAAGAACTCTTTTAGAACAGTTGTCTATATAGTAGAGACTATAAGTATAAGTATTGTTAAGTAGTTGACTATATTGTTAAAACGCTAATAAAAACTTTTAAAACTATTAACTATAGTCTTACTATAATATTGTCAAATAGTTGACTATATTGTTAAAACGTTAATAAAAACTTTTAAAACTATTAACTATTAGTAAAGACTATAGCGTTGTCCACTATATTGTTAAAACGCTAATAGAAACTTTAAAACAGTTGACTATATAGTAAAGATTATAGTGTTGTTGAGTAGTTGACTATATTGTTAAAACGCTAATAGGAACTTTCAGAACAATTGATTATATAGTAAAGACTAGTGTTGTTGAGTAGTTGACTTATATTGTTAAAAAACTAATAAATTTTTTTAAAACAGTACTACTGTACTGTTAAGTACCAGTTGATTATACTGTTATAAAAAACAGAAAACTCAAGTAGTTGACTATACTGCTACAAAAACAAGGATGTCAAATAGTTACAATAGTAGTGTGAAGGTTGTAAATTCATACATATGCCTAAATTGTGACAAAAAAAGTACAAATTTATGATTAAGCCTGTTGAAAATGTGAAGAAAAAAAAAAAAAAAGAAGAAGACAAACCTTGTTAAGATGACTTGTGAATAGATATTGGTCCTAAAAATCCTTTCAAGTCTAGGTTCATCAATATCTTCAATAAAACTACCCTTATGTTGCTCAGCTGCATTATTAACCAAAATATCAATCTTCCCATAATTACTCCCAACTTCATCTGCAACTCTCTTGCAATTCTCATCGTAACCTAAATCCACAGGTATCGCCATTGGATCTTTCGCATCTCCCGTCTTTGACTGCGTCAGCATTTCCACTGTTTCCTCTGCATCCTTGTCCTCTTGTCCCTTAACGTAAGTAAACGCCACCGTTGCACCCTCCAAAGCAAAGCAATAACAAACTGCTCGTCCGATCCCTGAATCTCCACCCGTCACCAGTGCCACCCTACCCTGCACACACCAATACTTATTAATTCAATTACCTTAAAATCAAAACAGAAATAATTTTTAATAGATGATGAAAAGACAGAAATATAAACAAAACAAAAAAATCTTAAATTTTTAAAACTAAAAAAATTACATTTAATATATATATATATATATATATATATATATATATATAAATATTATATATAGTTACATATATGGAAAGATAAAATTCCGTATAAGCGGCCAGTCACTACAGCTGTTGCCCGAAATGTTTTGCATGTGTGCAACGTGTATTACCATGCATTTATGCAATAATAAGTCTTTTTTCTTTTTCTTTTTCTTTTTTTTTTCTATATATTTCATGAACATTGCTTAACCTAATTAACTTTACTTTTTCTCTCATCCTCATATAACAAGAAAAGAACAAGAAATTATTCAAAGAAAAAGCAGGAAAAAAGAAAAAAGATCATCATCTTCTTCTTCTCTCTCTCTCTCTCTCTCTCTCTATATATATATATATATATATATATATATGTATATATATTCCTTTTCTTTGTTACCTGTGTTTAGTTTCTCTCTCATCAACTTAATTCTTTATCTGTTCTGAATGAAGAGAATGGCTTTTTCTGGGCTTCAATTCACCACTCTTTTACTTCTCATCTATATTTTTGTCACTCTCTTTCTATCCCTTCAAGTCATGTCCGATGGTAATAATCACTAATTCTTTCTCATTTTTCTTGTTATATGATATATATATATATATATATATATTTTTTTTTTCTCTCTCTCTCTATCCCTTCGTTCTTATCCCTTCGTTCTTATATATATCTTGGTGCAAGATTTGAACTTCTCGTAAAATTCATGGATTTTTTGTATCAATATTTTTCTTTTCTTTCTTTCAAATATTTCATGCAATTTGCTTTCAACATGTCTATCAATTGAATTACTTCTTCTTAATAGTTTCTCTCTCTATAATATATATATATATATAATGTATATGTATGTAATAATCACTAATTCCTTTGAAAATTATTTTTCTTTTTCTTTCATTTTCCTTGATATGATATTAATCTTAGACAAAAAAAAAAAAAAAAAGAAGTTATAATTAATGTCAAGCTAGCTAATTGTAGTGCTATGTATATTTTGTTCCTCTCTCTATCCCTTCTTTCTTATATATATTGGTGCGAGATTTGAACTTCTTGTAAAATTCATGGATTTTTTGTATCAATATCTTTTTTTTCTTTATTTCAAATATTGCATGCAATTTCCTTTTATCAATTGAATTACGATCTTCTAAACAGTTACATCTTCTATCAACTGAGTTACATCTTCTTTTTAATAATTTTTTTTTTCTCTCTCTCTCTATATATATATGTATATGTATATATTAATTCTCCTGTTACATTTTCTTCTTAGTAATTTCTCTCTCTCTCTTTCTATATATATATATATATATTAATTCTTCTATCAATTGAATTACATCTTCTTCTTAGTAATTTTTTTTTTCTCTCTCTATATATATATTATATGTATGTATTAATTATGTTGAATGGATGGATGTAGATTGTTGGGGTGTCATATTATATATGTTATACTATATATATACACACATATATATATATATATATATAGATTATACAATTTTATGAGAAAATAATTGACTAAAATAAATTATTAAAGAAAGACATTGTTTGGTCAGTTGTATAGAAAATTATTTAGGAGTTCTAGGTGAAATATTTATGATTTTTTTTTTCTTTGTAAGTAATATATATATATATATATATATATATATATATATATATATATATATATATATATATATATATATATATAATATTTCATGACAAAGTTCATCTGTATATTATATGTCATAATTAATTTATTTTAATATTTATTATTTAATAAGTAATATGGCTAATTTATTTAATATATCTATATTTTTTTTTTTTTGTATTGTGATTCGTGAGTGGTCTTGATTAAAATTTTGGTAGTTATAATTGTAAATAAGGAAATATTGTTTTTATGAAATAAATTTGTTTATAGTAAATAATTATGAGTAATATTAAAATATTTAATAAACATTAGATAATAATATTATATTTTAAATATTTATTAAATTTTGAATAATTTTATTAAATTTTAAATATTTTGAAAGTTAATATTGATTATTTTAAGTTTTATTTGTCTATTAGCTCTTTCTTCTTCTTATTTTTTTGTCTATATTTACCCTATTTTGGGTTAACCCTGAGCAGTTTCATCACCAGATCAATCATGTGTTACGAGAATAATCCGTAAGTGTTCTATCTCTTGTTCTTCGCCTTCTCCAAAATTAGGATTAGGGTTTCAATTTTGGTCGATTTTTTGACTACGAATGTTTTTTTGTTTGTTATTTCTTCAATTTTTCTGAGGAGTGCAGGTTTAGAGATGAAGACGGTGAGCCTCTGATGGATTATGACGATGATATGAATTCCGATCAGGAGGCGCAAGGGCAATACCATAACTTGCTTGATGACAATTTTGAGGATGAAGGTTGGAATCGCGACCGCTCACCAACCCCAGTTCACGACGATTACAAGTCCAAACTTAGAAAAAGATTGATCAAGAAGTCTTCTGCTGCTGATTCTGGCGCTGACTTCAATTTGGGTGATGAGGATGACGGTAATTATGGAGCTGAGGATGACGATAATTTGGCTGGAATCGTAAGGGATGAATCGGACGATGGTGGTGCCCCTTCCTCCTCTTCTGGAGGTGGGGCGAAGAGGAAGAAGTTTGGGAAGGATAGCAGCGGGGGAGAGAGGAGAAAGGAGAAGAAGAGGAGAGAGGGGAAGGGGGACAAGAAATTTAAGCTTAGGAAAATGGGGACTTCTGGAAGTGGAAAATCAAGTAATCAGGAAGGGGATCCTGAGATGAAGGAGATGTGGGATACTATTGCTGGCGACAATTCTGAGGTAGCTGTTTAATTCTTTAAACGTCTGATTTTTGATATTTTATTTTGGATGAAATTTTATCTGAGCTGCTGTCTCGTTCTAGTCTCCATTTTTCAGTGTGAGTTTTATGATCACGTGTTTGGGAATTGCCCTTAAGTAGAAAATCTCTGCAGACAATGTGTGAGGAATGTTTTGGCAGGAACTAAAATTTCTATCTAATGAGTTTGTATATGTTTCGTTGTTAGAATACTGACTTTCTAAGACTTTGATGCAGACTTTGATGCTTATTACATGCATTACCATACTGAACTAAATTTCTTGCTTCAGCAAATAGATTGTTATTGTGTCATTATACATTTATTGTTATTGGTCACAGCTGAATAAACATTGTATACATCCTCTTAATTTAGTGGACACAGTGTTTAATTGTGTTTACAAATGATATAGGATGATCAGGAGGGTGTTAGGACAATGGATGATGATAACTTCATAGATGACACTGGTGTGGATCCTGCTGACCGTTATGAAGATCCTCATTCTCCTGGTGATGCTCCACAGGTAAAGGATCTTTTGTCTCTCTTTTTGGTTTTGGGATGCTATCATTTGTAAGTTGACATCTAAAATTCCTAAGTTTCTCTTCAATTGTGCCCTTCGTGAGTTTTACTGCAGTTAATCCCTGTAAAAGCTTCTCAATTCTCATTTTATTACCTGATCTTAATAGGCAGAAGAAGGAGAGGAGGATGAGGAAATTAAGCAACTCTTCAAATCGGGAAAGAAGAAGAAGAAGAATGAAAAAAGTGCTGGAGAGATTGCACTGCTAGTTGAAAATGTCATGGCTGAGCTTGAAGTGGTTGCCGAGGAAGATGCAGAATTAAATAGACAAAATAAACCAGCAATAAATAAACTCAAGAAGTTACCTCTTCTTACAGAGGTTCTCTCCAAGTGAGTTTCCATTTTTTTTTTGCTCTTCTTGAGGTTTATACAGCTTTTCTTTTTTTTTTTTCTTTTTAAATATTAATTTTTTGTTCCTTCTCAAATGCTTAATGTACAGGAAGCAACTACAACAAGAATTTTTAGACCATGGTGTATTAACACTTTTGAAAAACTGGCTTGAACCTCTTCCAGATGGAAGCTTACCAAATATTAACATCCGTGCAGCAATACTGAAGATACTTACAGACGTATGAACATTGAGTTTCTATTTCTTATCGATATTTTCTTGAAGCTAAGAATCTATACTTCTATTGCAGTATCCAGTTGATTTGGAGCAGTATGATAGAAGAGAACAACTAAAGAAGAGTGGTCTTGGGAAGGTCAGCTTTCTATTTTTGCCTTTTTGGAGTAGTGCTACTTCAACTACTGCAAGCAGGGAGAACTCAAACAACTATTTCTTCTTTCTGCAGGTGATAATGTTTTTGTCAAAGTCAGATGAGGAAACTACATCCAATCGGAAACTTGCTAAGGACTTAGTTGATAAATGGGTAATAATTCTTTTACTGTGGAGTTTTGTTTCTGCAATTTTTCACTCGTGCCTTTTGAGGGCCAAAAGGGAGTATTACCATACTTTGAGTTCTGGAACTTCAAACTCTATTTTAGGGAAGGTTCTGAGTTTATATTGGATTACCTTTTTTTCTTTTTTCTTTTTTTTTTTGGGGGGGGGGGGGGGGTGGTGTTGTGTTCTGAAACAGTGGTGGCAGCTTTAATATTCAGTTTTCTTGATACAGATGACTGGTTGTAGTTGGTCTCTCTTTCATTTTTGGTTCTTTTCTTCCCCCCTCTCTCATGCTCTTTTGCTCTTATTATGCATACGGAAGAAACTAAGTTGGGTCTTTGTCAGCTGTTTAGCATTTTGGATATCACATCAAAATGGTCTTACCTATTCAAATTTTTGTTCATATGTTTGTAGAGTCGGCCAATATTCAATAAGAGCACAAGATTTGAGGATATGCGCAACTTTGAAGATGAGAGGGCTGCTAGTTTTAGGAGGCCATCCTTAAAAAAGTATGTGGATATCTGTGATTTCCATTTCATTGAAACTTGTTCAACTCTATGTTTTAGTGACTTGAGATCCTTGCTTATTACGTTCTGACAGACCAATGAATAAAGGCTCTGGAATGCAGTCCAGAGATGACGATCTTGATTTGGCTGAATTTTCACAGTAAGGCGTTTCTTAATATGTGTGCTTTGTATATGTATTCTGTGTCCACAGGTTTAAGATTTGACCATTATGTAAATATGTTCAGGGGGTCAAAATCCGGCCAATCATCATCCAGACAGCTTACCACCAGACCTGAAGCTATGTCAATGGATTTTATTGTGCGACCTCAATCAAAGATTGACCCTGATGAAATTAGGGCACGGGCCAAACAAGTTGTCCGAGACGAGCGTCGTGTGAAGGTTGGTTTTCTTCCTAATCTCGAATTGTTAAGTTGTGCAAGTTATCTTTCCATGTGAGGGTAGCTAATATGGATTTTGTGGTGCAGATGAATAAGAAGTTGCAAAATTTGAAAACCAACAAAAGGAAGCAACTCCAAGCTGCAAAACCTAGTGCAGAGGGACGTGGCATGATCAAGTACTTGTAATTGTTTTGCTGGAAGAATGACGGACATGCTAGTAGTAGTGACTACTACTACTTATAATTTTATTTTTAAGTTAGACTTTTGTCTCATGTATGTATGGTTGTTCTTTACATTTTTTTGCTCCATTAATAAAAACAAAAAAATTCAAAAGTGAAAATTTTAAAACCGTTCTTTTTATTTTCATTAACCAATTAATTATATTTATTTGTTTAAATATAAATTATATTACTATGATATTGTTCGTTTTATTCTTAAAATTTCAAAATTTTATTTTTAATAACAAAAAAAAACTTCATATTAATAAACTTAATAATATTCTTATATATTAATAAAATTAATAATATTCTTATAAAATAATCATTTCTAACATTATCTTTAAATATAAAAAATAAATTAATTTCCTTACACCACTTACGTAAATACATATTTATTTTATATCTCATTAATAAAATAAAACTTACCCCAATTCAAAATTTTTTTTGTTATTTTTAATAATCTGACTGATGGTAATATAGATACAATATAATACAAAGCCATGAAAAAAACAGTACATATCATGCTTATTTTATACATCATATATATATATACACATACATATGCATTATTTTACACCAAAGCTTAAATACAAAAGTTTTACTATTCCCATGCATAGACAAAAACACTATATATTATATATATATATATATATATATAGAGAGAGAGAGAGAGAGAGAGAGATCAATTTCTAACTCCACCTGCAAAAACATATATATACATAAATAACAATATATATTACGAGAAAGAATTAACTTAAATTTATAGAAAAACATTAATTTATGTATCATGCACGAAGCTGGAAACTAAATCAACTAATTTAAACGTACGTACCGTTGGGATGGAAGATTTGACCAGTATAATAAGATGAACAATGATCACAAGCAAGGAAAACATAAGTCGGAGCCACTTCCATGGGCTGCGCCGCCCTCTCCATCGGTACTTCTGTTCCGAACCTCCTGATTTCTTCTTCACTGAAAGAGGCTGCCACCAACGGCGTCCATATCGGACCCGGTGCTACACCGTTTACTCTTATCCCTTTGCTTACGAGTTGCAGTGCAAGTCCTCTTGTGAATGCTACTATTGCTCCTTTTGTTGCAGTGTAGTCAAGTAGTTTAGGGTTTCCTTTGTATGCTGCCACTGATGTGCTGTTTATTATTGAACTTCCTGGCTTCATGTACTTCAAACGGTGCCTGCATCCATGAACTCTCAAAATTAATTTCATACTTTATTAAATCGAATTGTATTATGAAAAAATAAAAACAATTTGATGCACCATTTTATATTGATGGTGTGATACCTTTTCTTAAAAGTAGATAAAAATAAATTAAAACAGTGTCAAATAATAGTAATTGACTATGGATCAATGAAAATAATACCAAATAGTTAATCTAATATCAATAATTAAGTATTGTCAAAACAAAATAATACACTAACATAGTAACAAGAACTTTTAGAATAATTGATTAATATTATCTGAGTAGTTGACTATAGTATCACAAATGCTAATAAAACTTTTAGAACTATTGACTATAGTAAAGACTATAATATTCTCGAATAGTTGACTATATTGTTAAAGCGAGAATAAGAACTTTTAGAACAGTTGTCTATATAGTAGAGACTATAAGTATTGTTAAGTAGTTGACTATATTGTTAAAACGGTAATAAAAACTTTTAAAACTATTAACTATAGTCTTACTATAATGTTGTCAAATAGTTGACTATATTGTTAAAACGTTAATAAAAACTTTTAAAACTATTAACTATTAGTAAAGACTATAGTGTTGTCCACTATATTGTTAAAACGCTAATAGAAACTTTAAAACAGTTGACTATATAGTAAAGACTATAGTGTTGTTGAGTAGTTGACTATATTGTTAAAACACTAATAGGAACTTTCAGAACAATTGATTATATAGTAAAGACTAGTGTTGTTGAGTAGTTGACTTATATTGTTAAAAAACTAATAATTTTTTTTTAAACAGTACTAAGTAGCAGTTGATTATACTGTTATAAAAAAAAAACTCAAGTAGTTGACTATACTGCTACAAAAACAAGGATGTCAAATAGTTACTATAGTGGTGTGAAGTTTGTAAATCCATACATATGCCTAAATTGTGACAAAAAAATGTACAAATTTATGATTAAGACTGTTGAAAATGTGAAGAAAAAAAAAAAAAGAAGAAGACAAACCTTGTTAAGAAGACTTGTGAATAGATATTGGTCCTAAAAATCCTTTCAAGTCTAGGTTCATCAATATCTTCAATAAAACTACCCTTATGTTGCTCAGCTGCATTATTAACCAAAATATCAATCTTCCCATAGTTACTCCCAACTTCATCTGCAACTCTCTTGCAATTCTCATGTAACCTAAATCCACAGGTATCGCCATTGGATCTTTTGCATCTCCCGTCTTTGATTGCGTCAGCATTTCCACTGTTTCCTCTGCATCTTTATCCTCTTGTCCCTTAACGTAAGTAAACGCCACCGTTGCACCCTCCAAAGCAAAGCAATAACAAACTGCTCGTCCGATCCCTGAATCTCCACCCGTCACCAGTGCCACCCTACCCTGCACACACCAATACTTATTAGTTCAATTACCTTAAAATCAAAGTTAAGTGACCATATTAGATAAATTATCACACAAATTCAATTTTCACCATATTGGAGATATAGTTACCCGAAGTTTGTTGGAGGGTTTATAATCAGGGTGAATAGACATGGGATGTGGATCCATGACGTGTTCTTTGCCGGGTTGAGTTTCTTGTTTCTGGGGTGGGAATTGGTCGCCACGTGATGCCATTATTCTAATACTCTAAAGAAATCCAATTTATTTGATGGGGTGGTAGTAGTAGTAGTAGTGGCTAATACTCTGATATATATATATATATAGAAAGAGAGAGAGAGAGAGAGAGAGAGAGAGAGAAGGATATGTATGTATGTATTACTCTAGAAATGATAGGAATGTTAATTTAAAGCATTTGGATATGCATGTGTTGTTATATTTTTTCGTATGTATATATATTATATATATATACACATATGTGTGTAAAGAGGATGAAACAAACGTGGCAGAAAAGGGTGTACGTGTCATCTAGGGGAGACATGCAGCTGATGACACGTCTTTTTAAACGGGACGTCATAGTGGTAGCGTGCATGGAGAAGAGAGTTCTTTGAGTGCTCGATCTTACTGATAGGGAAAAGAATAATGGGTGTATTTGATAATAAATAAATTTATTTTTAATAAGTTAAATATTTTAAAATAAAATAAATATTTAATTAATATTAGGTTTCTCTCTTTGCAAGCAAAGAAAAAAAAATTTAATAATCTCCCTCTGCAAGCACTCAAAGAACAAAGTTTCTTTTAAAAAGAAAAAATTAAAGAACAAAGTTAAAAATGTTATAAAATTGTATATATATAATATAGTATATGAATTTTGTAATTAATTAATATATATATATATATATATATATATATATCTAATATTATAAATATTAAATGATATTTATCACCTTTCGTAATTTTTTTGGACGATAAACATCCATTAATTTAATAAATTTTCGAGATTCATAACAAAAAACCCCTTTTTTTTTTGTTAGAAATTCTGTATTATATTTAAAGAAATCTTGAGCATTTATAATTTATTTGTTTTATTATATTAAACCATTATTATTACATTTTTTAAAACCAAACTTACAATTATTTTTATATTTATGTTTAAATAAAAAATAAAAAATTAATTATATTATTTGATCAAAATTTCTTCATAACTTATTAAATAATAATTTTTAATAGATTATGAAAAGACAGAAATATAAACAAACAAAAAAATCTTAAATTTTTAAAACTAAAAAAATTACATTTAATATATATATATATATATATATAATATATATATTATATATAATATATAAATATTATATATACTTACATATATGGAAAGATAAAATTCCGTATAAGCGGCCAGTCACTACAGCTGTTGCCCGAAATGTTTTGCATGTGTGCAACGTGTATTACCATGCATTTATGCAATAATAAGTCTTTTTTCTTTTTCTTTTTCTTTTTTTTTCTACATATTTCATGAACATTGCTTAACCTAATTAACTTTACTTTTTCTCTCATCCTCATATAACAAGAAAAGAACAAGAAATTATTCAAAGAAAAAGCAGGAAAAAAGAAAAAAGATCATCATCTTCTTCTTCTTCTCTCTCTCTCTCTCTATATATATATATATATATATATGTATATATATTCCTTTTCTTTGTTACCTGTGTTTAGTTTCTCTCTCATCAACTTAATTCTTTATCTGTTCTGAATGAAGAGAATGGCTTTTTCTGGGCTTCAATTCACCACTCTTTTACTTCTCATCTATATTTTTGTCACTCTCTTTCTATCCCTTCAAGTCATGTCCGATGGTATTAATCACTAATTCTTTCTCATTTTTCTTGTTATATGATATATATATATATATATATATATATATATATATATTTTTTTTTTTTTTCTCTCTCTCTCTCTATCCCTTCGTTCTTATCCCTTCGTTCTTATATATATATCTTGGTGCAAGATTTGAACTTCTCGTAAAATTCATGGATATTTTGTATCAATATTTTTCTTTTCTCTCTTTCAAATATTTCATGCAATTTGCTTTCAACATGTCTATCAATTGAATTACTTCTTCTTAATAGTTTCTCTCTCTATAATATATATATATATATATATAATGTATATGTATGTAATAATCACTAATTCCTTTGAAAATTATTTTTCTTTTTCTTTCATTTTCCTTGATATGATATTAATCTTAGACAAAAAAAAAAAAAAAGAAGTTATAATTAATGTCAAGCTAGCTAATTGTAGTGTTATGTATATTTTGTTCCTCTCTCTATCCCTTCTTTCTTATATATATTGGTGCGAGATTTGAACTTCTTGTAAAATTCATGGATTTTTTTGTATCAATATCTTTTTTTTCTTTATTTCAAATATTGCATGCAATTTCCTTTTATCAATTGAATTACGATCTTCTAAACAGTTACATCTTCTATCAACTGAGTTACATCTTATTTTTAGTAATTTTTTTTTTCTCTCTCTATATATATATATATATATATGTATATATGAATTCTCCTGTTACATTTTCTTCTTAGTAATTTCTCTCTCTCTCTTTCTATATATATATATATATTAATTCTCCTATCAACTGAATTACATCTTCTTTTTAGTAATTTTTTTTTCTCTCTATATATATATATATTATATGTATGTATTAATTATGTTGAATGGATGGATGTAGATGAGGAGGATCATCTCCTATCTGCCTTAAACAGTTACAGACAAGCTCAAGGAGTGCAACCGCTAACAAAGCATGACAAAGCAGGTTGTCTAGCGGACGAAATAGCGGAGAAAATCGAAGACAGGCCGTGTCCGGCGACCGGCATTGTGACGTCATTACCGGGATCGAGACAACCTCAATTACAACTAGACAACTACGAAGATAAAAAAAAAGAAATGTAAAATAAATATAAACACGACAACAGAAGGAGTAATACTTCCGGTTTGTGTTAAGAAAAGGGTTTCGACTTTAGTGCTGACGAATTACACGCAATCACAGTACGCCACGTACGTGAATAATTCTCAGTTCACCCGAGCCGGGATTGGAAAAGAAGATGATTGGACGGTTTTGGTGTTGACTACGAACACTCCCGGTGGAACTTTTGCTAGCGGTGGTTGTTGACTTTTGGCAGAATTACACAAATCCCACGTCGAATGTATTAGGAAAAGGGAAGGGAGTTGGGAGTTATAAATTAACCCCCTCCTCCTCCTTTTCTAATATCCCAATTTGTATTTTTTTCTCATATCTTTATAAAAGCAGGCCGTTTGAGTGGTATTTGGAGATTAAATCAATTAGGCTAAACTCCGTTATTAAAATTTTTTCTTATAGTATTCAATATTATTTGTCGGGTATTTTAATAGTGTTCTATCCAGTTCATTTCTTCGGAACTGGTTCATTTCACTAGTTGTGTTATCTTAGTGGGAAAATTGCCCGATTTTTTCAACAAGTGGTATCAGAGCCAAAGGTTCGTCCTTGGGCTGTTGGTAAGTGTTATAATATTAAATATTATATTTTGGGTCTGTAATGGCAAAGATTCCGTCAGGGGCATCGGGTTCCTCGTCATCATGGTCGAGGTTCCCGCAGCCTAATCTAAAATTGGCAGTCGAAATATTTGATGGTACTGGCCATTTTGGCATGTGGTAAGGAGAGGTCTTGGACTCTCTTTTCCAGCAGGGTCTTGATGTTGCTGTTGAAGAAAGGAAACCGGACGAGGTAGAAGATAAAGATTGGAGCATCATTAATCGGTTGGCATGTGGAACAATTCGATCCTGCCTGTCCAGAGAGCAGAAATATGTTTTCAAAAATGAGACTTCTGCACACAAACTGTGGAAGGCATTGGAGGACAAGTTTCTGAAAAAGAGTGGTCAGAACAAGCTCCTTATGAAGAAAAGATTGTTCCGATTTGATTATCAATCAGGTACTACTATGAATGAACACATCACTATGTTTAATCAATTAGTAGCAGACCTGTTAAATTTAGATGTGAAATTTGAGGATGAGGATCTGGCTTTGATGTTGTTATCATCTCTTCCCGATGAATTTGAACATTTGGAAATTACGTTACTTCACGGGAAAGAGAATGTGTCGTTAGATGCTGTTTGTTATGCTTTATATAGTCATGAATTGAGAAAGCAGGATAAGATGAAAATCAAATCATCGACATCAGAAGAAGCATTGGTGGCAAGAGGTCGTCAGCAAAGCTAGTCAAACGGGAGAAGAGGAAGATCCAAGTCCAAAGGTCGAACCGTTGCCAAAGATGAGTGTGCTTTCTGTCATGAGAAAGGGCACTGGAAGAAAGACTGTCCAAAGCTGAAGAAGAAAGGGAAGTCTCCACAAGATGCAAATGTTGCAGAATGCAAAGGTGATGCTGAATCAGATATCTCTTTGACTGTCTCGCCTTCAACATCATCAAGTCCAGATGAGTGGATAATAGATTCAGGTTGTACCTATCATATGTGTCTCATTCGGGAATGGTTCTTTGAATTTCAAGAACTCAATGGTGGGGTTGTTTACATGGGTAATGATAATCCACGTAAAACAGTCGGGATAGGTTCAATCAAGCTGAGGAATCATGATGGATCCACCAGAATTTTGCGGGATGTGCGATACGTGCCAAAGTTGAAGAAGAATCTCATCTCATTGGAGGTTTTAGAATCTAAAGGCCTAGTTGTGACGATGCGAGATGGAGTTCTTAAAGCAACTTCAGGAGCACTAGTGATGTTGAAAGGTGTGAGAAAGAATAATCTGTATTACTATCAAGGTAGTACAGTAGTGGGGACAGTAGCAGCAGTAGCAACTTCAAGCACTAAAAGGGATGCTGAGGCAACGAAGCTGTGGCATATGCTATTGGGACATGCTGGTGAAAAGTCCTTGCAAATTCTTGCCAAGCAGGGATTGTTAAAAGGTACGAAAACCTGCAAACTTGAATTTTGTGAGCATTGTGTTCTTGGAAAACAACGAAGAGTGAAGTTTGGCACTACAATTCATAATACCAAGGGTATTATGGATTATGTGCATTCAGATGTGTGGGGACCTACTAAGACTCCATCCATCGGAGGTAGGTATTATTTTGTCACTTTTGTTGATGATTTTTCCAGAAGAGTTTGGGTGTTTACTATGAAGAATAAAGATGATGTGCTTGGAATTTTCCTTAAGTGGAAAGCTCAAGTTGAAAATCAGACAGGAAGGAAGATCAAAGTTCTCTGAACAGACAATGGAGGAGAATACAAGAGTGATCCATTCCTGAAGGTATGCCAAGATTGTGGCATAGTTCGGCACTTCACTGTCAGAAAAACACCGCAACAGAATGGGGTGTCGGAGTGTATGAACAGGACACTTGTGGAGAAAGTTCGCTGTATGTTGTCTAATGCTGGGTTAACCAGAAAATTTTGGGCTGAGGCTGTAACGTACGCTCAACATCTCGTCAATCATTTGCCATCATCTGCTATAAATGGCAAAACTCCATTAGAGGTATGGTCCGGAAAACCTGCGACTGATTATGATTCTTTACATATTTTTGGTTCTATTACATATTATCATGTGATTGAATCAAAGTTGGATCCACGGGCAAAGAAGGCTCTATTCATGGGCTTCAATCCTGGAGTGAAGGGATATCGTATATGGTGTCTTGAGGGAAAGAAGAATTTGCCTTGTTAAACAAGGTAAATCCAGAAGGAATTGATAGTACTCCGCAGGAGGTGGAGTGTGCTCCGAAGCAGGTGGAGTTTGAACAGACAGTGGTGATCCCAGCACGAAGCACCACCAGTGACTCTACTATGACAGAAGAAGATTCAGATGAAGAAGATGTTCGTACCCAAGAACCTCAACAGCAATCGACGCCAATTGCAATTAGAAGGCAGAGACGAGAAATTCAGAAGCCTGCTCGTTTCACTGATATGGTAGCTTATGCACTTCCAGTTGTTGATGACATTCCATCCACCTACCGGGAAGCCATTCTAAGTTCAGAAAATGGAAGTTGGGCAGGTGCAATGGAAGAAGAAATGCACTCTCTCATGAGAAATAGAACGTGGAAGCTGACACAACTACCGAAAGGCAGGAAGGAAATTGGGTGCAAATGGGTATTTGCAAAGAAAGAAGGATTTCCTAACAAAGAAGACGTCCGCTACAAGGCAAGGTTGGTAGCTAAAGGCTATGCTCAGAGGGAGGGAATTGATTATAATGAGGTATTTTCTCCAGTTGTTAAACATTCCTCCATTAGAATTTTGTTAGCCTTGGTAGCACAGTTGAATTTGGAGCTAGCTCAACTTGATGTAAAGACTGCGTTCCTACACGGTGATTTGAAGGAGGAAATCTATATGACTCAGCCAGATGGATACATGGTTGCTGGTAAAGAAGATTGGGTTTGTAAACTTAGCAAATCGTTGTATGGACTGAAACAATCTCCTAGACAGTAGTACAAACGATTCGATAAGTTCATGAATGGTCAGAAGTACAAGAGGAGCAAATACGATCATTGTGTGTATTTGCGCAGACTTCAAGACGATTCCTACATCTACTTACTCTTATATGTTGATGATATGCTGATTGCAGCAAAGAGCCAAGTTGAAATTGACAAATTGAAGGCTCAATTAAATAAAGAGTTCGAGATGAAGGATTTGGGAGAAGCCAAGAAGATTCTCGGCATGGAGATAAGTAGGGGCAGAGAGAGGGGCAAACTTTGGCTATCGCAGAAGCAGTATTTACAGAAGATATTACAACATTTTGGTATGCATGAAGATACAAAAACTGCAAGTACCCCACTTGCTCCTCATTTGAAACTGAGTAACCGTTTATCTCCGTCAACTGATGAAGAACGAGAATACATGGCGAAAGTCTCGTATGCAAATGCAGTTGGAAGCTTGATGTATGCAATGGTGTGTACGAGACCAGATATTTCACAAGTTGTTAGTGTTGTTAGCAGGTACATGCATGATCCTGGCAAGGGTCATTGGCTAGCTGTGAAATGGATTCTTAGGTACCTCCAAAGTACCGCAGATGTTGGATTAGCATTCGAGCGGGATGAATCACTTGGTCAATGCATAGTTGGATATTGTGATTCTGATTATGCAGGAGATTTGGATAAGCGACGGTCTACAACTGGCTATTTGTTCACTTTAGCAAAAGCACCAGTTAGCTGGAAGTCTACCTTGCAGTCAACAGTGACTTTGTCTACAACAGAGGCAGAGTATATGGCAGTTACAGAGGCTGTGAAGGAAGCAATTTGGCTTCACGGGTTGCTTGAAGACTTGGGAGTTGGTCAGAAACAACTTGAGGTATATTCTGACAGTCAGGGTGCTATTCATTTAGCAAAGAATCAAGTCTTTCATGCACGGACGAAGCACATTGACGTTCGCTATCATTTTGTGCGGGAAATTCTCGAAGAAGAGGAGATACTACTCCTGAAGATTCATACTACGGAGAATCCTGCAGATATGCTAACCAAGGTGGTTACAAGGACCAAGTTTGAACACTGTTTGAACTTGGTTAATATTTTGCATATTTGAGTTGGCGTCTCATGGCGCCAAATTGGAAGTACCGTGAAGACTTTTTTTTTTTATTTGTTTATTTTTTGTGGAGAAGATTTGTATTTGGTGGGACTTGAAATTATGCCAAGGTGGAGATTTGTTGACTTTTGGCACAATTACACAAATCCCACATCGAATGTATTAGGAAAAGGGAAGGGAGTTGGGGGTTATAAATTAACCCCCTCCTCCTCCTTTTCTAATATCCCAATTTGTATTTCTTTCTCCTATCTTTATAAAAGCAGGCCGTTTGAGCGGTACTCAGAGATTAAGCCAATTAGGCTGAACTCCGTTATCAAAGTTTTTTCTTATAGTATTCAATATTATTTGTCGGGTATTTTAATAGTGTTCTATCTTCGGAACTGGTTCATTTCACTAGTTGTGTTATCTTAGTGGGAAAATTGCCCGATTTTCCCAACAGTGGTGTAGCTATTTCTTGTTTGTACCGTCCTTTCTTGTTTATGGTTTTGGGATTTTTGTTTCTTTTTGTGCTGAATTAATTTTTAATTTTGCTTTATTTTATTTCTTTTCTTTTCACCCGTTTGTGTGTATTTCTTTTTTTTGGTTGTTGATATGTAATGGTTAATAATTTTTCTAGTGTGTATATATATATATATATATATATGATTATGTGTATGACTATATATATACAACTTTGTCAATCTTGTAAAAATCAAAATTTAAGATTTTTATTTACTCCTATATATTGTCTTATATCCCAGTTGCAAATTACTCTAAAACTATATACATAAAAAGTACTGTATATAATTTCCACCTTTTCAATAATTTCCACATTAATATCGCCAAAAAGTATAGGTCACAGCCGAACTTCTCAAGACTTTTTAAGTACTAACAATTTTTATCTCAATCTTTACAAAATTGCCTTTTCACACTGTTTCCAAAATCTTACTTGGCTACCAATTCAACAAAACGTATATATATATATATATATATTAGAATATTTTCTCACTAAAGAAAACATACAGAGAAGAACAGAAAATGAAAAACAAAAAACAAAACAATATACATCTAAAATAATTAAGTTTAATTCTGTGTGGTTTACAATAACAATTAACAATAAATCTACTCATTAATTATTTATTTAGATTTTTTTTTAAAAATCAAGAATTCATCTACAAATCTCTTAACTATATTTAATATATATAATTTCCACCTTCAAAACATATATACATACATATATATATATATATATATATATATGTATGTATGTATGTATGTGTAATACCCTGACCCGACCCAAATAAGGTAGTTATTATAAATTTCTAATTAAATTAATGAATAAAGATTTTATTGTTATTATTATGGGTCGAATTAGAATATATGAAAATTATTAGGGACTAAGTAATAAAAAGTTAAATATTTTAACCTAATTAGGTTATACCAAATAAGAATGATTTTTAGGGATATAATTTGAAGAAAAAGAGAGAGATATATCGTGGAGTAGAGGCGGAAGATGAGAAAGATAGGGTTTGGAGAAAAAGAAAAAGGAAACAAAAACGAAAGAGGCAGTTATCAAAATAATTGTCAAGTTTTACTTCAAAAGTTATTATTTGTTTCATAACCCTGCCAGAGAGAAAAAGAAATTAGGGTTTTATGAATCTCTAGAAGGTGGTGAAAACGGTACGTTCTTTTTAGTGTTTTTAGTGGTATTAGAGTATTAGAAATTTAAGGAAACTATAATAGTGTAAGGACTTGATGGTAAATAGTAAATAGTTGGATATAAGAGTAATTATAAGTATAAGCGTAAGTATGATTATTAGATTTTACTAGGGTTTTTTTTTATCTCAGAACGCGATAACCGCCAGAGGCAAGAGTTTTCTCAATACCGAGAAGTTGTTCAAGGAGGTAAGTAATTTTTAGCGATTTTGATTATTAGAATCGTAAGATTAAGTTATTAACTATAAATTTAGTTTTGATTATTAGAATCGTAAGATTAAGTTATTAACTATAAATTTAGTTTTAATGTTCGTATTATGGATTTCTGATAGAATTCGAAGGAAATTTAAGAGCGGAATACTTGATTTAATCGAAGTATCAGAAAGTACGTTTAGCGCTCGGTGGACTATCCCCTCTGTTGTTTTATCTATTGTACGAATGATTTTTCTAAGTATTGAATTTGAAGATCCCCTTTGCTTTTATCTATAGTTTGAATAATTTTTTTAGTATTGAATGTGAAGATTTTGATATGTGAAAGAAATCGTTTCATTAATTGTTATCTTCTTATTAGAGTTTTGAAAGTTTAAGATCTGAGATTAATCGTTGATTTTTAAAAGTCTTAAGTATACATGTTTTCTTTATTAGTCTTTTTATTATATATATTTGTATATATTTGATACTCCGAGAATTCAGAACATTATATTTCTTTATTTTTTTCTTTATATATATATATATCTGATACTGCGGGAATTCAGAGGGTTATATTTGGTTACTTTTTCAATATATATATATATATATATATCTAATAATCAGAAAACTGTCGTGTTTATACTTCCTTATTTGATATAAAATTTTGATTAAATATGGTATATGTATTTAAATCAAGTTTGAGTTTTCCGATTATCATTTTAAAATAATGAATATTTTATCATTTCAATATTTGTTAAATATTTTAGAATGTTAAGTATTTTTACATGAAAGTTTTATAAAAGTAAATTATATGTAATGTTTTTATATTTGATTTTATTGGGGATTAACTTGATGGATAGCAATGGGGGGGAACATGTTCCACCATTTATAAGATCTCCATTGGCATGGACAAAAAGCCACAAAGATAAAGATAAAGTAAAGGCCCTTTCCTAACGGGATTAAAGTTAGGAACTGATATCAGTCAAAGACTCATTCGCGAAACATTCATATTATTCCCCCAATAGTCAAAAGAAAAGAAAAGAAAAATGAAAGATATTGATTTAATGATATTATTACGTTGTTTTGCTCAATATTTTTATTTAACATTTAATTTATGTTTTGTCTTTTTGTACATTAAATATAAAAGTACGGTACTATTATTATTATTATTTTAAACACATATATATCTATATTGTTTTTCTTTTAATTGAAAAGATTGTTTTAAATGAGGTGAGATGTTCTGCCTACTGGGTATTTTTATACTCACCCCCCTATGTTTCCCACTTTACAGATGACAGAGAAGATTCTGATTTTGGGGATGATTACTGGACGAATGATTTTGAATATGAGTTTAATGTGTTTTCTTCTTGTTTTTGGAAACTTATTGTTTGATTTGAAGTTTTATTATTTAATGATATTTTATAATTATTTAAGTTTATATTTTGGCTGTTTCTTGTTGAATAATTGGATGTAAGTGGCTTTACATTCTTTGGAGAAATCTTGGGAGTGTAGCCGTGTCATTTTCTTGAATTTGGGAATTTAGTTGACGAACTAGGCCCGGATTCGGGGCGTGACAATATGTATATATTATAATAAGAATAAGGCTTCTCACCGATTATGAAGAGGATCAGGAGATGAAGGAACTTCTCTATTAATAGTTGCAAAAAATCCATTACCATCAGAATAATTACTCAAACTCCAATAATATTCTTCATCACCTGCAGGCTGTGATTTCATGGTCTCTTCATCACCTTTTTCTCCAACATTTCTTCCTCCAAATACTACTGCTGAAATGCTCAGCAAAATGAAGAATATGATCCTAATTACTTTACTATTCCTTCCATTTATTAACATCTCTCTCTCACCAGCTAATCTCTGTGTGTGTATAGATACATATACATATATATATATATATATATATATATATATATATATATATATATATATATGTGTGTGTGTGTGTGTGTGTGTGTGTGTGTGTGTGTGTGTGTGTGGAGGAAAATATAGATGAGAGTAGAGAAAGAACTACAAAAGAGGTAAAAGAGAGGGACTATAAAAAAATTAATCACTAATTTATATATTCAGTTATTTAAAATTTAGTATTAAAATTCGAACGAAAATTAGTTTAAATGTCACGATTGTGTTTTTATATTCAATTATTTAAATTTTAGTATTAAAATTTGAACGAAAATTAGTTTAAATGTCAGGATTGTGTCTTTAGCTAAAAAATAAAAAAGTATTGTCCATTTTGTAATATTTTAAGTGCACCTCACAATTTTATTTATAAAGTTGTTGTTATTATTTATTTTATTGCAAAGAAGAATGTGATTTTTGTTATGAATCCGGAAGATTTATTAAATTAATGGATGACCATCATCCCAGAAAATTATGTAAGGTGATAAATATCACAAGATGTATATATATATATATATGTATTAGTGGATGTAATAATGATATGTAGTGGATGAAATAATAATTATATATATAGTGGATGTAATGATGATAGATAATGGATGAATATAGTTATTTATATACATATGTATGTATATATATAGGTGTACCTTGAGAGAGTTTTTTGAAGAAGTGAAGTGAAAAGAAAGGATTTTGATACAATTCAATTGCATCTACATTTCCCAATTTCCCGAGACCATTCCCGAGACATATTCTTCAATTCTCTCCTCTCTCCCTCTCTCCCTCTATCTCCACACCAATTGCCATATTATATATGTTATACTATATATATACACACACATATATATATATATATATATATATATATAGATTATACAATTTTATAACACGTTATCAGCACGAGTCTCTACTACCGGGTAAAGTATTTTTTTTAAGTTTATTTGAAGATCAATCAGGTACATTTTTTTACGGTACGTTTTCTGTTATTATATCAAATCTTATTAAACTTAAATTTGTGGCTCTTGATGTCACTGGAAAGAATTATTTGTCATGGACACTAGATGCCAGAATGCATCTTGCTAAAACGGGTCCGGCAGACACCGTTGTATAAAATAATGTGTCATCAACACAAGATTGTGTCAAAACTATAATATTTATCCGTCATCATGATCATGAAGAAAATGGTCATGAATATTTGGGTATCACAAAAGTGACCTCCGGTAATAAAGTTTTGTTGGAAAAACTACCATCTCTATCCTCTGGCCTATACTATGCAAAAATAAATGTTATTGAGGCGCATCATTTAGTAAACCAGAAGTTTACTAATCCCGTTACTTTTAAAGTTTGGCATGACCGTTTGGGTCATCCGGGATCAATTATGATGCGAAAAATTATCGAGACGACGCACAGTCATCCTTTGAAAAATCAAAGGATTTTGACTTCTGATAAACTTTCATGTGCTGCATGTTCCAAAGGAAAATTGATTATAAGACCAGCACCATTGAAAGTAGGAGCTGAAAGTCCTACATTTCTAGAACGGATTCATGGAGATATATGTTGACCGATTAGTCCACCATGTGGGCAATTTCGATATTTCATGGTCTTGATTGATGCATCGACCTGATGGTCGCATGTTTGTTTATTATCAACTCGCAACCTGACATTTGCGAGATTACTTGCCCAAATAATTCGCTTAAGAGCGCAGTTTCCTGATTATCCTATTAAGCAAATCCGTCTAGACAATGCTGGTGAATTTTCTTCGCATGCATTTGATTCTTATTGCATGTCGATTGGAATAATTGTTGCACATCCTGTAGCTTATGTTCACACACAGAATGGTCTAGCTGAATCATTTATTAAAAGGCTGCAATTAATTGCTAGACCATTATTGATGAAAATAAATCTCCCTACAGCAGCCTCGGGACATGCAATTTTACATGCTGCAGCACTTGTGCGTTTAAGGCCATCAAGTTATCATAAATTTTCTCCCATACAGTTGGCTTTTGGTTCAGAGCCAAATATTTCTTATTTGAGAATTTTTGGGTGTGCTGTATATGTCCCAATTGAACCACCCCAACGGACAAAAATGGGTCCGCAAAGAAGATTGGGGATATATGTTGGGTATGACTCCCCGTCCATTATAAGGTATCTTGAACCTTTGACGGGGGATGTATTTACAGCAAGATTTGCTGATTGCCATTTTGATGAAAATTTGTTTCCCAAATTAGGGGGAGAGAATAAATGGCATAAAATTGAACTTGCGTGGAAAACTTCTTTGAATCATTTAGATCCACGCACAAATATAAGTGAACTTGAAGTTCAAAAGATTATACATTTGCAACAAATTGCAAATCAACTGCCAGATTCTTTTGCTGACTCCAGCAGAGTCACTAAATCGCATATTCCAGCTATAGATGCTCCTATAAGAATAGAAGTTCCTGAAGGACAGAAAGTTAATCCTATAACTTTCGAATCAAAAACACGTCAGAAGCGTGGCCGACCCCTTGGTTCCAAAAATAAAAATCCTCGAAAGAAAAGAGGAACAAATGATCCAGAAGATCATATTGATGAAACTGAAAAAGAAAATCAAGGGACAACTGATGAAAAGATTCCAACTACAAATGATGAAGAGAATTCTGAAATCTCTATTAATTACACAAGTTCGAATCAAAGTTGGGATCGAAGAAATGTTGTTATTGATAATGCTTTTGCATACAACGTAGCCCTTGATATTTTTAAGGATAATGAGGATTTAGATCCTTTATCAGTTGAAGAATGTCGGCATAGAATTGATTGGCCTCAATGGAAAGATGCGATTCAATCGGAGTTAAATTCGCTTGCGAAGCGAGAAGTTTTTGGACCTGTAGTCCAAACACCAAAAGATGTAAAATCTATTGGCTATAAATGGGTGTTTGTGCGAAAACGAGATGAGAATAATGAAGTCGTAAAATATAAAGCACGACTCGTCGCACAAGGCTTTTTACAAAAGCCATGAATTAATTTTGATCAAACTTATTCACCCGTTATTGATGCTATTACACTCCGATATCTTATAAGTATGACAGTTCATGAAAAGGTGGACATGCGTCTAATGGATGTCATTACAGCTTATCTTTATGGAAACCTTAAAAATGAGATTTATATGAAAATCCCTGAAGGATTCAAATTACCAAAGACTTCTAAAGGCCCTCGTGAAAAGTATTCTATCAAATTACAGAAGTCATTATATGAGTTTAAACAGTCTGGACGCATGTGGTATAATCGCCTTAGTGAATTCTTATTGAATTCAGGATATAAGAATGACCAAATATGTCCATGTGTTTTTATTAAGAAAACAGATTTTGGTTTTGTGATTCTTGCTATATATGTTGACGATATCAATCTCAAAGGAACTCCAGAAGAGCTTCGAGAAGCTATAGATTGTTTGAAACGAGAATTTGAAGTCAAAGATTTTGGAAAAACTAAGTTTTGTCTCGGGCTTCAAATTGAACATATGAAAGATGGAATTTTTGTTCATCAGTCAACATATACAGCTAAAGTATTGAAAAGATTTTTCATGGATAAAGCATATCCATTGAGTATTCCAATGGTCGTGAGGTCGCTAGATATAAATAAAGACATATTTAGACCTCGAGAAAATGATGAAAAACTACTTGGTCCTGAAGTACCATATTTGAGTGCTATTGGTGCACTGATGTATCTTGCAAATAATACTCGACCTGATATAGCATTTGCAATAAATCTATTAGCAAGATTTAGTTCTTCACCAACACGACGACATTGGAATGGTATTAAACACGTCCTTAGATACCTCCAAGGGACAATTGACCTCGGATTATTTTCTTCAAATGTAAATGACCCAGAACTGATTGGATATGCAGATGCGGGTTATCTTTCGGATCCGCATAAGGCACGTTCTCAAAATGGCTATTTATTTACATATGGTAATACCGTTATATCATGGCGCTGCACGAAGCAAACAATAGCAGCAACTTCTTCTAATCATGCTGAGATAATAGCCATTCATGAAGCAAGTCGAGAATGTGTATGGTTGAGGTCAATAATACATTATATTAGAGAGAGTTGTGGTTTATCCTCCAGAAGAGAGATTCCAACTCCTCTATATGAAGATAATGCAGCTTGTATAGCTCAATTAAAAGGAGGATATATTAAGGGAGATAGGACGAAACACATTTCACCTAAATTCTTCTTTACTCATGAACTTCAAAAGAATGGTGAAATTGATGTGCTTCAAATTCGATCACGTGATAATCTTGCAGATATATTCACTAAAACTCTTCCGACAACAACCTTTGAAAAATTGAGATATAAAATTGGTTTGCGTCAATTTAAAGATTTCGAGAGATCATCTCATCAGGGGGAGAAATCTACACATAAAGAATAGTGTACTATTTTTCCTTCACTAGATTTTTTTTCCACTGGGTTTTTATCTAGTAAGGTTTTAACGAGGCATATTCTTTATGTAATGGACATCCAAGAGGGAGTGTTATGAATCCCGAAGATTCATTAAATTAATGGATGTCCATCATCCCAGAAAATTACGTAAGGTGATAAATATCACAAGATGTATATATATATATGTATTAGTGGATGTAATAATGATATGTAGTGGATGAAATAATAATTATATATATAGTGGATGTAATGATGATAGATAATGGATGAATATATTTATTTATATACATATGTACGTGTATATATATAGGTGTACCTTTGAGAGAGTTTTTTGAAGAAGTGAAGTGAAAATAAAGGATTTTGATACAATTCAATTGCATCTACATTTCCTAATTTTCCGAGACCATTCCCGAGACATATTCTTCAATTCTCTCCTCTTTCCCTCTCTCCCTCTATCTCCACACCAATTGTCATATTATATATGTTATACTATATATATACATACACACACACATATATATATATATATATATATATATATATATATAGATTATACAATTTTATAACAATTTTTTGTTTGCGTGTGTTTAATTTGACTTAATTAGTGATGAGAAAATAATTGACTAAAATAAATTATTAAAGAAAGACATTGTTTGGTCAGTTGTATAGAAAATTATTTAGGAGTTCTAGGTGAAATGTTTATGATTTTTTTTCTTTTGTAAGTAATATATATATATATATATATATATATATATATATATATACAACTGAAAATTATTTAGGAGTTCTAGGTGAAATATTTATGATTTTTTTTTTCTTTTGTAAGTAATATATATATATATATATAATATTTCATGACAAAGTTCATCTGTATATTATATGTCATAATTAATTTATTTTAATATTTATTATTTAATAAGTAATATGGCTAATTTATTTAATATATCTTTTTTTTTTTTTTTGTATTGTGATTCGCGAGTGGTCTTGATTAAAATTTTGGTAGTTATAATTGTAAATAAGGAAATATTGTTTTTATGAAATAAATTTGTTTATAGTAAATAATTATGAGTAATATTAAAATATTTAATAAACATTAGATAATAATATTATATTTTAAATATTTATTAAATTTTGAATAATTTTATTAAATTTTAAATATTTTGAAAGTTAATATTGATTATGTAAAGTTTTATTTGTCTATTAGCTCTTTCTTCTTCTTATTTTTTTTGTCTATATTTACCCTATTTTGGGTTAACCCTGAGGAGTTTCATCACCAGATCAATCATGTGTTACGAGAATAATCCGTAAGTGTTCTATCTCTTGTTCTTCGCCTTCTCCAAAATTAGGATTAGGGTTTCAATTTTGGTCGATTTTTTGACTACGAATGTTTTTTTTTTTTGTTTGTTATTTCTTCAATTTTTCTGAGGAGTGCAGTGTTAAGTCCACTACACGAATCCACCCACAATTCCATAGTGGAATCCTCCACTACACAATCATCCACTACACACACAGCTTCTATATATATATATATATATATATATATATATGTATAGCACATACACAGAAGCCTCTATATATATATATATATATATATATATATATATATATATATGTATAGCATATACACGGGAAAACACACAGACCTAAAATCACATGGTATCAGAGCCTGCGTCTACTTCTTCTTTGTTTGCTTGAGAGGCAGTTCCACCTCCTGATTCTTGAACAGCCCCCATCTCTTTCTCAACTTTAGCTTGCATCTCACAAAGAGCTACAACTTCTTCTTCCATCACCTTCAAGCGCTTCTTCATCTCGTCCAATTCCTTAGCTGCATCATCGTCTCCCGCGGCCATATCAACATTGTCGTGGTTACCATCCATACCCCCTTCCATCTCACCTTCATCAGGGATTTTCCCTCCGTAAACCTCGTGCTCTTCTTCGTCCATATCTCTCTATATATTTTTTCTCACCGACCGCCCTTTTTCCATTTTCTGCCAACAGTTTTTTTTTCAGCGTCTTCGCAGTCAATTTCCCTCACTCCTTCCTTCAATTTCTCCACCAGATCCATCCAGTTTTTCTTCAATTTCAGCGCCTACTCTCTTTGTTCGTTTCTGTACTGTCCGCCGGGAGAAGGAATTTCCAAATAATAATATTACCACTATTCAATTCGGACTTTAAAAAAAAAAAAAAAAAAAAACCAGCGACGTCGTTTACTATTCTATCAATTCCACCCTTTACTATTTTATCATTTCATGCATATGGTCGGTTAATCCGCCTGAATATAATTATTGCATCTATATATTATATACTGTATATGACCTCAATTATTTATTTATTTTTTTTTCTTTTCACCGTTTATCATTTTATCATTTCATGCATATGGTCGGTTAATCCGCCTGAATATAATTGTTGCATCTATATATTATATACTGTATCTATATAATATATGGCCGGTTTAACCGCCTAAATTACTCTGTAATTTTATTGTGTTTTTTTTTTCTTGCTTCCAACCTCTGTTCTACCCTCAAAGCTTTCTTCAATGGCTGACACCCCTCATCTCGCATTCTCTGTCACAAATATCAAAACACACATCTCTGTTACTCTTGATTTTGTAGAATCTAATTATCAATACTGGACAACCTTATTCCTCGTTCTCCTTGGACGCTTTGCCCTCGACGATCACCTTGACAGCACCAAAACACCACCCTCTACAGACCCTTCCTATACCTCTTGGAAACAACTAGATTACCTTATACTCTCTTGGATCTACAGCACCATATCAAAAGACCTCTTCAAACAAGTACTCAAGAAAGACACCACGACCGCCGCAGTATGGAAATCCCTCAATGACCTCTTCACCTCTAATAAAGAAACCCGAGCCCTACAATTGGAAGACAAATTCCGTCTCCAAAAGAAAGGTACCCTCTCATTCATGAGTATTGCTCACTAATGAAAGACCTTGCAGACCAACTTGGTGACGTTGATCATCAAATTTCAGACAAATCACTCATCCTCACTATCCTCCGGGGCTTACCATCCGACTATGACACTCAAAAATCCACCATCCCCCTCCAAAAACCCTTCCCATCTTTCTTAGAAACTGAAAATATCCTTCATGCCAGAGAAATCACATTAAAAGAACAAGAAATTCAAAGCATCATCCCTGCCACCGCCCTGAACACCACCACCACCACCCCTTTCGCCGCCCCAAGCCGTCCTCTCTGCTCTTACTGTCACAAGTATGGACACTCCCATGATGTCTGCTACTCTCTCCATGGTTATCCACCCTCTCGTGGTGGACGCTCCTCTCGTAGTGGCCGTCGTGGAGGATATCGTGGTGTCTACACGCCACCGCGCAACAGCCTGCCTCCGCAGACCCGACAATTCTCTCAACCACCGACTGTTTTCCGGGCCGCCACCAACAGATCCGGCCTTCTTGGCCCAAGACCCACATTCGGTCTCTCTACCTTCATTCCCTCTCACCGCGTTTCTCAAGATGCAAACTCCTTTCAGCAACTTCACTCAACTGGCATTAACTCTCTCTCTCCTCATATGCCTTTTAATAACCCTATGACTCAACAAGGGTTGATAAATCAATTTGACAATCTTGCCCTTCAAGTTCCCAATGACACATGGTACATGGATTCTGGAGCATCTTCCCACATGGCATCCAATGCAGGTATCCTTCACACTCTTTCAATTTTAGTAATTATGCTCATCCTGATAGTAGTTGGTAACGGTTCCACCTTACCTGTTTCACAAATCGGAAATTCTAAATTACCCTCTCATCCTAATTTAAAACTCAACAATATTTTAATCTCCCCTCAACTGGTCAAAAATTTAATTTCTGTCCGTCAATTCACTAAAGACAACAATTGTTCAATAGAATTTGACCCGTATATTTTTCTGTCAAGAACCTCACCAACCAAGTCGAGATCTTCAGATGCAATAGCCACGGAGACCTTTATCCAGTCACCAACCTCAAGAATCATTCATCACTCCTCGCCTATCCACGCACCTCTACTTTATGGCACGAAGATTAGGTCATCCAGGTTCTCATGTTTTTCAATTTCTAGTTTCAAATAAATTCATTGATTGTAATCGAAACTCATCTTTAGATATTGTGATGCCTCAATTGGGAAAACATGTAAAATTGCCTTTTAATAATTACTCCTCCCCTACCTTTGCCCCTTTTGATATTATCCATGCTGATTTGTGGACTTCACCTATTTACAGTGTTACTAGTTACAAATACTACCTTGTCTTACTTGATAACTTCACCCATTACTCTTGGGTCTATCCTCTACGTCACAAATCTGAAGTCTATGCTAAATTTCAAGACTTCCATGCCCTGATAAAAACTCATTCAATTCTCAAATAAAAGCCTTTCAATGTGACCATGGAAGAGAATTTGACAATCAATCTTTTCAAAAATTCTTTGCTTCCCTCGGTATAATCTTTCGTTTCCCTTGCCCACATACCTCTCAACAAAATGGTAAAGCTGAACGTATCATTCGAACATTAAACAATATAAGTCGCACCCTCCTTTTCCAAGCTCGTCTCCCTCCGTCTTTCTGGGTAGAGAGTCTCTACATGGCTAATCATTTACTTAACCTCACTCCCACAACCACAATTAATTACATGACTCCCTATGAAAAACTCTTTCATAGCCCACCTACTTACTCTCATCTACGAGTCTTCGGCTGCCTATGCTATCCCAATACTTCTGCTACCATGCCCCACAAACTTGCCCCTCGTTCTCGTCGATGCATATTCCTGGGTTTTCCTGCTTATCACCGTGGTTACAAATGTCTGGATCTCGACACCGGCAAAATTATCATATCCCGCCATGTAGTCTTTAATGAAAATTGTTTCCCCTACTCTTCTGCTCCCCTAGACACCTCCACTTATGATTTCCTCGAACCTCATGACTCGCCCTCACCTGCCTTCCATCTCCCCACCAAGCATCTATTCTCTCTCGCACCTACAATTAATAATCCTCCTAACCCCACTCCTTCCCAAGCCACCACAAACTCTTCATCTTCCCCTCCCTCATCTCACCCAATGGTTACTCGTCGAATGACAGGCAACCTCAAACCTCGCATCCTAATGAACCTCTCCACTTCCACCATATCCCCCATTCCTCATTCCTACAAACAAGCCCTAAAAGACTTGAACTGGACCAAAGCAATGCATGATGAATATAATGCTCTAATTGAAAATGATACATGGGATCTTGTACCTTGTCCTACTAATGCTCCTATTGTCTCTGGAAAATGGTTGTATCGCCACAAATTCAATTCAGATGACTCTCTTGAAAGACATAAAGCTCGTTGGGTAGTTCGAGGATTCAGCCAAACTCCAGGGGTGGACTTTGATGAGACTTAAGGTGATAAATATCACAAGATGTATATATATATATGTATTAGTGGATGAAATAATAATTATATATATAGTGGATGTAATGATGATAGATAATGGATGAATATATTTATTTATATACATATGTACGTGTATATATATAGGTGTACCTTTGAGAGAGTTTTTTGAAGAAGTGAAGTGAAAAGAAAGGATTTTGATACAATTCAATTGCATCTACATTTCCCAATTTTCCGAGACCATTCCCGAGACATATTCTTCAATTCTCTCCTCTCTCCCTCTCTCCCTCTATCTCCACACCAATTGTCATATTATATATGTTATACTATATATATACACACACATATATATATATATATATATATAATATATATAGATTATATAATTTTTAACAATTTTTTGTTTGTGTGTGTTTTAATTTGACTTAATTAGTGATGAGAAATAATTGACTAAAATAAATTATTAAAGAAAGACATTGTTTGGTCAGTTGTATAGAAAATTATTTAGGAGTTCTAGGTGAAATATTTATGATTTGTTTTTCTTTTGTAAGTAATATATATATATATATATATATATATATATATATATATATATATATATATATATATATATATATATATAATATTCATGACAAAGTTCATCTGTATATTATATGTCATAATTAATTTATTTTAATATTTATTATTTAATAAGTAATATGGCTAATTTATTTAATATATCTATTTTTTTTTATTGTGATTCGTGAGTGGTCTTGATTAAAATTTTGGTAGTTATAATTGTAAATAAGGAAATATTGTTTTTATGAAATAAATTTGTTTATAGTAAATAATTATGAGTAATATTAAAATATTTAATAAACATTAGATAATAATATTATATTTTAAATATTTATTAAATTTTGAATAATTTTATTAAATTTTAAATATTTTGAAAGTTAATATTGATTATTTAAAGTTTTATTTGTCTATTAGCTCTTTCTTCTTCTTATTTTTTTGTCTATATTTACCCTATTTTGGGTTAACCCTGAGCAGTTTCATCACCAGATCAATCATGTGTTACGAGAATAATCCGTAAGTGTTCTATCTCTTGTTCTTCGCCTTCTCCAAAATTAGGATTAGGGTTTCAATTTTGGTCGATTTTTTGACTACGAATGTTTTTTTAGTTTGTTTGTTATTTCTTCAATTTTTCTGAGGAGTGCAGGTTTAGAGATGAAGACGGTGAGCCTCTGATGGATTATGACGATGATATGAATTCCGATCAGGAGGCGCAAGGGCAAGACCATAACTTGCTTGACGACAATTTTGAGGATGAAGGTTGGAATCGCGACCGCTCACCAACCCCAGTTCACGACGATTGCAAGTCCAAACCTAGAAAAAGATTGATCAAGAAGTCTTCTGCTGCTGATTCTGGCGCTGACTTCAATTTGGGTGATGAGGATGACGGTAATTATGGAGCTGAGGATGACGATAATTTGGCTGGAATCGTAAGGGATGAATCGGACGATGGTGGTGCCCCTTCCTCCTCTTCTGGAGGTGGGGCGAAGAGGAAGAAGTTTGGGAAGGATAGCAGCGGGGGAGAGAGGAGAAAGGAGAAGAAGAGGAGAGAGGGGAAGGGGGACAAGAAATTTAAGCTTAGGAAAATGGGGACTTCTGGAAGTGGAAAATCAAGTAATCAGGAAGGGGATCCTGAGATGAAGGAGATGTGGGATACTATTGCTGGCGACAATTCTGAGGTAGCTGTTTAATTCTTTAAACGTCTGATTTTTGATTTTTTATTTTGGATGAAATTTTATCTGAGCTGCTGTCTCGTTCTAGTCTCCATTTTTCAGTGTGAGTTTTATGATCACGTGTTTGGGAATTGCCCTTAAGTAGAAAATCTCTGCAGACACTGTGTGAGGAATGTTTTGGCAGGAACTAAACTTTCTATCTAATGAGTTTGTATATGTTTCGTTGTTAGAATACTGACTTTCTAAGACTTTGATGCAGACTTTGATGCTTATTACATGCATTACCATACTGAACTAAATTTCTTGCTTCAGCAAGTAGATTGTTATTGTGTCATTATACATTTATTGTTATTGGTCACAGCTGAATAAACATTGTATACATCCTCTTAATTTAGTGGACACAGTGTTTAATTGTGTTTACAAATGATATAGGATGATCAGGAGGGTGTTAGGACAATGGATGATGATAACTTCATAGATGACACTGGTGTGGATCCTGCTGACCGTTATGAAGATCCTCATTCTCCTGGTGATGCTCCACAGGTAAAGGATCTTTTGTCTCTCTTTTTGGTTTTGGGATGCTATCATTTGTAAGTTGACATCTAAAATTCCTAAGTTTCTCTTCAATTGTGCCCTTCGTGAGTTTTACTGCAGTTAATCCCTGTAAAAGCTTCTCAATTCTCATTTTATTACCTGATCTTAATAGGCAGAAGAAGGAGAGGAGGATGAGGAAATTAAGCAACTCTTCAAATCGGGAAAGAAGAAGAAGAAGAATGAAAAAAGTGCTGGAGAGATTGCACTGCTAGTTGAAAATGTCATGGCTGAGCTTGAAGTGGTTGCCGAGGAAGATGCAGAATTAAATAGACAAAATAAACCAGCAATAAATAAACTCAAGAAGTTACCTCTTCTTACAGAGGTTCTCTCCAAGTGAGTTTCCATTTTTTTTTTGCTCTTCTTGAGGTTTATACAGCTTTTCTTTTTTTTTTTTTTTCTTTTTAAATATTAATTTTTTGTTCCTTCTCAAATGCTTAATGTACAGGAAGCAACTACAACAAGAATTTTTAGACCATGGTGTATTAACACTTTTGAAAAACTGGCTTGAACCTCTTCCAGATGGAAGCTTACCAAATATTAACATCCGTGCAGCAATACTGAAGATACTTACAGACGTATGAACATTGAGTTTCTATTTCTTATCGATATTTTCTTGAAGCTAAGAATCTATACTTCTATTGCAGTATCCAGTTGATTTGGAGCAGTATGATAGAAGAGAACAACTAAAGAAGAGTGGTCTTGGGAAGGTCAGCTTTCTATTTTTGCCTTTTTGGAGTAGTGCTACTTCAACTACTGCAAGCAGGGAGAACTCAAACAACTATTCTTCTTTCTGCAGGTGATAATGTTTTTGTCAAAGTCAGATGAGGAAACTACATCCAATCGGAAACTTGCTAAGGACTTAGTTGATAAATGGGTAATAATTCTTTTACTGTGGAGTTTTGTTTCTGCAATTTTTCACTCGTGCCTTTTGAGGGCCAAAAGGGAGTATTACCATACTTTGAGTTCTGGAACTTCAAACTCTATTTTAGGGAAGGTTCTGAGTTTATATTGGATTACCTTTTTTCTTTTTTCTTTTTTTTTTGGGGGGGGGTGGGGGGGGGGGTGGTGGTGTGTTCTGAAACAGTGGTGGCAGCTTTAATATTCAGTTTTCTTGATACAGATGACTGGTTGTAGTTGGTCTCTCTTTCATTTTTGGTTCTTTTCTTCCCCCCTCTCTCATGCTCTTTTGCTCTTATTATGCATACGGAAGAAACTAAGTTGGGTCTTTGTCAGCTGTTTAGCATTTTGGATATCACATCAAAATGGTCTTACCTATTCAAATTTTTGTTCATATGTTTGTAGAGTCGGCCAATATTCAATAAGAGCACAAGATTTGAGGATATGCGCAACTTTGAAGATGAGAGGGCTGCTAGTTTTAGGAGGCCATCCTTAAAAAAGTATGTGGATATCTGTGATTTCCATTTCATTGAAACTTGTTCAACTCTATGTTTTAGTGACTTGAGATCCTTGCTTATTACGTTCTGACAGACCAATGAATAAAGGCTCTGGAATGCAGTCCAGAGATGACGATCTTGATTTGGCTGAATTTTCACAGTAAGGCGTTTCTTAATATGTGTGCTTTGTATATGTATTCTGTGTCCACAGGTTTAAGATTTGACCATTATGTAAATATGTTCAGGGGGTCAAAATCCGGCCAATCATCATCCAGACAGCTTACCACCAGACCTGAAGCTATGTCAATGGATTTTATTGTGCGACCTCAATCAAAGATTGACCCTGATGAAATTAGGGCACGGGCCAAACAAGTTGTCCGAGACGAGCGTCGTGTGAAGGTTGGTTTTCTTCTAATCTCGAATTGTTAAGTTGTGCAAGTTATCTTTCCATGTGAGGGTAGCTAATATGGATTTTGTGGTGCAGATGAATAAGAAGTTGCAAAATTTGAAAACCAACAAAAGGAAGCAACTCCAAGCTGCAAAACCTAGTGCAGAGGGACGTGGCATGATCAAGTACTTGTAATTGTTTTGCTGGAAGAATGACGGACATGCTAGTAGTAGTGACTACTACTACTTAATTTATTTTTAAGTTAGACTTTTGTCTCATGTATGTATGGTTGTTCTTTACATTTTTTGCTCCATTAATAAAACAAAAAAATTCAAAAGTGAAAATTTTAAAACCGTTCTTTTTATTTTCATTAACCAATTAATTATATTTATTTGTTTAAATATAAATTATATTACTATGATATTGTTCGTTTTATTCTTAAAATTTCAAAATTTTATTTTTAATAACAAAAAAAAACTTCATATTAATAAAATTAATAATATTCTTATATATTAATAAAATTAATAATATTCTTATAAAATAATTATTTCTAACATTATCTTTAAATATAAAAAATAAATTAATTTCCTTACACCACTTAAGTAAATACATTCCTAAAGTATTTATTTTATATCTCATTAATAAAATAAAACTTACCCCAATTCAAAATTTTTTTTGTTATTTTTAATAATCTGACTGATGGTAATATAGATACAATATAATACAAAGCCATAAAAAAAACAGTACATATCATGCTTATTTTATACATCATATATATATATATATACACATACATATGCATTATTTTACACCAAAGCTTAAATACAAAAGTTTTACTATTCCCATGCATAGACAAAAAACGCTATATATATACATATATATATATATATAGAGAGAGAGAGAGATCAATTTCTCAGCCATTGACTATAACTCCACCTGTCAAAAACAATATATATTACGAGAAAGAATTAACTTAAATTTATAGAAAAACATTAATTTATGTATCATGCACGAAGCTGGAAACTAAATCAACTAATTTAAACGTACGTACCGTTGGGATGGAAGATTTGACCAGTATAATAAGATGAACAATGATCACAAGCAAGGAAAACATAAGTCGGAGCCACTTCCATGGGCTGCGCCGCCCTCTCCATCGGTACTTCTGTTCCGAACCTCCTGATTTCTTCTTCACTGAAAGAGGCTGCCACCAACGGCGTCCATATCGGACCCGGTGCTACACCGTTTACTCTTATCCCTTTGCTTACGAGTTGCAGTGCAAGTCCTCTTGTGAATGCTACTATTGCTCCTTTTGTTGCAGTGTAGTCAAGTAGTTTAGGGTTTCCTTTGTATGCTGCCACTGATGTGCTGTTTATTATTGAACTTCCTGGCTTCATGTACTTCAAACGGTGCCTGCATCCATGAACTCTCAAAATTAATTTCATACTTTATTAAATCGAATTGTATTATGAAAAAATAAAAACAATTTGATGCACCATTTTATATTGATGGTGTGATACCTTTTCTTAAAAGTAGATAAAAATAAATTAAAACAGTGTCAAATAATAGTAATTGACTATGGATCAATGAAAATAATACCAAATAGTTAATCTAATATCAATAATTAAGTATTGTCAAAACAAAATAATATACTAACATAGTAACAAGAACTTTTAGAATAATTGATTAATATTCTCTGAGTAGTTGACTATACTATTACAAATGCTAATAAAACTTTTAGAACTATTGACTATAGTAAAGACTATAGTATTCTCGAATAGTTGACTATATTGTTAAAGCGAGAATAAGAACTTTTAGAACAGTTGTCTATATAGTAAAGACTATAAGTATTGTTAAGTAGTTGACTATATTGTTAAAACGCTAATAAAAACTTTTAAAACTATATATGATTATGTGTATGACTATATATATACAACTTTGTCAATCTTGTAAAAATCAAAATTTAAGATTTTTATTTACTCCTATATATTGTCTTATATCCCAGTTGCAAATTACTCTAAAACTATATACATAAAAAGTACTGTATATAATTTCCACCTTTTCAATAATTTCCACATTAATATCGCCAAAAAGTATAGGTCACAGCCGAACTTCTCAAGACTTTTTAAGTACTAACAATTTTTATCTCAATCTTTACAAAATTGCCTTTTCACACTGTTTCCAAAATCTTACTTGGCTACCAATTCAACAAAACGTATATATATATTAGAATATTTTCTCACTAAAGAAAACATACAGAGAAGAACAGAAAATGAAAAACAAAAAACAAAACAATATACATCTAAAATAATTAAGTTTAATTCTGTGTGGTTTACAATAACAATTAACAATAAATCTACTCATTAATTATTTATTTAGATTTTTTTAAAAAAAATCAAGAATTCATCTACAAATCTCTTAACTATATTTAATATATATAATTTCCACCTTCAAAACATATATACATACACACACACACACACACACATATATATATATATATATATATATATATATATATGTATGTATGTATATATTATAATAAGAATAAGGCTTCTCACCGATTATGAAGAGGATCAGGAGATGAAGGAACTTCTCTATTAATAGTTGCAAAAAATCCATTACCATCAGAATAATTACTCAAACTCCAATAATATTCTTCATCACCTGCAGGCTGTGATTTCATCGTCTCTTCATCACCTTTTTCTCCAAAGAGAGGGACTATAAAAAATTTAATCACTAATTTATATATTCAGTTATTTAAAATTTAGTATTAAAATTCGAACGAAAATTAGTTTAAATGTCAGGATTGTGTTTATATATTCAGTTATTTAAAATTTAGTATTAAAATTCGAACGAAAATTAGTTTAAATGTGTGTCTTTAGCTAAAAAATAAAAAAGTATTGTCCATTTTGTAATATTTTAAGTGCACCTCACAATTTTATAAAGTTGTTGTTATTATTTATTTTATTGCAAAGAAGAATGTGATTTTTGGTTTGTGTGTGTTTTAATTTGACTTAATTAGTGATGAGAAAATAATTGACTAAAATAAATTATTAAAGAAAGACATTGTTTGGTCAGTTGTATAGAAAATTATTTAGGAGTTCTAGGTGAAATATTTATGATTTTTTTTTTCTTTTGTAAGTAATATATATATATATAATATTTAATGACAAAGTTCATCTGTATATTATATGTCATAATTAATTTATTTTAATATTTATTATTTAATAAGTAATATGGCTAATTTATTTAATATATCTATATTTTTTTTTTTGTATTGTGATTCGTGAGTGGTCTTGATTAAAATTTTGGTCGTTATAATTATAAATAAGAAAATATTGTTTTTATGAAATAAATTTGTTTATAGTAAATAATTATGAGTAATATTAAAATATTTAATAAACATTAGATAATAATATTATATTTTAAATATTTATTAAATTTTGAATAATTTTATTAAATTTTAAATATTTTGAAAGTTAATATTGATTATTTTAAGTTTTATTTGTCTATTAGCTCTTTCTTCTTCTTATTTTTTTTAACAAAAAAAACAAAACTATATATACTTGGATGTATTCTCATTGCAATAACCAAAATTAAATTAAAATTTATAAGTTGTTTTTTTAAAAATAAAAATTTGTTTAGAATTCAGGAAAATCTGATAAGTTTTGGTAATGGTTGACTAAAGTTTAAATACCTTTTATTTTCACATTTATTTTTAGAAATATAATAAAATTACATTAATTTATTAATTTCATCAATTATTTTAATTAAATTTTAAAATAAATTGAATTAATTATTGTAATAAATTTAATAATCTTTTAATTCTTCCAAGATGATCAAGAGAGGTTTTAACCGTGGCACATAAGTGTAACTGAAGGAATACTTGTTGGTAAAGCTACCTGAATAAGTTGCCTTTGGACACAAGAAGAAGCTGAGGCAAACAGAACAGACAGATAGGCACACGAAGCTGCCAAGAGCTTTCTGATAAATAGTTTTTTAATTTTTCTTGTAATTATTATATAAACTTGTGTAAGAATTAAAGTTAGCACCCTGCTTAATTCTGATGGTTACTGAAGAGCTTGGATCTCAAGAATTAAAGGCTGAACCTTTTATTGTTATGGATTTTGAGATGTCTGCAAATGAGATATTTTTATTTGAGCAGGCAACAATATATCCAAGTGTTGCGTGTAGAATTGTGCTTATGTTGATGTTAAAAGTGTTTTTAATATGGGAAGTTTAAAATAAATTATGAATTGTAAATCAATAAATATGATGAGTTCGGGAAGAACAATTAATCAATATGACATATAGAGGATAATTTTATTAGATTACTGGGAAGCTGTTTAAATATGGGAGGATGGTGTTCAAACTTAAAACTATTGGGATAGCTTAAATTTTTAATGTAAGTTTTGGAAGAAAAGAAGATTAAGATACTTAGGAGACGTTATAATTCAGAAGTGTAGGGATAAATTGGTCGTTTCACTTTACGTCGTCCAATTTTAATTTTTGAGGAATTCACTGTTTACTGTTTCTGCATCGAGACTACACCCCTCCCACCGGAGACGAGAAAGGTTTTGACCCAACAATGGTAGAGAAAAACGATAGCTTGCAAAATCCACCTGAATCCGAAGAAGCCGTTCGCCTGAAAAGACTTGCAGAAGAGAAATACATCGCTGGAGATCTCAGTTCGGCCTTAAAATACGCCAAGAGGGCCAGTCGTCGCAACCCTTCTCTTGATGGCATTTCCGAACTACTCACAGCCTTCAGAATCATCCGGAGTTCGAATAAAAATGTTTTCCTTACTCCTGCAGACGGTACACTGCTGTCAACTTCTACTTCCACCACCCCTTCCCCTCCTGATTATTATAAAATTCTCCAGGTTGAACGTTTTGCTCATATTAATACTATCAAGAAACAGTATAAAAAGTTGGCACTTACTCTTCACCCGGATAAGAATTCTTTTGTCGGGTCAGAAGAGGCGTTTAAGCATGTAGGGGAAGCTTTCAGGGTCTTGTCTGATAGGATTAGGCGGAAAGAGTATGACATGAAGGTTAGAATTGCTATGCAGAGCGAGGCTGCGGCTGGGGTTGGGGAGTTAGAGACCTTTTGGACGGCTTGTTCCACTTGTAGGTTATTGCATAAGTATGAAAGGAGGTATCTGGGGCATAGTTTGATGTGCCCTAGCTGTAAAAAGAGTTTTAAGGCTGTTGAAATTGATGAGGGGAGTGATAAGGAGGAAGATAATGATCAAGAGAATGAGAAAATAGAGCAGAGTGAGAGGATAGCAACGAGAGTTAGTGAGAGAATTAGGGCTAGGAAAGGTGGAAAAATGAGTAGCGTTGGGGAGATTTTGAAGAGATCGATAAGCAATGAGAAAGCGGTGAGAAATGTCAGTGAAGATAATGGGGTGGTGAAGAGTTTAGAGAAGGATTTGGAGCACAATAATAGAGTGAACCAGAGATTTGGAAGTTCTGGTGGTGGAGTGGTTGAGGGCCTGAGGTCTAGGAGTAGGAGAAAGGAGGAGAGCTGTTGTGGGGAGGAGGTAACAAGGACGAGGCCGAAGAAGACAAAGGTCGTGGAAGAAGACACGATGACATTGGCACAAATGCAAATGTTGGCAAAGAAGGTGGTTGAGGAGAAGATGAAATTGAAGGGAAAGGAGAAGGGGAAAGAACATGAGAAGGAGAAGAAAAAGGATACAGATATTGTTGGGGAAATGGAGAAGGAGAAAGAAAATGATATGGACATTACTGGGGAAGTGGAGAAGGAGATTGATGAAAGTGAAGAAATGGAAAACGGTGAGGAGTTGAAGATGGACAAGAGAAGGGAAAATAAAAGGAAGGATATGGATATGGGAATTGTAAATGGGAGGGAAACGAGACAGAGGCGTCGGGTTATGAAGACAGATCTTGTGGAGGATTTTGGCATGAGGGGTTCAAAGACCATTAGGGATGTTGATAAGTCCAAAAAGGCAAGACAAGATAGTATGGATGTTGTGGCAGTCGAAGAGTTGGTTTTCTATGATTTTGACAAGAACAGACGAGAAAGGAGCTTTAAGAAAGGTCAAGTTTGGGCTACTTATGACAGTAAAGATGGAATGCCTTGGCATTATGCTTTGATTGATGAAGTTGTTTCCACGAATCCATTTGAGGTTGAGTTAAGCTGGTTAGAATTTCAAGGTAATGGTGACGAGCAGTTGGTTAGTTTGGAGAAAATGGGACTTCATATCCCTTGTGGAAGATTTAAGATCGCTGAAAAGAAATCAGTTAGATCTCTGAAGATGTTTTCACACAAAGCTGATTTTGAAAGAGTAGCAAGACAAGTGTATTGGATATATCCAAAAAAGGGTTCTGTTTGGGCTCTGTATAATGCGAATGCCTTGAGCACTGAAGGAAGAGTTTTGAAGGAAGGATTTTGCTATGACATTGTTGTGTTCTTAACAAGTTTCTGCAAGATACATGGCATGAGCATAGCGTGCCTCGAGAAGGTTGATGGATTCAAAACAGTTTTCAAAAGGAGAGAGATTGGTTCTCATGCTATTAAATGGCTTGCAAAAGATGACTTCAGGCTGTTTTCCCATCAGATCCCTGCAAAAAAGCTTTCTGGTGAAGAGGCCACAGGCCTTCCTAAAGACTGCTGGGAACTTGATCCTTCTTCACTTCCTCCTCTGCAGCCACCTACACCTACTGTTAGTTTGGGGAGATAACTTTTACTGACTGGTAATGAATAATTGGTTCCATTGTCTGAATTTCAGGGGCAAAAACAAAAACAAAAAAAAACCTTTCAATGAGCAAGTTGAGTTTTTGTCAAAAACATTTGTACAAAATTTTCAATAGTGAAAGGGAAACTGTTATTTTTGAACACATGATTTGTGATTAATTTCCGGGAGCTATTAGTGTTACTCTTTTGTGTCCTGAGACAAAAATGTAAAAGAGGAAAATATTTTCAAACATAATATTGAGGTTATGCAGCATAAACCATTGATCTTCTTGATTGTATTATACTATGTAGTATGTCTTTATTCCTTTTTTCATTTTCTCTTGAAAGTAAGAGCACAGTACTATGTACTGACATAAACAGTGGGCTCATTTGGCATTGTTGAAATTGTTTTGGGGCTGATTAAGGAAATACTCTATTGCTGCTCATAACTTCTTTTTCCACTATCCCTTTTCTGTTTGTTGCTTGGAATATAATAGATTTAGTTTAGTTAAGCCAGCAGAAGAAAAGATGCTTTTACATGATGCTAATACAATGCCAAACTCATTATGCCAAGCAAAGGGCTTATAAATGTACCCATTTGGGTAAATGTGTAATATTATTGAAGAAATGGGAAAAGAAAAGTAGGTCTGACCATTGCATTAACTCATGTATGACTTGACTTAGTATGAGTCAACAACCTAACATCACATATCATCATCACCTCAACTTTTGGCCTTACATGATAAAAACAGAAAGAAATTCTACCATTACCATTTGCAGGAGCAAAATCATTTCCAAACACTAATACTATTATGAGGATTATACTTCAAATTTCACATATTTGCTTCTCTTTCATGCTACTTATGAACTGTTTAAAGCCCATAACATTTCTGTCACATGCTGCAGAACCCAGAAGCTTGCTCAATTCTACTGATAATTCTGATTTTCAGGCTTTATTTTCAATTAAACAACAAATTCATAGTGACCCTTATGAATTCTTGGCTCCATGGAACAATTCTCTTCATTTCTGCAGTTGGCAAGGAGTCGGTTGTAGTGTTCCAGATCAAAGGGTGATAGCCTTAAACTTGTCAGGAAAAGGGCTTGGAGGGATTTTATCTCCTTACTTAGGCAACCTTACCTTCCTGAGGGACCTCAAGCTTGAGAACAACTTCTTCTATGGCTCAATTCCTCAAGAAATTGGACTGCTCAATCAACTTCAGTATATTTCACTTCAGAATAACTCTTTCCAAGGTGAAATTCCAAGGAATCTTACTTATTGTTCTCAACTTAGAGTCATTAACTTGGATAGGAATCATCTTGAAGGTAAAATTCCTGCTGAGCTGAGTTCATTTCCTAATCTCCAAGAACTTCATGTTTCCCTCAACTTTTTGAATGGATCAATCCCATCTTCACTGGGAAATCTTTCTGCTTTGCGTTTGCTGTCTCTATCAGACAATCATCTTGAAGGTAGCATCCCACCCGAGTTGGGGAATCTTTCTAGTCTGGAGTTTCTTAAATTGTCTTCTAATAAATTGTCTGGTGCACTTCCTGCAATGTTTTTCAATATCTCCTCAATGCAACATCTTATGCTGACTGCCAACCTGTTAAATGGTTCTTTTCCCTGGGATTTAGGCCTGAGACTTCCTAAACTTCAAACCTTTTCTGTTGGTCAAAATCAATTCTCAGGGCCTATTCCTTCATCTATAACAAATGCTTCTGGATTAGTGATTTTGGATATTAATATGAATGCTTTCTTAGGACCTGTTCCTGAGAACATAGGAAATCTTAGACAGTTGCAACGGTTAGACTTCTCCTCCAATCCTCTCGGGAGTAAGGAAAACAATGGTTTAAATTTCCTCACTTCCTTGTCAAATTGTACTAACCTTAGAGTTTTGCACTTGAATGCTAATAATCACAGAGGTATTTTCCCTAGTTCAGTAGCAAATCTTTCCACTGAACTCATTTCATTGAGGCTTGATGGGAACTATATTTCTGGAGGCATTCCTAAGGGGCTAGAGAAACTCACCAACCTAGTGAATTTGTCACTGAGTCAAAACATGCTCACAGGCACTGTCCCTGAATTTGTTGGGAAACTCACCAAACTGCAGGGACTTTATCTGTCAAACAACAACTTTACTGGGATGATTCCTTCTTCAATTGGAAACATTAGTCAGCTAAGCATTCTTGAAATGGAATGGAATATGCTAGAAGGAAGCATTCCAGTTTCCTTGAGCAACTGCAGCAGGTTACTGAAATTGGATCTTTCACATAATAGGCTTACTGGTGCTATACCTGAAGAAGTTATAGGCCTTAGATCACTCGCACTTGGTCTCAGCTTGGCACAGAACCAATTAACTGGAACTCTACCGATTTCAGTGGGTAACTTGTGGAGTCTTATAAGTTTGGATGTTTCAGAGAACAATTTATCCGGGCTGCTCCCTCCTACTCTTGGCTCTTGTGTTGAAGTTCAGTTCCTCAGTCTTCAGGGTAACCACTTCCATGGTGCCATTCCAGTAACATTTGGACGGCTGAGGAGCCTCGAGTTCCTGGATCTTTCTGGAAATAATCTTTCTGAGACAATTCCTTCAAGTCTTACCAACTGCAGTCTTAATCAGTATCTGAACCTTTCTTTCAATGCCTTGCAAGGAGAAGTGCCAAAAGGAGGCGTCTTTATGAATTCCACATTGTTCTCCATCATAGGAAATGAAGGGCTATGTGGAGGTTTGAAGTCATTAAAATTGCCTGATTGTGAAAAGAAAAGATCTTCTTCTTCTTCAAGAAAAATAAGGGTTTCATTGCCCATATTGTTAGTTGCTTTATCAATTGGTTCTCTTATCCTTTTGTTTCTGGCCTACGTTTTTATTCTACGAAATTGGACAAGAAAGGCAAGAAGTCCAAGCAATCCAATAACAGAGGAGGAGGCATCTTCAGATTCTCTTTTAGGAGACCATTATCCTAAACTTTCTTATCCAGAGCTTTTTCAAGCTACTGATGGATTTTCTTCTGTCAATTTAATTGCTGCAGGAAGATACAGTTCAGTGTACAAGGGAATTCTTAGAGAGAGTGAAAAATCAATAGCTGTGAAAGTCATTAACCTTGAGCACCGAGGAGCTAGAAAAAGTTTTGTGTCTGAATGTGAAGCACTGAGGAACATTCGCCATAGAAACTTAGTCAAGATAATTACATCTTGCTCTGGTACAGATTTCAAAGGCAATGAATTCAAAGCCTTGGTTTATGAATTAATGCCTTTTGGGAGTTTAGAGAATTGGTTACATCAAACCCCAACAATTTTACAGCAGCCAAAGAGTTTAGACCTGATTCAGAGGCTAAATATTGCAATTGATATTGCCTCAGCAATAGATTATCTTCACCATTGCTGTGAAATCCCAGTTATTCATCGAGATATAAAACCTAGTAACATACTTCTTGATGATGAACTCTGTGCTCATTTAGGCGACTTTGGCTCTGCAAGGTCCCTTTTGCAACCCATTGATAAATACACACACATAAGAATCAGGTCAAGTGCAATTGGAATCATTGGCACAGTTGGATACGTCGCTTTAGGTGAGTATAACATTCCTACTACTGTTAAACATTTTATTTTTATGCAATGTTTCTGATTCTGAAATCATCTTTTCTTGAATGCAGAATGCGGAATGGGGGGACGAGTATCAACTCTTGTGGATGTATACAGCTATGGAATCTTGCTACTCGAAATGTTCACTGGAAAAAGACCTACAGATAGCATGTTTAGAGACAACTTCAACCTTCATAACTACGTGAAAATGGCCATCCCAGATCAAGTGATGAGGATATCTGACCCTCTGCTTATAGAAGATGCCAAAAACATGTCACAAAGGGCAGCAGCTGATCGCACTAGAACATACTCCATTAGCAACTTTGAGGATTCCTTGGCTTCAGTTCTTCGAATTGGGGTAAAATGCTCAGCTGATTTACCTAGAGAAAGAATGGACATAAGTGATGCTCTGATGGAACTCAAAGATATTAGAGATTTCTTGAACACAAAGCAATCACCTTGGACAATAAGGTTGCAATAGCCATTCAAGAAAGACAATCCCTAAGAAGGATCCCTTTGTGAATGCTACGAGATTTTCTTTGTTCAGCCATGAAAGAACCAAGATGAAACCTTTTTGGAGTAGAATGAAACTTTGCAGATTCAATGTCGAATAAAATAATTCACAAATATTAGAACCAATAATAATGCAACCCACAACAGCTGCAGAGATTACATCCAAAATGTTTAAAAAAGATTCTACTTCTCAAAGGTAAATTAAAATCTAATTTTTAATCCTGAAAGCTGAGACTCTTAGCTTCTAAATAATTGGAAAAGACTTGTCTTTTTCCTTTCTCTTCCGCCGCTTCTTTGAGATGAAAAGTCAAAAATATCAACTTGATTGCATCAGAAACAAATAAAATATGTAGCTGATCTACAACGTTATTCTGAAATTTTTTATCCTAGATTTGAGTTGAGTACGACTTTAAAAGAAAGTAATAGTAAAATGCGCATGATCTTTTTAGATATATTGCTACGTGAATTCCAGGGCTGGATCTTTTTAGAATAGAATGGCGTATTCATCTTCATCTTCACTGATATATTGTAGTCTTGTTCACTTAGTTACTGCATCTGTTACTGTCTTTGCTACTTATACTAATGAAACTGATAAGCAAGCTTTGGTTGATATCAAGAATCAGATACATGGAGATCCTTTTGGGGTTCTGAGTTCTTGGAATGATTCTGTTCATTTCTGCAATTGGGATGGAATTATATGTGGGAACAGACACCAAAGAGTCACTGTTCTAAATATTTCGGCACTTAAATTGGTGGGTTCTCTTTCACCATCCATTGGAAACCTTACCTTTCTTGAAGAAATTCGTATTTCAGACAACTTCTTCCATGGCTTAATTCCAGATGACATAGGAAGACTGTTTCGCCTTCAATACCTTCGTTTTGCCAATAACTCTTTTGAGGGAGGGCTTCCACAGAACTTGACAAGATGCTCAGAGCTGAAGATACTTGATTTAAGAGGGAACAAGCTTCAGGGCAGAATTCCTGAGGACTTGAGCTCACTCTCCAAGCTTTATGCTTTGAGTCTTTCCAGAAATAACTTTTCTGGAAACATTCCAACATCTTTGGGTAATATTTCTTCTCTTCAAATACTTAGCATATCAAGAAATAATCTAACTGGAAACTTTCCGTTCGAGCTCAGTCAGCTCTTGAATCTGACGACCCTTGAATTATCCTCAAATAAATTGTCCGGTACAGTTCCTGATCAGTTTTACAATCTCTCATCCATCCAGGTTCTTTCCATCACAAACAATCTGTTAACTGGAACATTTCCTGCTAATTTAGGCCTGAGGATGCCAAAGCTTGCTTCTTTTTTAGCTGACTTGAACCAATTTCATGGATCAATTCCTCCAACACTAGCCAATGCTTCAGGTCTTGTCAAGATTAGTATTGGGGACAATTCACTCACTGGGCCAATCCCATTAAACTTTGGAAGTCTACGAAAACTCCAGGTTCTGCATTTTGGCCATAACCCACTTGGAGATTATAAGGGAAATGATATTAGCTTCATTTCCACCTTAACCAATTGCACTGAGCTTCAAGTTTTGAGTTTGTCTAGAATTTGGATTAGAGGTGTGTTACCTGATGCCATTGGCAATCTTTCCACCAAACTCACATCCTTATGGCTGAATGATAATCATATAACTGGTGTTCTTCCTGTGGGAATTGGTAACCTTGTTGGTTTGGGATATCTTGATTTAAGGAATAACAGTTTCTCTGGTAGTATTCCTGATTCTGTGGGGAGACTTTCTAACTTGCAGGAACTGTATCCTTCTGAAAATAGTTTTACTGGGAGTATTCCTTCATCATTTGGGAACATATCTGGCCTACAAATGCTTGTGCTAGAAAAAAACATGCTTACAGGAACCATACCTGATTCTTTAAGTAATTGCACAGGTCTTCAAGGATTGATCCTTTCTCAAAATCAACTATCTGGTGCAATACCCGAAGAAATTTTCAGTATTTCTTCTCTCACAGTTGGACTTGTTTTATCTCAAAACAAGTTTACAGGATCTTTACCTGCAGGAATTGGAAACCTGAGAACTCTAGTCTCTTTGGATGTTTCAGAAAACAGATTAACTGGTGAAATTCCAATCACTATTGGTGATTGTGAAATGCTTGAACTCCTCCAGTTGCAAGATAATTCTTTCACAGGAACATTACCTTCATCTTTGGGACGATTAAGAAGCATTGAACTTATGGATCTATCACACAACAATTTTTCAGGTAACATTCCTGCTTCTTTGGGGAAGTTAAGCTTCCTGACCAGACTTAACCTTTCCTTCAATATGATAGAGGGTGAAGTTCCAAAAGATGGAGTTTTTACAAAGACTAATTCTTTTTCAGTAGTGGGAAATCAAGAATTATGTGGAGGAATTCAAGCATTAAACTTATCCAAATGTCAGGAAAGTCCAAGAAAGCACAGAAAGCTGTCTAAAACTGTGATAATAGTTCTTGCAATCAGTATTCCTGTAGCTGTTTTTTCAATAATAGCATGTGTGTATGTTGTTTATCGAATTAGAAGGCATAGACCACCTATTTCTTCTACTTCTGTCAGTGGAGAACAGAATCTGAAGATTTCTTATGCACAAATATTTGAATCCACCAATGGATTTTCGTCAGAAAACCTGATAGGAGAGGGAAAGTACGGTTCTGTTTACAAAGGGATCCTCGCTCATGATGTGAAAGTAGTTGCTGTTAAGGTGCTTAAGCTCCAGCAACATGGCGCACACAAGAGTTTCCTGGCTGAATGCGAGGCACTGAGAAATATTCGCCACAGAAACCTTGTCAAGATTGTAACTTCATGTTCGAGTTTAGACTTCAAAGGCAATGATTTCAAGGCTTTGCTGTTTGAATATGTGCCTAATGGAAGTTTAGATACATGGTTACGTCAGAATTCACATGAACATCAAGATCCGAAGAAGTTAAACCTATTGCAGAGACTGAACATTGCAATAGATATAGCATCTGCATTGGATTATCTTCATAATCATTGTGAAACACAAATTATTCACTGTGATCTCAAGCCAAGCAACATTCTCATAGGTGATGATCACCGTGCCCTGGTAAGTGATTTTGGCTTAGCGAAGATTCTTGCAGTAGCTGAGAGTAAATCCAATCACAGAAACAGCAGCTCAATTGGGATCAGAGGAACAGTGGGATATGTTGCTCCAGGTACACACATACCTCCTACCTGCTCTTAACTTATATTCAATAACTACTGATATCATTTTTAACAGTTCAAGAACATCGTCTCGTTATGCAAAACTAGACCTTTTTTTCAGTCAATTATCCTGGTTTTAGTGTGATAAATGCTTAACTTTCCAAGTTACTGTCCTCCGAAAAAACAGAATATGGCATGGGAGGGGAAGTATCAGAAAAAGGAGACATTTACAGCTATGGAATCCTACTACTGGAAATGTTTACAGGGAAAAAACCTACTGACAGCATGTTTACAGAAAATTTCAGTCTCCATAGCTATGCTAAGAGATCACTTCCCAGTCAAGTACTAGAAATTGTTGATCCACAAATATTTCCAGAAGAAGAAAATGAACAAGAGAAGTTAAGTCAAAAAAGAAAAGTCAGGATTGAAGAATGCTGCCAACTAATCCTTGAGATTGGAGTTTCATGCTCTTCAGAAATGCAGAAAGAAAGGATGGATATTAAAGATGCCATGAATGAATTAAATTCCATTAAGAATAGACTTCTTCAGCTTAGCAGAGAAGATAGAAAATTTGAGCTGGAGAAATTTCTAGAATAATGTACATCTGTACTTGAAGTAGAATTCCTTTTCTTTTGTTACAGAAACTACATAACAATCAGAATGTATGATGGAAGTAAGATTTTTCTACTCCAAACGTTTATTCTATATATATATATATATATATATATATATATATCATTCTTGTATTGATACCTTTGTCTCATCAGCTCCCAAGAATACCTCTCTAATGACTTTCAGTCCCATCAGAGCATCTGCTATGTCCATTCTATCTCTTGGAATTGGAGCTGAACACTTTAGACCAATGAGGAAGATTGAAGCCAAACATTTTTCAGTTTTCTCACTACTATACTCCCTAGCCTGGCTTGCTGTTCCATGGTACTCCTGTACTCCAGATAACAGTCTAGGATCAGAAATACTCAAAACTTGATTTCTGATGGCCCTTTTCACATAGTTATGAAGGGAAAAATCATCTATAAACATGCTGTCTGTAGGCCTTTTTCCAGTAAACATCTCCAATAGGAGAATGCCATAGCTGTATACATCAGCTAGTGTCGATACTCGTCCACCCATTCCACATTCTGCATTTATCAAAGAGAAAGAATTTTAAAAATGCTGATAAAGAATTTGAGCTTGGATCCAAAATATGAAAAAGGAAAAGAAGGATTACCTAAAGCAACATAACCAACAGTTCCAATGATTCCTATTGCACTTGACCGGATTCTCAGACGATTGGATTTTTCAATGGGAAGCAAAAGAGACCTAGCAGAACCAAAGTCACCTAAATGAGCATTGAGTTTGTAATCAAGAAGTATGTTGCTTGGTTTGATATCACGATGAATGATTCGAATTTCACAGCAATGGTGTAGATAATCTATAGCTGAAGCAACATCAATGGCAATATTTAGCCTCTGAATCAGGTTCAAGTTCTTCTGCTGCAATAAGTTTGTAGAGTTCGGGTCAGAGATTGGGTGTAGCCAGTTATCTAAGCTCCCATTAGGCATGAACTCATAGACCAGGGCTTTGAATTCAATCCCTTTAAAGTCTGTCCCAGAACAGGAAGTGATGATCTTTAACAGATTTCTATGCCTGGTGTTCCTCAGTGCTTCACATTCAGTCTCAAAACCTTTTCTTGCTCCTGCATTTTGGAGGTTCAGGACCTTTATAGCAACTTTTTGTTCACTGTGTTTCAGAATTCCATTGTACACCGAACTATACCTTCCCGTAGCAATCAAGTTGGTTGGAGAAAAGCCATCAGTTGCTTGACTAATATCTTGATAAGAAATTTTACGATAATGATCTCCCACGTGAGGACTTGAATCTTCTTCCTCTGTTGTCTGAATCTTTCTCTCCCTTGTGCAAGAATGAAACAGGCAAACATGCACTAACAGTGCAAAAATAAGATAACCAGCAGTTAGAAGGGCCGCCATTACTGCAAAAGAAATCTCCCTTTCTCTTTTTGGCCTTTCCTTATAGCAATCAGGCAAGTGCAATGATCTTATACCTCCACAAAGTTTCTTGTTTCCAGCAATTGAAAATGCTTTAACATTTCTAAAGATGCCTTTATCTGGCACTTCTCCTTCCAAGACATTGAAAGAGAGATTTAGGTATTCTAGGATAGGCAGTTCTGCAAGACTGAAAGGAATTGCCCCAGAAAGATTATTGCTAGATATATCTAGAAACTCCAGACCCTTCAATCGTTCAAACATTTGTGGGATGAAACCATCAAAACGGTTACCCTGCAAACTAAGAAAAGTCAGAACAATACAAGAGCCAAGAGTGTATGGCAGCTCCCCCGATAAGTTATTGCTAGATATATCTAGAAACTCCAGACCCTTCAATCGTTCAAACATTTGTGGGATGAAACCATCAAAACGGTTACCCTGCAAACTAAGAAAAGTCAGAACAATACAAGAGCCAAGAGTGTATGGCAGCTCCCCCGATAAGTTATTGTTGGAAACGTCCAAGTTTTCAAGGTTTATCAAGTTACCCACTCCTAATGGTAAAGGTCCAGTTAGTTGATTCTTTGCCAAGCTGAGACCAAGGGAGAGTGAAGAAAGGGCTAGAATTTCTACAGGTATCTCACCAGTAAGTCTATTGTTTGAAAGATTCAAGTTCATCAATTTTCTGCAGTCACTCAAAGAAACCGGGATTGCTCCTTCCAGTACATTTTCTTGCATTTCAAGAACACTTAGAAAGGAAATCCCTCCAATGGAAGAAGGAATGCTCCCACTGAAACTGTTTCTTGACAGATAAAGTTCCTGAAGATTGATGAGTCTCCCAATTGATTCTGGGATGGTTCCAGAAATGCGGTTGCCATCAAGTCTAAGAGATTGGAGTGCAGTTGAGAGATTTGCAATTGAACTAGGTAAGACGCCTCCATGATTATTATAATCCAAGTGCAACATGGTGAGATTGGTACAGTTAGTCAAGGAAGTTAGAAAGTTTAGTCTAATGCTTTCACTTCCTAGTGGATTTCCAGAAAGGAGTAATCTTTGCAGCACCCGAAGATTACCTATGTTCATTGGTACTGGTCCTGATAAAGAATTCATACTAATATCAAAAACCTGTAATCCAGAAGCATTTGTTATAGATGCAGGAAGTGGCCCGGAGAATTGGTTTGCACCAACACGAAAAATTCTGATCCCTGGAAGATACAGACCTAAATTCCATGGGAAAGAACCGATACAGAGTGCGGAAGCGAAATAAACTCAACCAAAGATTAAGAGAAATTAATAAAGCGGTAAAATTAACACAAAGGTTTTTAGGTGGAAAAACCCTCTTTAAATAGAGGTAAAAAACCACCGGCGAGAGAGCCAAAAATTTCACTAATATTGATAATGTACAAAATATTTTTTTCAGGCTAACAAGATAAAATAGCTTGTTACAAATTCTCTATGAGTATATAAATACTCAAAAAATGTAGAGAAATAGAAAAAGGAAATTATGAAGGAAATAATTTTGTTGGGGGGAAAATGATTACCACGGGAGAGGAAGAGAAAAATGGAAAAAACTTATGTATAAAAGAAGGTGTATCAAGTCTCTATTTATATACATAAAGTAGCCGCAAGTCTTGACCAAAATATATATATATATATATATATATATATATATATATATATATATATATATGTATAACCTCCAAATTTGAAGAATGCAAAGTCAACATTTTGAACGCAGCCCTTCCAATTTTGAACGCCGTGTTTTGTTGAGGATTGCCTGTAGTTTTTGTTGAAGGAAGACTGCAGCAATTTGAGAAAGAAGACCGCAGCCATCTAGGACATTTGAAGGGTTGCCAATTTTGATTTGATAAGGAGAGCACAACAAATCTCCACCTTGATCTCCTTTTGACCGGAAATACTCTCTCACCATGAAATCTTGTTAACAGTGAATAATACCAGCTAAGTCCAAGCAATGATCGAACTTAGCGGCTGGAAGTGGTTTGGTTAACATGTCTGCAGGGTTTTCAGTTGTATGAATTTTTTCCATAGTAATTTCTCCTGCATCAATAATATCTCGGATGAAGTGGCGTTTGATATCAATATGCTTGGTCTTTGAGTGATGTTTGCTGTTCCTGGCCAAGTGGACAGCACTCTGACTGTCACAGAATACAACGAGAATGTTTTGTTGTAAACCAAGTTCAGCAACCAAGCCTCGAAGCCAGATAGCCTCTTTTACTCCTTCAGTAGCAGCAATATATTCTGCTTCAGTGGTGGACAAAGCCGCAATGGCTTGAAGTGATGAATACCAACTGATAGCAGAACCGCAGAGTGTAAAAATAGGCTGAAAGTGATCTTCTCCGAACTAAATCACCACCGTAGTCGGCGTCAACATAACCAACTACGCCTCCTGGATCAGACCTCTGTCTATCAAATACCAAACCAATATCAGGAGAACCCTTCAAGTAACGAAGGATCCATTTGACAGCTTCCCAATGCTGTTTTCCTGGGTTGTGCATGAATCTGCTAACAACACTAACAGCATAAGTCAAATCAGGCCTAGTACATACCATGGCGTACATGAGGCTTCCGACTGCATTAGAATACGGGACATGTAACATGCGCCTTTGTTCCTCTTCTGATTTTGGACACTGATCTGATGACAACTTGAAGTGGGCAGCAAGTGGAGTATTAACAGCTTTGCAATCTCGCATTCCAAATCTGTCAAGCATCTTCATTACATACTTTTTCTGTGATAGGAAAAGTTTTCCAGCTTGACGATCTCTGTTAATCTCCATTCCAAGAATTCTCTTGGCAGGACCTAGATCTTTCATATCAAATTCATTGTTGAGCTGCACCTTTAACTTGTCAACAAGAGTTTTATCTCTTGCAGCAATTAACATATCATCAACATATAACAGCAAGTATACTAGTGATCCATCAGGTGTTTTTTGAAAATAGACGCAGTTATCATAACTACTTCTAGAATAGCCATGTCCAGTCATGAAAGAATCAAACCTTTTATACCATTGTCTTGGTGACTGCTTCAACCCATAAAGAGATTTCTTCAGGCGACATACATGGTTCTCCTTTCCAGGAACAACGAACCCCTCCGGCTGCTGGATGTAAATTTCTTCCTCAAGATTACCATGAAGAAAAGCAGTTTTCACATCTAACTGTTCCAGCTCTAAATCATACAAGGCAACTAGAGCAAGTAATATACGAATTGAAGAATGACGAACAACGGGAGAAAATACTTCGTTAAAGTCAATACCTTCCTGTTGATCAAAACCTCTTACTACAAATCTTGCTTTGTACCTTGCATTTTCAACCCGGGGATGCCTTCTTTTCTCTTAAAAATCCATTTGCAACTAATGACTCGCTTGCCTTTCGGTAACATCACCAAATCCCATGTTTCATTTTTGAGAAGACTCTCGGCTTCTTCTTGCATGGCAGCGATCCATTTTGCTGAGTCGTCACTAGAGATAGCTTCAGAATAATTCTTGGGTTCACCGTCTTCACCCATCTCTTGTGCAACAGTCAATGCATAAGCAATGTTGGCGGATTCTGTGATTAGTCTTTGAGTCGGCTTTCTGGGCCTTTGTGGTGGAAGTTCTTGAGCCATAGACCACGGTTGTGGTAAACCTCGACGTTTAGGTGGATGCTGTTGTGGACTCATTTGTTGAGTAGTGAATTCATCTTCTTGAGTGGTGGAAGAATTAGGGATATTTGCTTCCAGAATGGGAGCTTCAGTCTCAAACTCCACCTTCTCTCGAACATCCTCTTGATCACCTGTATCAGTGGAGGGAACAACAATATCTTTTCCAGAAGAGAGCATAGCATTTTCATTAAAGGTTACATTTCGACTATGAAAGCTTTTTCGAGATTCAGGGTCATACAAACGATAACCTTTAACCCCTTGACCATAACCTAAGAAAATGCATTTCTTCGCACGAGGTTCCAATTTTCCCTCGTTTACATGAGAATAAGCAGGGCAACCAAATATTCTAAAATTAGAATAATCAACAGGGTTACCTGACCAAACTTCTTCTGGAATTTTACCGTCGAGTGATCGATTTGGTGAGCGGTTTATCAAGTAGCATGCTGTTGAAGCTGCTTCCGCCCAAAAATCTTTTTCCAGAGTAGAATGAGAGAGCATACAACGAACTTTCTCCAAGATAGTTCTGTTCATCCTTTCAGCAACTCCGTTTTGTTGTGGAGTTCCTGGAACGGTGAAATGTCTGGCGATACCTTCTTTCTTGCAGAAATCATTAAACTCATTGGAACAAAACTCGAGGCCATTGTCTGTCCTTAGCCTCTTGATCTTCTTGCCAGTCTGGTTCTCAATTAATAATTTCCACTCTTTAAAGGTGGAAAAAGCTTCATTCTTTTGCTTGAGAAAATATACCCAGAGTTTACGTGAAAAATCATCAATAAATGTCAACATATAATGACAATTACCTCTGGAGGGAATTCTCGATGGACCCCAAAGATCTGAATGGATGTAATCCAAAGTACCTTTGGTCCTGTGAATGGCTTTTGAAAAACTAACCTTTTTCTGCTTACCAAAAATGCAATGTTCGCAGAAATCGACCTTACCGGTACAATGGTTGTCAAGATAGCCTTTCTTTTTGAGAATTTGGATTCCCTTCTCACTCATGTGGCCCAACCTTAAATGCCACAACTTTGTGTTATCTTTGCTGGATGAGGCGACAGCTGCAGAACCTGTAACAGTTGAACCCTGCAGCAAATACAAACTACCAGATCGAAATGCCTTTAGTAATACAAGAGCTCCTTTGGACTTTAAAACTCCACCTTCAGCTGAGTATCTACACCCTTGAGATTCAAGAGTGCCTAGAGAAATGAGATTCCGCTTCAAATCGGGGACGTGTCTGACACCGGTCAAAGTTCTGACGACTCCATCATGTGTCTTGATTTTGATTGTGCCTTTACCGACAACTTTGCATTGGGCATCGTTGCCCATTAAGACAAGACCACCATTAAGAGATTCATAAGTGGTAAACCAGTCTCTATTAGGAGACATGTGAAATGTACAACCAGAATCAAGAACCCATTCATTGTTTGACCTTTGTTCAGTACCAGAAGCAATAAAACACTCCCCATCAGATTCAGTTTCTACAAAACTAGCTTCGGCAGATTTTTCGGGTTGCTTACCCTTATCTTCTCTATTATGCTTTTTTCAATTTATAGCACTCAGAGATTTCATGATTCTTTTTCTTGCAATAACGGCAATATTTAGAGTTTTTACCTCTAGATTTGGATCTGGATCGGTTTTTACCGCTAGCACCTACTTCGTGGTTTCTCCCTCTAACTACTAGTCCCTCACCCGAATTTTCAGAATGAATTTGGGTATCAAATTTTTCTTTGGACAGTAGGTTTGACTTTACATCATCAAAGCTCAAGGTAACATTATTACCATATAACATAATTTCTTTGAAGTGTTTATATGAGGGTGGCAAAGAAACAATAAGTAGGACGGCTTTATCCTCATCATCAATTTTGACATCTAAATTTTCCAAATCAATTATGATGGAATTAAATTCACCAAGATGAGATTGAATGGGAGTACCTTCAGACATACGAAGTGTGAAAAGTCGCTCCTTTAACCGAAGTTTATTTGCGAGACTTTTGGTCATGTATAAAGACTCCAATTTACTCCATATGCCGGCGGCAGTTCTCTCATTGATGACTTCCCGTAGCACCTCACGGGACAAACATAATTGAATGGTGGATAACGCTTTGTCACCCATCTCTTCCCACTGCTCCTCCGTTGTAGTGGCTGGCTTCGCTGATTTGCCGGATAGAACCTTCTTTAGACCGTTCTGTGTAAGAACAGCCAGCATCTGGACTCGCCAGATAGCAAAACTAATTTTACCATCAAATTTCTCGATATCGAATTTCGTCGACATTTTTAATAGAAAATCCCGGTTGAATTATTATGGCTCTGATACCAATTTGTAGGGGATACAGAGTGCGGAAGCGAAATAAACTCAACCAAAGATTAAGAGAAATTAATAAAGCGGTAAAATTAACACAAAGGTTTTTAGGTGGAAAAACCCTCTTTAAATAGAGGTAAAAAACCACCGGCGAGAGAGCCAAAAATTTCACTAATATTGATAATGTACAAAATATTTTCTTCAGGCTAACAAGATAAAATAGCTTGTTACAAATTCTCTATGAGTATATAAATACTCAAAAAAGGTAGAGAAATAGAAAAAGGAAATTATGAAGGAAATAATTTTGTTGGGGGGAAAATGATTACCACGGGAGAGGAAGAGAAAAATGAAAAAACTTATGCATAAAAGAAGGTGTATCAAGTCTCTATTTATATACATAAAGTAGCCGCAAGTCTTGACCAAAATATATATATATATATATATATATATATATATATATATATATATATATATGTATAACCTCCAAATTTGAAGAATGCAAAGTCAACATTTTGAACGCAGCCCTTCCAATTTTGAACGCCGTGTTTTGTTGAGGATTGCCTGTAGTTTTTGTTGAAGGAAGACTGCAGCAATTTGAGAAAGAAGACCGCAGCCATCTAGGACATTTGAAGGGTTGCCAATTTTGATTTGATAAGGAGAGCACAACAGAACCATTGAATTTGTTTAAAGAAAGGTCAAAAAACTGAACTGAGGATATGTTAAAAATTCCTGTAGGCAGGGAACCAGACAACATGTTATCTGATAACCGAAAAATCTCCAGCTTGGAAAGCTTAGCAAACTCTAAAGGAATGCTTCCTTCGAGTCTGTTAGCTGAGAAAGAGAGAGTGCGCAGAGCAGATAGATTACCCAAGGAAGATGGAATTGATCCACCCAAGTTATTTTGAGAAAGATTTAGAACTTGAAGGTTGGAAAGTGAACTCAATTCAGAAGGAATTTTACCTTGAAGTAGATTTCTGCTTAAAGAGATGATCCTTAGATCAGAACAGTGAGTAAGATTGCTTGGTATCTCCCCTTGGAATGAGTTATTTTGAAGTGAAATATGCTGTAGCCGATAGAGGCGACCAATATCCAGTGGAATTGCTCCTTGAAAGGAATTACTATCAAGCTAGAGGTCCCTGAGGAAGGTCAAGTTCCCTATGTAAGGAGACACAGTACCTCTAAGTTCCATTCTTGAAAAGTTTAAGGCTATAACTCTTTGATGTCTGATGTTGCAAATGATTCCTTGCCAATTGCAGAAATGAACAGAAGTGTTCCATGAAGCTAAGAATCCATGAGGGTCACTCACTATAAGACTTCTAATGGAAATCAAAGCTTGCATATCTGTTTCATTAGTGGGACTCCTGGCTGCTGCCGCTACTGATGATGACGATAACAGAGTTGCAGAAATTAATACTTTGAAGCAGAAAAAAACATGTGAACTATTCATTCTAAAACTCATTATAACTTATTTGCTATCAGATGATCATTTAAGATGATGAGAGATTGAGAGGAAGAAAGAGACTGGAAAAATGAAATTGAGCATCAAAATCAATTGGTTCAAGGTAATGGAAATTGACTGATGAAGATTCAAAGTCAATCCTTTTAGTATAAAACAAGATGCAGTCTTTATTTCCCATTTAAAAGTAGGTGCAGGTCTTCCCTTACACTTTTTAATTATAAAAATAAATGTTTTTAATTAAATACCAAATAAAGTAATATAATTGAAAATTTTCACAAAAAAATTCAATCTTTAATATATAAACATAGAATATTGGTAAATTTCTTCATTTTTATTCGTTCCGTTGTCAAACAAGCGTGCGACACCTTTTCTGAATACTCTCTCCCCCTTCAGGCAGCGAAGCTTCAGAGCATTCTTCCGAAATCCAATCTGTGAGTTGCGCTTTTCTGTTTTTTTTTTTTTTTTTTTAATTCTGCTTTGGTGTTTTCTATTGTTGTGTTTATTTGAATTTTTATTATGAATTCTGTTGCTATATGGGAAAAAATTCTTTCTTCCCAGAACCTTGGAGAGCAAATCGCACAAAAATTGGAAATTTTATTTGCTTACCTGGGAATATGTTTTTTTTTTTAATTTGTATATGGGTTTCTCTTGTTTCTAGAAGCTGGAATTTCTTGATTCCAGGAACAAAACTTCTTCGAAATGAAATAAATTCATCTGGGTTAATCTGCAATTAGTTTTTCTTTTTCTTTTTTTGCCCATAGGTTGATTGTAAGCAGTGAACTATAATTGAACAAGTCACCTGCATAGTCCCTTTTTTTCCCTTCTTCTTGAATGGGATTTTGTTGGATTGTGTTTAGTGTGGTTTTGGACATGAGTTCCTGTTTTCTGTGCAGATTGCACCGCCATAACAACTTCCCGTGCTAATTCTTGAATGATGCTTCAAACATTAAATCATGTTTTGATGTGGGCAACATATACCTTATGCTTCAGTTATGTGATCAAGAATGTTTTTGTGTTAAAGCATTGACCTTGGTTATTTTATATGATTATGAATGGTTTGTGTTTTGTATTATTTTGTTTTATTTGGGATAAAGAAATGAGAAAACTTGGTTACCCTTTGATTTTTCACTGAATTGTTTCATATTGGTGAGAACGATCTATGTCCATCGTTTAGGAGTTTCACTGTATTTAGAGGTCTAATAAATAGTCATTAAATCTTCTTCTTTCTCCAATTCCATATTCAGTTGTGACAAGAAAAAAAGAAGAGAATTTCTGAAGTATTTTTTATATATTCAAAAATCCCCTATGGCTGAACAAAAATACAATATATATAGGCAATAGTACTCATTAAATCCCCTTAATTATAGACTAACCAAAATATCCCCTAAATACACAATAAGGATAGAAAATATCCCCTAAATACACAATAAGGATAGAAAATATCCCCTAAATATACAATAAGGATAGAAAATATCCCTTAAATATACAATAAGGATAGAAAATATCTTGACAAGTTGTTCTGTCTACTTTTTCTCAGATAATTTTGTGCCATTTGGATTGGTTTCATTATAATAAAGATTTTTTGCTATGCCATCCTGAACCAAAGCAAGATTACTGCTCTGCATTGAAGTTGTTCTTTATTTTGTATACACTTCTTGTCTTATTGAATTTAGTTTCTATACTACAGGTGAGTGGCTGAATAGAGTTGAATTGTAACAATGGTATCCAACTTAATTAATGCAAATCCTACTCTGCATCTTAAAAAAGATCGTCGAGCTAGAAATTCACCAAAACATGTGGATGAGTATGCTTCGGAGCCTATTGATGCACTAGAAATATTTGATATCCTTTGAAGATTCTTAAGTTTTTTTTAAATGTTTTCTGTCTTTTTATATTGCATCCTACAATTGTCTGAAAAGGTTTAGAATACCATGTAACTTGTGATAACATATTAGCAAAATCTCGTGATATTGTTTTTGCTTTCCTAATTTCTTTTAATATTTGATAGTCTTATTCTACACATGCCATTTACCTCTACGCGGTTCAGATTGTTAGCATACTAACTGGTACATATCTACTCTCCTCTGCTTTTTATCATTATGTTCTGCAGCCAAGAACAGAATATATATATATATATATTGAACTGTTGACTTCACAAAAAAGTTGTTCATCCAACTTCTGATTTCTTTTTTATATGATGACATGTCCTTCAATTATCTTATATATTGACTTGTGATGTACTCTTGCCGCCCATGAAATAGAATTTTGACCCCAAATAGGAATAGACATTTAATTTGGATGGAAGGACTGCTATTTTAAGACTATAATTAAAATTTTATTGGTGAGCATGCGTAGGAAAGAATCCTCTTTTCAGATGCTGAATTTTCTACTCTATTTTTCATAACTTTTCATTGCATGAGTTAAATGCACTCAAATGCAGGTCCTGAGCCTTTTTTGCCAAAAGCATATCTAGATCCAAGCTTGTGGACAATAAATTGCAAAGACCATATGGTAAATCTTAAATGATCAATCTCTTTGTTGTTTCTTGACATTCTAACATCATCTTAGAGATATAAAAGATCCCGAACATCCTTACTCGTTGGAAGAATTGAATGTCATTACAGAAGATTCAATTGAGGTAGATGACAACCGTAGCTACGTAAGGTAACAACAGCATATTGGCATGGGTGTGTTTGTTGTTGAGTTCATTCTAGCCCCGTATCTTGTCACATGATTTAAAAGGAGGTTTTTTTTGGCTCAGGGTTACATTCACACCAACTGTGGAGCATTGCTCTCTGGCAGCAGTGATTGGTCTATGTTTGCGTGTCAAACTTTTGAGATGCCTTCCCTCGCGCTTTAAAGTACGAGACTGATTTACTTACTGGGAAAATTTTTCTTTGCTTCATTTGGACAGAGCTTATTTTATCTTGGCCTGAGAACCATTCATGCATTCTTGTGAAAAAATTGTGCTTTTAACTAATACAAGTACCAAAACTTAACTAAATCTTGGCTTGCTCCAAGCCTGTTTTCATCTTGATTACTTTCCTGATATTCTAATGATGTGAAGTCTTCTGTTTTTTACTTCTTAGGTGGATATTAGATTGGCACCTGGAAGTCATGCAACTGAAGTTGCAGGTCTGTTTGATTCGTACTTTCTTTTTATTTGAAGAATTTTTCTTCATTTATTTTACTTTTGGTTGTAGTTTTACAATATCTTCCAAGGTCTCAATGAAGGAGACAGTTATGGAGGAAAAATCCTACAGATTTACTTATATTTAAATCTTCTGTTGACAGTAAATAAGCAATTGAAGGACAAAGAACGAGTTGCAGCAGCTATGGAAAGTCCAAATCTCTCGAGTTTAATTGAGGAATGCATTGCACCATCATTTGGATGAAGATATATATATATATATATATATATATATATATATATATTATGGCCATACTTGTAGCAATGAGAAGAATAGTTACACTGGCCATACTTCTGCTGTTTCTACCATATCTTTATGTTTATTTGAACACACAGTATTTGTATAATGAATGTTGTAAGCGAAGTTTAGTTTTACAGTAAAACCAAAGCTGTTTACAAATGCAGTCATGGTTTGAGAGAAATAAAACATCTTAATACTATAGAGAAAATTTCACGCCTTCATCATCAGCAGAAGTTCCCTTGAAGATGACGAGTTTTCCTTTGTTTTCCAGTAGTTTCAAAGCTCGTATAAGAACTGTTCGGTCCATCCCATGAAGATCTAAAAAACGTTCAGATAGAAAGATTGTCAAAATTTAGTGTTAAAAGTACTAATGTTCCAGGAAATGGCAGTCCATAGAAAGGCAAGAAATAGTTACCTGTTCCACGGGATTCAATCCCTGTACGAATTTCCTCAACTGTCATTACACTGTTTTCCAGTCCATTCTCCTTCACCTGGAGCAGACAAATGGAATTTTATAAGAAAGAAAAGTTCCCCTTTCTTGATATCAATTTGCAGGTTTTACTCACAAAGTTTACAATCAAATCAGCCCAATCCTGAATTCTATGCCAGAGGATTAGGCATTTTCTGTGACCTTTATCTATCCATTCTGCACGTCCTGGTAAATTAGAAAGGAAAAAAAAAATGGTTATTTATCCATCTATATATCTGCCAGTTGAAATTAAAAAGACCAGAATACTGAGACAAACCATCTGAAACTATGGCAGAAAGGAAAGTTTCTCGAGCTTCATGACTAAGGGATCCTGCATCACCAAATTTCCTGTGTAAATCAAGACTTATGGAGGAAATGATGCAGAATGGTGTAGCCAATAAATTACAATATTTATTAGGACCGGAAAGGACAGCATCAATAATAGTATGGTTGTGCCAAGAAAAAATCTAACTAAACCATCCCCATGAACTGATAATCTGATAATCAATTGCTCCATAACCAGAGTTACTCGATTTTACATAGAAGCAAGATCCTAAACATCTCAAAGATGAGAGGATCTCATCCCTAATAGTGGCCAATATTAAGTGATACTGTACTAGGATGCACCTGGGAAATCCACAGACCAAACAGCACAGATAAACACCATCTACAAAAGGGATAATCTCAGACATTCCTTTATCGCAAAACATTGATTTTTTCGTTTGTGAAACACTCAAACCAAACTACAATGCACCACAGAAAAAAGGTACTCCTCTTGTCTCAATCTGGAAGAACACAATTCTAGTTTTGGTTGTTCAAAAAAATAAATAAAGGGCTCCCCTGAATTTTTATGCCAGGTCAAAATCAACATTTAATCAGGGATGAGGAAGTATATGTTTTCGCACGATTAGAACATCTCAAGTATCCACATACAATGGACTGTTGTCCTGAACTTATTTCAAGCAAACCTTAAGAACAAAATCTTACTCTCTATAACCGGATTACTGAATAGAGGAAAGTCTTCCTCTAATCCAATTATGAAGACTTTTTGAGCTCGACAATAATCGATAATCAGCTCCTTCCATAGTTGTACCTGCTTCCCTCTGGTGTCCCTTACGGGCTGCAAACTGAAAAGGCAGAAAAAAAAAAAAAAAAAAAAATTTCTCACAGTTGCAAATTCTCATTAGAACATATTTCAGCAAACTTATAACAGAATATAAGATCATAATATATACATATATAGTGAGTGTGTGCAAGTACATGAGTATATGATTACATCTAGATGGAAAAATATGAGGCATTAATTTACGTGAAATATGGTGGGTAATTGAAGAACTGAGGCAGCTTGAAATCACCCAATTTCTGCATGATTTGTAGGCCTTCTGCTCACAATGCTGTTATACACTCCTACAAGTAATTAAATGACTAAGTAGATGGTGCAGAGTGATATTAGTTCACAGGAAAAGAGGGAAAAAAACCCTGCACCAGCAAAGAAGCAAAAGTGAAATTGTCAAATATTCCATCAATATTCAAAAATAGTCATTAAATTTTAGAATTTTTTATTTTTATTCATTCATGATCCATTTTTCTATAATCATGAATTTATATTTTATGATGTATATTAAATCCTAAAGCCATAGTCTCTGTCTAACTTGCCTAAGGTCTCCAAGACTTTGGTTAAATTCAACCCATTTTCCTACATTAACAGCTTATAACCAATAAAGACTTTCAATCTTTTGGCAGAAGGCCTCAAAATCTTCTCTTTTACTAGTTTACACTTACTAATTTCTCAACAGATAATATGTTAATATGCTTAATACTGGTTGTTGACAACAGTTACCCATCAAAATGAATTCAATTTAAGATAATTTGGGATGAAACATTTCGATGTATGTTTAGTCCCGTTAAAGGAAAGAATTGATCTTTTATATCAAAGTAAACCAAAATGCCAGGTTCTATTTCCAAAACTTCTTATGCACAACTACTCAAACATCTTTCCCCAAATTTTGAAAATAATTTATATTTTTTTTTTTATAAAAAAAAAACTAATAAATCCCAGTATCATAAGAACAATTAGGGAAGTAACAAATGTAAAAAGGGATACTGAGAGAATCAATTGAACATTTAAAACTAACAACGGAAAAAAAATAAATCAACATAGTAGAGAATTCTTACAGGAGTTGTGTTGGTAGGAGACCAAGGGTGTGAAGTTATAATCTTTTGCTGCAGAGAAGCTGCGTCATGGGGAAGAGAAACGGCGACAAATTTATCGTTTCGGATCCTGTAATAATCCAAGCATCTACGGGGGAATAGGCGACCACCCCCTTCTTTCCCAAGAACACACTACAAATAAGCAAGATTCCGTTGATTTTCAGCAAATAAATAAAAAAATAATAAAACTTACTGATTTATTTGTCCAATCATTTTTAAATTTTTTTCTTATATAAAAATATAAAGTTGTAAATTTAAATATAATTTTTAATATAAATAAATAATTTTTTAAGTAAATATTGGGTAAGTTCCATTTTTCCAATCCCATATTATTTTATTTGTCCAATGATTCTCTTTTATGGAAAGTAAATAAATGTAATTAATTTTGGAAAGATGTCTTATGGAAAAAAATTAAAAGAAAATATGATACATATATCTGCTTCCAATATATAATCTCAAGAAGCAAAAGAAATACATTATTTGGGGGTGAATATATTTTTTTCAATGGAGGAGATTAAGAAAATCACAGAAGGAATCTCTTCGCCAACTTTGGAGGAAGGAGGTGAAATTTTTGATGAGATTTTCAATGATCTTCCCCAGGTGAACACTAGCCGTGGGAATTTGGGGCAGTTTAAAGGTATTTGGTTTAATGCAAACATGTTTCGATATGTGATGTTTGTGCGCAAACATTTTGAAGCCAAAGACAAGGATATCATCCTTGCCACAGTCCCCAAATCAGGCACAACATGGCTGAAGGCCCTGACCTATGCCATCATCAACAGAGGTAACCATTCCATGGATCAGAGTCCTCTGCTCTCTTCAAATCCCCATGCACTTATTCCTTTTTTGGAGAACATGGTTAATCTTCAGGAAAATTGTGTTAATTGTAATGTTGTAACTGTTAGCCCCCGAATTTTCTCCACTCATATTCCCTATCAGTGCCTTCCTGAATCAATTCTTCGGTCCAAGTCGAAAATCATCTATCTCTGTAGGAATCCAATGGACGTGTTTGCCTCCACCATGGCATTTGCATCTGAAAACAAGTTGGTGAAATTGGCGCCTCTGGAAGACGAGTTCCGGTCCTTTTGCGATGGATTCCAGAGTTTTGGTCCGTTCTGGGATCACATTCTCGGGTACTGGAAACAGAGTCTGAAAACTGATGATGATCCTAAAGTCCTGTTTCTAAGGTACGAAGATCTTAAGAAGGATATTAACTCTGCTGTGAAGAAAATTGCTGGTTTCTTAGGATTCCCAATTTCGGATGAAGAGGATGCAAACGGCGTGGTTGAAGATATAGCGAGATTGTGCAGCTTTGAGAATCTTAAGAATTTGGAAGTGAATAAGAAAGGTGAAACCCAGACAACTGTGGTTAAAGTTAAGAACAATTCCTTCTTCAGGAAGGGAGAAGTGGGAGACTGGAGAAATACTTTGACACCTTCCATGGCTGAAGAGATTGAGAAAATAATGGAGGAAAAATTTGCTGGATCTGGTTTGGCATTGGAAATCCATTCTGTATGAGAATCTGATAACTAATAATAATAATAATAATGTCTATGGAAAATATATATTCCTGTTTCTTTTGGTGGCAATTAATTCTCTTCAAATATTTGTCCTTAAATGTTTTACTCTTTTTTCTTCCCCGCTCTTGATTTTTACTTAAATTATGTCTCCGTTTTGCCTAAAAATAATAATAAAATTATTAAATTAAAAAATATATATATTGAAAGGAAATATATATATATATATATATATATAGTTGTGTTTGATGAATAAAATATGTTAACTTAAAGTTATTAAAAATTAATTAATTGTTTATTTATTAAAAAAAAAAATTGAATAATAAAAAAAATTATAAGTTTTAATTTTTAATCAATTCAAAAGGAGTCAAAGGGGACCTAAAACAGCAGCGCAAGTTTGAACGTCGAAAAACAAATATATATTTGCACAAAGGAAAAAGGTGCGTTTGTTGGTAGTACTATTTCTTGATCATCGTTTTTGTCGTCTCCAATCTTTTTTCACTCTCCAGTTATCAGCACTTCCGCTCAAATCTGCAAATCCCGGCTCTGTTCTTGCAAGTTCCTCTCCTACTTCTTATTTCTCTATCTCTCTCTCTCTCTCTATATATATATATATATGAGTGTTTATTTGTTTAGGCTGTAGAGGAGTTTTTCAAATTAAATCGGTAAATTATCATCATTTGGCATATTCGTTGACAAAATCTCAATCTTTTTGAAGTTTGAAGCAATGCCCTTATTTGTTATTTGATCAATAGCTCGTCTTGTTTGATGTCCTGAGTTTTTCGTATATTTTTATTTCTGCATCTCTTTCAATCTTACTTTTCGTTTGCTGCTGAATGTATTTGTCTGATGGTTTGAGCATTTTCTTGATGGGTTTCTAGTATTTTAAACATTTTTCTTATTTGGGATAGTCCTTCTTCTTTTTAACTTTTAGCTCGTTTCTTAACTTTTATTTGACTGCGAAGAAAGTTAGATCCTTTTTTCTTGAATCATTTTAATTAACCGGTTTGGTTTTCCTGTTCTTCTCAGCAGATTATTTATTTGGAGATTGTCTTGTTGAAGAGCGTAGCGAAATGGCTGTGTATGTGTAAGTAAAGATATTGGTGATATTTATGTTAAATAAAGGTGTCTTTTTTATTTACTTAATTACTGATTTTGGTGATTTTGTCAGTGTTGCTTCTGCTCCTGGAAAGGTTTTGATGACCGGAGGATACCTAATTTTGGAGTGGCCTAATGCTGGGATTGTATTGAGCACAAATGCACGGTTTTATGCAATTGTGAAGCCACTTTATGAAGAACGTAAACCAGACAGTTGGGCTTGGGTGTGTGATCTTTCAAAAGCTATTTTATTTATTTCCTTTTATCTGATGGATTCTTGCTATACTCTAATGTGCACAAATCCAAATTCACTGAAATGTGTAGAAGTTTTGAAGTTACTGTGATAATATAATATAGAATGCCAGGTTATAAACTAGACTGACAGTTACTTTGGTCCTCTTCATTATAGAGTGGCAGATTACCTTTATAGATCTTGATTTTTCTATTTTCAGATTCTAAACTTCTGGTTCTTTAAGGGTTCAACAGTATATGTTTCTCTTTCTTTCACATATTAGAAGTATATTATTTATTGGGAAGTAAAGGAAAGGTTTTCTTTACTGCTTCTCAGGCATGGACAGATGTGAAATTAACTTCTCCTCAGATGTCAAGAGAAACTATGTACAAAATGTCACTCAAACATTTGACCCTTCAGTGTGTATCTTCTGGGTAAGTGATTCATTTCTGTTTTTTGTGCATATGTCTTGACTCAGTTACCTCATATATTTTTTAGCAAGTGCACCAGCATGCTATTAAAGATTCTCAATGCAAAAGGTAACTATATATAGCCTTGTTCTGTTAATTTATTACAGAGACTCGAGAAACCCCTTTGTAGAACATGCAATCCAATATGTGGTTGCAGCAGCTTATGCAAAATTTGACAAAGATAAGAAGGATTCATTGCATAAACTACTTTTGCAAGGTAGTGTCTGATATTTGATTTTTCACTTTTTAACTTTAAAGTTAATTCTAATGGCTAGCTAATGTCTGAAATGAATTAGCCATGCAGGTATGGATATTACAATCCTAGGTTGCAACGAGTTCTACTCATACAGGAATCAGGTATGACAACTTGTTGTGTGTTTCCTTATATCACACTCGGATGATTTCCTATGAAATCCGTTTTTTCTATTTCTCTATTTGTTTTCCTTCTTAGAATACTCATGATTTTACCAAAAATTGTTGCTTTTTGGTTCTTTATTACAGTTCAAAAATCAAATTTACACAAGGAAGATGCTTTCTGAAAAATTAGATAAATTTCTTTTTTTAAAAAAAATAAATAAATTGAGCGTTCTTGTGAGAAGCACGTCTTAGGTAGACAATTCATGTGTTCAGTTTACCATCTTATGTAAGGAAAGAGACTTTTTAATTGACCACACAAATACCTTAAAAATAATGGTTGCATTTAGATCCTTTGATTCAGAAAGTAGAGATGGCTTTGGATCTCATTTACAGATAATGCTTTCAATTTCTGCTTTATTCTATAACCCATGTCTAGAAAAGATCATGTGATGCATGCTTCCATTTGGAGACCTTATATTGAGTGTTTGGTTCTAAAATCTATACTTATGTTTACAGATTGAGGCACGCAAACTACCTTTGACACCAGAGTCATTAGCTTTGCTTCCGCCTTTTAGTTCAATAACCTTCAATGCTGAAGAATCAGATGGGCAAAAGCCTGAAGTTGCAAAAACTGGGTTGGGATCATCTGCAGCAATGACAACAGCAGTTGTTGCTGCTTTGCTTCAGTACCTTGGAGTTGTTGATCTTTCCTCAAACCAAGATGTAGATCTTGATGTGGTGCATATGATAGCTCAAACAGCTCACTGCATTGCACAGGGTAAAGTTGGCAGTGGCTTCGATGTCAGTTCAGCTGTATATGGAAGTCAACGTTATGTCAGGTTTTCACCAGATGTGATTTCTTCTGCTCAGGTCACCCTTTACTCCCTATCTTGCTGTTACAATTATATTTCCCAGAATAGTATGTATTTATAATGGTTGATTTTCATGAACTATTCTATCATTTTGATGGATGAAGTATGCATTAGAGTTTCCAAGATTTTTCTTTTAAAACTTTGGCCTTATTAATCATTCATTATTATGGACTTGCAGGGTGCAGTCAAAGGAATTCCTTTGGAAGATGTCATAACTGATGTCTTAAAAGCAAACTGGGATCATCAGAGGACTAAATTTTCTCTCCCTCCGTTAATGACTCTTGTAAGTCCTAGAGACATGTGGACATTACTTGGAACTCTACAGTAGTTGCTCATCTTTCATCGGAGAGATGCTGCTTGAATAATGCCTGTTTGAGTCTCAATATGTTTCTCTGACCATAATTAGATGTCCAAATTTCTATTAACTTTTCATGCTATTGGTTCAAATGTGTACTATTAACTTTTTAGAGGGGTTCAGATGCTGGACCGTTTCACTATGGGAAAATGAGAATAAATTTTGAAGGATGAAATAAAAGTACATTTTAAGAGTTCTAAAGTTCATAAAATCTGTTTAAGAGGTCTTCAAGTGGCATATAGAGTATGGTGCTCCACAAGTTGCTTACAATGTGTTTTTTTGCATTGCAGTTACTTGGGGAGCCTGGAACTGGGGGATCATCCACCCCATCAATGGTAGGAGCTATAAAGAAGTGGCAGAAGTCTGACCCTCAAAATTCTCTAGAAACCTGGAGGAAGTTATCAGATGCAAATTCTACATTAGAATTGCATCTTAATACCTTAAGTAGGTTGGCTGAAGAACACAGTGATGTTTATGGACATGTTATCAGCAGCTGTAGCACACTGACCTCAGATAAAGTAAGTCCTGAACTCATTTGAAGAATAATGCAAAATGATGTTATTATATTGAATCACTATTAGCAACACAAATAAAATAACCAAAGTCCCCATCTTGATAGATGCAAAAATAAGAGTTTTGTGAGTGTTTGCCTTTGCAGTAATTTTGCTAAATCTCTCTCACGAGCTTGCAATTATCTTGTGTGGACAGTGGATAGGGGGAGAGAATGAAAGGAGTCAAGCAGTTGTTAAAGCATTATTAGGAGCTAGAGATGCCATGCTTGCGATCAGATATCAGATGCGCTATATGGGTGAGGCAGCAGGAATCCCAGTATGTTCTCTCAAACTCTCCCTGTTTGTGTTATGTACCATCAATTTCAGATTCCACAAGTCTCTCTTAAGATAGAATGGGCAATACATCACAGATTCAGCTCTGTGCTTGTTTCCATCTTTCTGCTTCTATGTATACATCTCTCCTATTCATTCATCTTGAAAGTGCTTACTTTTATTTGCTTAATTTTTTGATAGTACCTTTTCCATCCTTCAAGATTCGAGTTTATTATCTCTTCTGATCAGTTCTGATACAATATGCTGCCTTTTGCAGATAGAACCTGAATCACAAACTCAGCTTCTAGATTCCACTATGAAAATGGAAGGAGTTTTGCTGGCTGGAGTTCCTGGTGCTGGCGGGTTTGATGCAGTATTTGCTATCACTCTAGGAGCTTCAGGTGAGAATGTCATTAAAGCATGGAGTTCAAGCAATGTTCTTGCCTTACTTGTCAGAGAAGATCCTAGAGGTGTTTCTGTAGAGAAAGGCGATCCACGAGCAATGGAAATAACATCTGGCGTTTCTTCAATTAAGATTGAATGAGGGATAATACCTATACTAGCATTGTACTGTTAAGGTAATCTTCATCAGCACAGATAATAAAAATGCTGTCTTGAAAGTTGCTGCTGGTATTCTTTTTTCATTTTCAATGTTGGAAGAGATTTCTAGACAATAAACATCAAACAATTCTTTGTTGTACCAATTGCTGTATCCACAAATGTTGTCTACAGAATGATTATTTGTTCAATAAACTATTATAAGGTTTGATGATGCCTTGTGTTTATTAGTACGTAAAAAATTCACATGATCTTCCATCTTTCGTCCCACTATTTTACCACAAAATAAATGAAGGAAAATGATGCAAGATAATACTAGAAATGTGCCAGGAAAAGTCCTATATTCACCAGTAATCTCCACAGGAGCAAATCCCATCCTTAAAATGGTGGAAACGATTTCGATCCCTTACAATAATTTCTCTTTCATAAATCATGGAAATCAACTTTGTGTATGTATGACAATCACTACACATTCTTACATTTCTGACTATTCTGATAGGAGAATGTTGAGATGTATGTATTAGTGCAAATGCAATTGCCAATTTCTGGCTGTGAGTACTCAGTCTTTGTCTCTTTTCCTCTTCATCCACATCCAACAGTATCTGTGATGTATCTGGAGAATACCCTTCAAATTTCAGCTGCCACTCCATCTGGTGAAGCATCTCATAGACACCCTTACACTGTGGATAAGACATGTCTTGAGACACAAATTTGTAGAGCTTCCTCTTCACTTGAACAGAACTCGATCCGGGCTCCTGTACTATTTTCTCTTGAACCATTCTTGTTCTGATTGATGCCATTTCCAGCCACCTTTGTGATTGCGCATACATATTTGACAGTGTCAAGTAGTCACTAGCATTCTGAGAATGGAGATTGAACAATTTCTTTGCTGCTATCTCCCCTAATTCGACATTTTGGTGAACTTTACATGCACTGAGAAGACTTCTCCATACAACATCATTTGGTTCCACAGGCATGCTCTTTATAAGCTCTAAGGCTTTATTAAGCATCCCTGCTCTGCCCATGAGATCCACCAGGCAACCATAATGCTGAATTCTTGGTTCTATTCTGTGCTGAAATCTCATCCTATCGAAAAATTTGAGGCCTTCTTGGACAAGACCAGCATGACTGCAAGCACTCAGCACACTCACATAAACTACATCGTCTGGTTCTAATCCCTCTTCAAGCATTTGAGAGAAGATGCTCAGAGCTTCCCGACCACATCCGTGTAAGGCCAGCCCTGAAATTATGACACTGTAGGACATTTGGTTCTTCTTTGCCATTCTTCGGAATAGATGCAACCCCTTCTCTAGGTATCCACATTTGACATACATGTCTATTAGGGATGTCTCTACAATGGGATTAAGTCCACTCAAGTTCCTAAGAAGGTAACCATGTACATACCTACCTACATCAAGGGCACCTAAATGAGTACAAGCAGAGAGAACACTTACTAAAACACTCTCCTCGGCTTTCAAACAACCTTCACACTTCATCAACTGTCCAAAAAGCCTAAGACATTCACCCCACATGCCCAAGTTAGCATGAGCAGAAATGAGTGCACTCCAAGAAGCTATAGTCCTTTGATCCATCTGCTCAAAAACCGTACAAGAATCCCTTATCTTTCCACACTTTCCATACATGTTGATCAAGCTATTCTGTATATAAACATCTTCTTCAAGCCCAAGCTTGAAAACATGCCCTTGAATCTGCATTCCTTCTTCAAGGGCGGCTGATAAAGCACAAGCCTTGAGAAGCGCAGGAAATGTGAAATTATCAGGTTCCACATCTCTCTCGACCATCTTAACATACATGAATAAAGCTTCTACTGAGTTCATTTCCTTAATATGTCCTCTAATGATGGTGTTGAATTCATATGTACCTGGATCATCAAGTTCTTCAAAAATAGAGCACGCGTAGTCCATGCTACCCCAATCTGAAAGAGCACAAGTAGCTAAAAGATTGCTCGCACAAAAGGGGCTCCAAAACAATCCCATTTTCAGAATTTGCCCATGAACTTGCTTGAAATCTTTCAAACTTGTGCAGTTCTTGAGGAGGGAAATACATTCTTGTTCTTTTAAAAAGAAATCAAATTCTGGGAGCTTTACATGATGATCCTCCCGCGGCATCAAGAAGTAAGTCTGATGGAGGACTGATGATCCAAGACCCCCACCAACCATCCTGCCCACCTCTTCACCATGTCATTCTACCTTCAATTCCCAATTCATCATCAAATACAAAAAATGTTTTTAATAAAGACTACAACTTTACCATCTTTTAGCCACTTAATCAGCTTATTATAAAAAAAAAAAAAAAACAACACAATTTTATGTAATCATCATCACTCGGATATACCTTTCTTGCTGAATTCTGTGGGACTGATAGTTCTCGCCACCTGAAATCTTGAGCTGAGAAATGAGAAAACTTGCCCCCTGACACTGGCACTGAAAATTCGAAACAGGGACGTGTGTGAATTTCATCCAAGAAATTTAGGGAGAGAATTGCAGCCAGAAAAAGGTGTCCCGAGTATGGGACATGAAGATATACATAGGATAATGTTTTGTTGTTACAAGAGTGGATTCTCAAGATACCTTCAAAATCTAGACAGCCACTCACGTTGTACCATCTCTATTTCGTTCTTAGTTACTTAAAAAAACACTTACTATTTCAATAATGTCCTTAAAATGTTTTGAATATTATAATTTATTGGGAAACCCAAAAAAAAACTTTGAAAATAGACAACAAATGAGTATCGACAATTTGTACAACCAAAGATGTAAAGACAGAAGTACTAGAGATATTTGTTATTATTATTACTCTTATTATTATTACGTTGTAGCAGTGTTTAGAGTATGGAGTCTTACAAGAAAAAGGTCACCAATTGACATTAATTATGTGGACCTCAATATGTCACTTCCTCCAACCCATCCCTTTGACATTGGAAGTTGCAAGCATCTATCTTTTCTATACAAAGACATTTTTCAGTAAATTTTTTTAAAAAAAAAGTACCATTTTTTTTCTTCAAATTCAAAGTTACAATTTTGACCACATTCTCACTCCTTTTTTTACCTAAAAGAAAGAATTTGATACATGGGATTTAAGGATGCATGTTGACACTTAATTTTTAAGATATGTCATTCTAATTAAGATATGCAATTTAACCTAACCATTGATCTAATACTTTGTCCAACTTTTAAAATGAAATTCAAGAAAAGCACATTTTCACCACCACCAATCAGAAAAGTTGTTTCCTTGACCCACGTGCAGGACAATGCGCGTGTCGTCCAACTCCTTCCGACCTCCTTAATCAATACCCCACCTGTCTCCATCATCACATAACGCACAGTGACAACAGTGCACCTTATGTGGGACCTACTTTTTGCATTCCACAAATCATGTGTCTCTCCCTCTCCTCTATTATTATTATTATTATTATATTCTTCCGTTAAAACAAACAAAAAAAAAAAACATTTGTTTATATTTAACCGTTTACTGAAAAATGTTTTATATGACTTGTAATAAATAATAGATTAAATAACAATGGATTTAGAAAGCGCATTAATTAGATGAAATCAAAAGAATGGAAAAAAGTAATGTATTAATGATTAAACTAATACAACTGGTAGTACTACCGTATATGTATACAATTTTCCATATACACCTCCTCTGTGTGTATACATTTTCTAATATCTTTTTGAATTTTGTTTGGTTTCTTTTTCTTCTTCTTCAAAGAAAGATGAAAAGATTCTTGAAAAGAAAAAGATGAAAGAAAAGGTAAAACCCAGTTAGGCCCATTTGATTTTTCATAACTTTGAAGCTCAAGAAAAAAAGTTGTATCAATTTTTAGGCTAACCTTTTTAGAATTTGGATTCATATGCTTATTCTCAACTTGTCTCTACCCTCAGGTACTTATTAGTCTCCTCCTCTTTTTTACCCTTTAATGCAAAGTCCTTCATTTTACTGTAAAGTTAATTTTATATATATAGATATATATATTTTTAGGCAATTGTTTTTGGATTTTCTTTTTCCGTTACTGTAAATTAAAAACATTTTTGCTTCGTCTGGTTTGTGAAGAATTTTACAATCAGTTAATGCATACCGTTTTGAATCTGGGTTAGTTGGATTTTCCCAAATGGTTTAGGGCTTGGATTTGTTTAGTGAAAGTTTGACTCTTGAAATTTTCAACATTTTTCAGCTTTCCGGTTCAAGATAGCAACTTTTTCTTTTTTAATAACTATTGAATTTTCCTCATCTATCTCCTTTTTTAAGTTAGGAGTTTTAATCAAAGCACGGAAACTATGAGCTTGGACAACTAAATTGCGGCTTTCAATGGTTGATTAGACCATGTATTCGGTCCTTTCAAAGTTGAAGGCTTTGGTTATTTGGGTCTAGGGTGGTGGTGACTTTTCTCTTCTTTTGGGGCCGGATAAGCATCAGTTCAATATTGCAAATTTCTAGCCTTTTGTTTTTCTTGATTTTGTGGTTTGATGGTGATTGGGTGTTTGGAAAGTTATCAGTTTTTGTGTTGGGTCGCATGTTGTTGACTTTCAAAGTTGCTTAACAGGTCTTTGATTCAGTTGCTTGATGTCGCAGCAATATTGCTTGTTCTGGTGAAGTTTTTAAGAGCTGTAGATTCAGGTACTGCTGAGGGATAAACACTAGAAAGATTTGTTTTGTTTTCATTTCGTCGAGTAAACATGGCAAAAAATGGAAAGGATGATTGGAGAGAGATGGTGAAGAAGATGCTTCCTCCTGGGGCACCTCTACCTGAAGACGAGGCCAATTTAGACTATTCTATAGCGCTAGAGTATGAAGGTCCTCCTGTCAGTTATGAGCTTCCAAAAGTGGAACCCCTTGACATGAATTCAGGTTCAATTCCAACTGCTTCTGTTGCAGATTCCTTTTCAGAATCTAGAAGATCGGCTGCTGTTGATGTTCCTCCTGTGATAGAACCAATCCCTTTACCAGTATCTCGTATAGCTAGTGTGACAAGTCCACCTGATCAGAGTCCAAGACTATCTGGGAGTTCAGAGTCTGTGGTTTCTGTTTTGCAGGACCCTGATTTCTCTTCTGCTTCCCCTTCAGCATCACCGGTTTCTGTACATAATCCTGCAGATGGTGCTCCAAAACAATCAGCCAATGAAGGAAGGCGAGCCCCAGTGGTTAAATTCAATACCATGGAAAGATCTGAGAGGAAAGCAGTAGAGTCAGAAAAGCAGGTGTTTCCTGAGTATGTTGGTGTTTCCAAGGAAAAGAAGAAGAAAAAGAAAAGTAGAGTATGTTATAGATGTGGAAAAGGAAAATGGGAAACTAAGGAATCATGCCTTGTTTGTGATGCTAAGTATTGCAGCAATTGTGTGCTCAGAGCAATGGGTTCAATGCCAGAGGGTCGTAAATGTGTTACCTGCATTGGGGAGCCAATTGATGAATCAAAAAGATCCAAGTTGGGGAAACATTCACGGGTATTGTCACGTTTGCTTAGCCCTTTGGAAGTCAAGCACATAATGAGAGCAGAGAGAGAATGTTCTGCTAATCAGCTTCGACCAGAGCAGTTGATTGTCAATGGATATCCTCTGAAACCCGAAGAAATGGCTGAACTATTTGGCTGCCCATTACCACCTCGGAAGTTGAAGCCTGGTAGTTACTGGTATGACAAGGAATCTGGGCTTTGGGGAAAGGTAATTTGATTCTCCATACTAAAACCAGCTGAACGAGAATAGTATTTTTTTATATTTCTTTGCAAGAAGAATTTCTTATGCAGTTTATACTTGTTGATTTCACAGGATGGAGAAAAACCAGATAGAATTATAAGTTCTAACTTAAATTTCACTGGAAAATTAAGCCCTCATGCTAGCAATGGCAACACTGAGGTTTATATCAATGGCAGAGAAATTACAAAACTTGAGCTGCGAGTGCTGAAGGTAATTCTTTTGTTCAACTATTCATATGATTTCCTGAAATTAGCTTAGTTTTCAGGAAATAACCTAGCTCTATGGCCTAAAGATCCTGTCCTAGTATTCATTATCATAAACATGTGTCTTATTGATTATTAGATTGGGTGTTCAGTGTATGTATCATATGTTCTTTATTCTGTGTGATACTATGGCTGGGTTTAAACTAACATTTATATGGCACATATAAAAGAGTTTCATTATTTTAAGAAAAACATTTTTCATAATGAAAAATCTATTTTAAAAAAATAAATAAAAATAATGCAGTTGCAAATCAAATGAAGATTATCATGCATACTCTAGTGTATAGGAATCAGATCCTGGTAGATTTCTGTTTGCAATATTTTTTTCTGATTTTCAATTTTCTTTTATCTTGTATGGTCATTTACATAGTTTTAGATATCAAATAGTTTATATGAAGAACTTATGGTAAGTGATTGAAGCAAAAATTGGAAGTTAAGTGTGAACCAAGTTGCTCAAAAGTAGTATGAGCAAGCCAAGTTTTCCTTTTGGGATGATAGCGGAGGGAGGGGAAGGGAGTCATAAGTAACCATGCTTATTCTCGTATTTAATTTGCTGCTTTGGTAGTCAATAACAGAAACATGTACATGAATCTTAAAAATAATCCAGGGTTGGGGGAAGAAGCAGGATTGAAAGATGCAGCTTTTCAGAAACTACCTTAATTGAAAAGGGTAAATCATGTTCTTAGGGTATGATAGGTCTTGAAAATGACGATTTCAGTTGGTTAGATAGCTAATAGTTTTGCTTTGGTGGTTTGTAGTCTATATATACTGTTGTAATTGAACTCTAGCATATAAGAAATTTCTACTCCATTTCCTTGTCCACCGAACTCCTACCGAAGCAAGTTATATTACAATTCAATCTCTTTCCTAATGAGTATGATCATGGTGATTTTGTTCTCCATCCTACTGTATGGTTTTCTGTTGGACAATCTTTCATTTTCATTTATAGTTGAGTTGAACCCTTATTTTACTTTTTCCTGATTTCTGCTTGGTTTTAGCTGCGCTAAATTTGGTCTGATATGAATTCTTTGTGTTTCAGCTTGCAAATGTGCAATGCCCTCGTGATACTCATTTTTGGGTTTATGATGATGGTCGTTATGAGGAGGAAGGTCAAAATAATATTAGAGGGAATATCTGGGAGAAGGTAATTACGTAATGGGTATTTAATCGGTTATCTTCATATTTATTAGTCTTGGATATCTTTTATCAAATGCTTAAGGTTTTACTTGGTAAACAGGCATCTACACGGTTTGTCTGCTCCTTGTTCTCATTGCCTGTTCCACATGGCCAACCTCACATCCAGAGAGATGAACCTAGCAACTATACCACTGTTCCAAATTTCCTGGAACAAAAGAGAACTCAGAAACTACTTTTAGTTGGACTTGACGGCTCAGGAACCAGCACCATTTTTAAACAGGTCCATTATTTAGGCTCATGCACTACTTAATGCTGAAGATTATATTTTGTTTCTTCTTGCTTATATTACTCATTTTGGACATAAGAATGGAACCATGAGTACTTATCTATCTAGATAGATTGAATTATATCTTGTTTATCTCTGACTGGTCTACTCTACATGTGTTATCAACATATATGTTTCTTGTTTGGTTCCTGTGATCCAAGTTTTGCTCCTGGATTCTGCACTGTTCTTTCCTGAGTTAGCAAAAGAATTTTGCTTATTATGAACAATAGACTTAAAATTGATTTGACTTTAGCTAAGGAAAGGAAAGAATTTTTATTCATGTTCTACAGTCGTTCTCTATGGATTGTGTACAATTGAATACTCAATTGTCAATTGTCTTCCATGCCTTGTTTGATTGCTAAAATTTAGCAGCTGATATTGTTTTTCTTTGGGGTGTTTGTTATATTGATTGAGCAGGCTAAAATTTTGTATGGGAACAAGTTTACTGCAGAAGAACTGCAGGATATAAAGCTCATGATCCAGAGCAACATGTACAAATACCTAAGCATTCTACTTGATGGGCGGGAGCGCTTTGAGGAGGAGGTCATGTCAAGTATAAGAGCTGCTAGTCTTGAGAAAGAAGTTAATGAAAGAGGTAATGTATTTTACTTTGAGCTGTGGCTATTTATTCATCCATTTCCTCAAATCACAATATTGAAATCCATGTCTGGTATGTATTGGCTTCTGACGTATGAATTTCGATGACATGCAGGTGAAGAAGTTGACTCGAATGAGAACAACCAGTGCATCTATTCACTCAACCCAAGGTTAAAGCACTTCTCGGATTGGCTCCTTGATATTATTGCAACTGGAGATCTGGATGCATTCTTCCCAGCAGCTACACGTGAATATGCTCCTTTAGTTGAGGAGGTTTGGAAAGACAATGCCATACAAGAGACATATAGGAGGAAAAATGAGCTTCACTTTCTTCCAGATGTGGCAGAGTATTTCCTAAGCAGGGTACTTCCTAGACCTCACATATTTTTCTTAGTGTATTGCAATATCTTCATATAATATGATTATATTATACAATGCCATGCTAATGCATCAATCATATGCGAGGAATTTGTAGTATTGATTGTGATCTTTGGTTTTTCAGGCTGTAGAAGTATCCAGCAACGAATATGAACCCACAGAGAAGGATATACTATATGCTGAGGGGGTCACCCAAGGGAATGGTTTGGCATTTATGGAGTTCTCCCTGGATGATCGTAGCCCAATGTCTGAAATCTACACGGACAATCTGGAAGCCCCGCCCCCTCCTCTAACCAGGTGATTTTACTTTCTGCCTTGATGTAACTATTAAGCTTGAGTTTTGACATTAAGATATATTCCAAGAAAAAATGAGTAGAGCAGAATTATAATGCAGTCCCACATTTTGTCATCCAGGTATCAACTGATCAGAGTAAACGCAAAGGGGATGAATGAAGGATGCAAATGGGTAGAGATGTTTGAAGATGTTCGAGTTGTAGTTTTCTGTGTTGCTTTGAGTGATTACGATCAGATGTGGGTTGCTCCAGAGCCTGGTGGCAGTGGAGTGTTACTTCAGAACAAGATCATCCAAAGCAGAGAACTGTTTGAAACAATGATCAGGCATCCGTGTTTCAAAGATACTCCATTTGTGTTGATCTTGAACAAATATGATGTTTTCGAGGAGAAGGTGAACAGGGTTCCTCTAAGTACCTGCGAATGGTTCACTGATTTTAGCCCCGTTAGACCTCATCACAACAACCAGTCTCTAGCTCACCAAGCTTACTACTACGTCGCCATGAAGTTCAAAGACCTCTATGCATCCCTCACAAGCAGGAAACTATTTGTGTGGCAAGCCAAGGCAAGAGACAGAGTAACAGTGGATGAGGCATTCAAGTATATAAGGGAGGTTGTTAAGTGGGATGAAGAAAGGGAAGAAACTTTCTATGGTGGGGGAGAGGATTCATTTTACAGTACTACAGATGTTAGCTCATCACCGTACATCAGACAAGAATGAGATAGATAAAAAGGGCTACTGTTACCTGAGATGATTGTAGATAGAAAAAGAAGAGGATGAGATTATTAATAATTTTAAAAAATAAGCCCCTTTGCTGTTGATGATGAATCATTTAGCCATCAAAATTTCAACATGTTTTGCCATCTTTCAAAGTAAGTCTACTGGGATTTGCCATCCAAATGTATATTGAAGCTCCTGTAAATTTTCCTACCTTTTTGAAATGAGGTGAGCTGAAAATTTCTAATTTTTATCTTCTTCTTCTTCTTCCAAATTTGGTCCTGATCAACCAACATTATGTATCACTCTCCCCACCCCCCACCCTTAGGGTTTATCTTTCTATTTTGGGAATGAGCAAGATATCAATTATCATGTAATGCTAATTTTTTTTTTTCCCTTTTTGAGGAATTTGTGTTGGATTATTATTATGGAGCAACTGTATTTTCATCCATTCCCATTTTTAAGATTCTTCAGGTGGAAAAATACTTTGGCAGCTTTGGTCATTTCATGTAAATTGACACAATCTTGGGGAATGATGGGAATTAGATTAGTTAGATACTAGGCTGTAATAATAATAAAAAAGTAGGTGGCATAAGCATTGCACTTCCAATTCCATAAACTTCTTGGAGCGTTTTGTAATTTTATATAAACTAACGGGATTTTTTGTATTTATCCTATTCTTTAGGGAAAGTATATGCAATATTTTTTGTTTAAAAGCCTATGCTATATTGGGGCGGTCACAGAGGAACAGCTTATATTTCGGTTCGACCAAGACTGGGAAAACAGCCAAACATGGACCAGGCCGAGCAGAAGACCTCAGATAATAACCTCCGGCAGCTTTCCACCGTTGCCGGTACCGCAACTACCAGTAGACCTGCTACTGCGAAGAGACCAAAACGCTTTGTAAAGAATCCAATTCCAGACTCTATCTTAAAAGACGCCGCCTTAAACGCCGCCATCTCCCTTTTGCCTTCCAACTACAATTTTGAGATTCACAAATGCGTCTGGCGGGTGCGCTCTGCCGGAGCTAAATGCGTAGCTCTCCAATTTCCGGAAGGCCTTCTGATGTACTCTCTTGTCATATCAGATATTCTCCAGTCCTTTACTTCTCTTACTCACTGCTTCATCCTCGGCGACGTTACTTACGGTGCATGTTGCGTTGACGATCTCTCCGCTGCGGCGCTTTCTGCTGACTTTTTGATTCACTTCGGTCATAGCTGCTTAGTCCCCATTGATGTCACTGCTATTCCATGTTTGTATATATTCGTTGAGATATTTATTGATAGTAGTAGACTGCTGGATCAATTAAAGTTGAATTTTTCCTGCGAAAATTTCAGTTTCATTATTGCTGGGACAATTCAATTTTCTCATGCTATTCGGACTGTGAAGCCTGAATTGGAAAAAATAGGGTTTAGGGTTTTAGTTCCCCAAGCGAAACCCCTGTCAGCTGGGGAAGTACTCGGATGTACTGCCCCAACCGTGACTATTGACAAGCAATATTTGAATTCTGACAGTGATCAGAATGAGGAGGTCATAATTTTTGTGGCAGATGGGCGTTTTCATTTGGAGGCTTTAATGATTGCAAATCCTGGAGTAAAGGCATTTAGATATGATCCTTATTCGGGAAAGTTGTTCCTGGAAGAGTACGACTATGCAGGAATGAAGGAGGAGAGGAGGAGGGCCATTGAGAGAGCCAAAGGAGTAAAGAATTGGGGAATTGTTTTTGGAACATTAGGAAGGCAAGGTAACCCTAAGATTTTGGATAGGTTGGAAGGAAAAATGAGTGAGAAAGGGCTGGATTGGACGGTGGTGTTAATGTCAGAATTATCGCCTCAAAGAATTGCATTGTTTGAGGACTCAGTAGATGCTTGGATTCAAATTGCTTGCCCCAGGTTGTCAATTGATTGGGGGGATGCATTCCTGAAGCCACTTTTGACTCCCTTTGAGGCAGAGATTGCTCTTGGGAATTTACCTGGCTGGTGGGAGAGGAAGTCAAATGTTGGAAATTTCTGCGGTAATGGTAATATAGACTGTTCAAAGAAGGAACATTCTTGTGCTTGTGACAATGGGCATGCGGAGAAGGAAGAAGTAGCGGTGGATTATCCAATGGATTATTATGCTCAGGAAGGAGGAGAATGGAATTCTTGTTACTCAAAAAAGCCTACCCGCAGTGTAAGAAAAAATATTCAGTCTTCTTCTGGTGTCAATTGTCCTGGTTCCTAAATATCAGCTACAAGTGCAGGTTTTTATACTTGCTGGTTTCGACTGGTTTTTCTACACTACTGTCACTGTAACTTACCTTTTGCATAGATTTTCATTTTGAAACTATATTATCATCATACTTGTTATCTCTTCTGGTTGTAATCTAAAAGATTGTGGAACCTGCAATGAATTGTCAGTTGTATGCATATTATTAATGATTACAGCATTTTTGGTTGCTTGTATTCGTTTTCTCATTGTTGACTTGTTTGTTTTACCAGTTGAAAAGCATGGCAATTTCATGGAGGCTATTACTCTTTAACTTGTTCGTTTTCTCAAGTATCAATATGCATAGGTTGGAATAAACCAAGTTTATGCATTCGAGTGGTTGAAATTTGCGTGGTTTGCATTTATGATATCCTTCACAAAATTCTGTTGTTTCTCATTTCTTCGACACAGTTATTGTTCGGTTGAAATAATTTATCTCTGAAGATAGCGAAGTAAGACAGCTGAAAAGATTTTATTACGGGTAAATCACCCCTGAATATATATAGCTTGCATATAGTGAGACCACATGGCTCCCAAGTGATCAATTCCAATCTGCAGCAAGAACTTTTGAAAGACTTAATTTGACATTATACTAAACCAATAGAACATTTGTAAGGGTTTCCGCAGATCAAGCCAAGCTCCACATGCAACATAAAATCATAGATAAATGTAAAAAAGAGATAAATTCCAGTGGCAGTGCACAAAATCTGGTTGGTATGAATGTTGGGAGTATATTGTCCAAGGAAGCATTCTGAGAATTCTCAAGGCTGTCCACATATGGCTAATTGCACCTACTGAGATATCACTGAGAATAAAAAGGTAGAAAGAGTATTGGAAAACATATTACTTTAGACAGCAAAACCCAAAAGAAGAGTTAAAAAAAGGAGCATGTGTATATAAAACAGGTCCAAGCAACAAACGAAATCATCTTCTCTCAACTTCCTGCCGAGACCCTAGCTCACTTTGGGCACTACGTTACATGGGATGGATTATGTCAGAGACTCATGAAGCAACTAGATCAGGTGCCTCGGACTCAACAGATACCAAAGCAGTCTGTACTTTATCTACCCAGCTATCCAAGCGGTCTCGCAATGACTTGATCTGAGATATTCCCAAGACTCTTGGTTGCACCCAGGAAACATATACAGTTCCTTCGACTTGATCAATTATACCCTCAATTAAATGGACCTACATTGTAATAATAAGTCAAATATAGCCTTGAAAAATGAAAAATTAAAGCAAGAAGGACATGATTCACAGTAACTATCATATGAAATAAACACACAAATTGCTACATTTTAATATTTTCTAATAGTATGCTCAAAAACTTTAGAATCCAGTTGATTGTATCCTATACAGGTCGTAGGTGTAAATGAAAAGCAGCAAACCTCAGTCCATTCCCTATGCCGCCACAAACATTCACAAGAAGTAGCCCCCAATCCCCCCAATACACACTAATGAACCGGAAGAGAAGAAAAGAATCACCATAGACATGTGGGTGAGTATATATAAGTAGCTATTAAGATGAAATCATTCATATATTCAAGAATACACCACCTTGGAGTACATGCCAGAAAGGAATAAAACATAGCTTACAAAATTTTTAGCAATAAAAATAGACTCACAGAGAGGCTCTTCATCAGGAGATACTCCACATCTTCAATGGAGAGTTTGGTACGCTCAGAGATAACACCTAATGGAATGGTTCTATCTTCTGATGGTCGACTGCTTGCAAAAACAAGTCGATCAGCACGTGATGTAATCAAGATCATATGTGTGTTTCAACAAAAAAGCTTCTATTACCATACCTGAAGATGATTTCCATCAAGCAGAGAATATTGATTTTTTCCAGAAGCTTATTCCCATTCTGCACCAATGCTGGTTGAGAATTCAGAGCTTCTTTGTGAACATTGCATAGTTCTTGATAGCGGACTAGATCACCAGAATTAAATGCTTCAAGAATATAGTAGAGCCATTCAACCTTAGTTCCTGAAAGACTTTTTATCTGCACAAGCATATAGACCATTTCAAAATTTGATGTAGCACATACAAATGTTAGGGAATAAACTTTATGCTAATTTTATCTGCACAAGCATTGGCTTTTTCTCAGCTCAGTAAGCAAAACATCTAGTAATAGATATAATAATTCCACAAACAACTCCAACGAAACACCGCAACCTATAAACATAGGAGTGTATCTAAGTTTGAATCCTATTCTAATTGGGATCACAATTAGGATCAGAAAAGGATAGTAGGAAATTAAAGGATGAAGAAAACAACTTTGTTTACCGAACTGGAGTGGAGCAATATAACATGAAAATTATTGTCACATTACATTGTGATATTACCTATAATAAATAAATATACATGAAGGGGGGGGGGGGGGGGGGAAGGAAAATTAAAGAGGCTACTAATTGTACTTACAATTGGATGAGCAAGTAACTCCCCAAAATTGTAAATGTTTTCCCCAAGCAGCGCTGAAAGGGATAAATCAAATGCCAAGTCCTAAAGAAAAAGAAAGGCAAGCATTAGGAAAAGAAGTGTACTAAAAGGATAAACAAAATAAAAAAATACCAATTTTATATATCTAATAATATCTAATGTGACAGTTCTTGAAGTATCTCCATCATATTGCAGCTTTATAAAGGAAACTACAAAAGCCATTTTGATAGTTTAAAAAAATAGATGGAAAGAGCAATGCTCAAAGAATGGAACTTTTATCACTTCCAGGCGAACCACATAAACTGTTAAATAAATAGTTAAATTTCATTTTGTTTTAATATAAGTATTTTAGCTCTTAAAACAGAATTTGATACTGCCCAGTACAAGACTAAACAACAAATGAGAGAAGTCCAATAAATTTCTTACTAGTTTGAACGATTCAGATAGAGATTCCACTGAAGTGTATGCCAAGAAAAGCAGTGCGCTCTGATAAAACTCAGCAAACTCTTGACGAGCTTTGTGATACTCTGATGAAACCCAATAGTAACTTGCATACACAGAAGGATCAATATCTGTCATACTGTTTAGGGTGCTCTTTCCTTCATCTAAAAGTTTTTTGCACTCTTTTTGATCCCCTTGTTGAAGCTTAAGATAAGCTATCTGCATATTGATATACAGTATGGGCTCCTCTATGCGTAACTCCCTGGTATTACGAAGTTTTTCAATCACCCCTTCAAGGTAGCTAATAGCAGCTTCTTTCTCCACATATTGCCGTGAAACAATAACAGCAAAATGTGCAAGCTTGAGAAGGTTGATCTTTGTCTCAAAATCAGCAATGAAGTTGTGGTAAAACTGTATTAGTGTATCACCAACCTGTAATTGGGAACAAGGAAAAGACAAATAAGTGAAGAATATGTAAATTAGAAAGGCAGGAAACTTACATTGACACTTAATAATAAGAAAGGTTACAAGAAGTTAAATCATCGAGATCCAATCACCATAATTCATTAAAGTGGGTACTGCACTATTGTTAAACAATATATAAACCGCACAGCAAGACTTCATAGTAATACTAAGCTGCTCACCAATATAAAAATAAGGATAAAACTAAAAGATCATCTTAGTACAAGCTTAAACCCAAACTTCTCCAGAACCATGCATTAAGAACTCAGCTACACCCGGAGAAAATAAATCTTATTTTAATGATAAGACGAGTAAAAATTTCGCATGCACCTTTTATCCAACTCGGGCGTTTCCCAACATTCAACCCTCGAAGCCATCTAGTTATCTGAATTTCTCCATAAAATCTTTAAAATTGCACTATAGAAAAATAAAATTTCGCACAAAAGCAAGAGCCTTGAGAACACCAATATTCGGAATCATTTCCAGGATTTATAAGTTGATAATTGAGCCTTTTCCCCAAACGAGAAACATAAACTTGAATTATTACTAAACCCCAAACCCTAAAACAAAGAAGCCCCTTAAAGAACCCACAAAACCCCATTCAATCCCATGGCAGCATCATATATATATATATATATATAGTAGAAATTTTCACTAAGGAAATATTCAGCATAAACTTTTAAAGAAAAGGAAAGGAAAAAAAATAAAAAATGAACTCTTCCTAAACAGAAAAACATCGTGGATAATTTGACAGACACAAGACCTGAAAGACGGCGAGAGCGACGAATTGCTCGAGCTTCTGAGTAAGCTGATGCCAGAGTTTTCTCTGGTATAGATCTGAGAGGGTATTGTACCAATCGGAAAGCTCGGGATGGGCACTCCGGAGCGAATCTAGATACTGTAGTGCCGCCATGACTGATGTGCTACCAAATTGGTCCGAGAGAGAAAGGGGTTGAAGCAGAATAAAGGGTTCCTTCTTGTAAACGTCGTTTCGCTCTCTCTACTACAATCGGAATTCTCTCTTTTAACTCAAGACTAAAAATCGGGACTTTGCTTCTGCCAAAAGAAATGGGGAACGAAATCTCAATTTCAATATTTTTGATGGATTTCTCTTGTAATTACTATAATTTTCAGGGATCTCTTTTAAACTCTTGAATATTCAATATTATTGATGCATTTGTTTCATTCATTATTTCGTAAAAAAAAAAACAATAATAATAATATAAATAAAAATATATATATCATAATTGATTATAATAAAAGTACATAAATTTCAACCCTTAGCTTTCCTAACAAAATGATGACTACAACAACTCTAAACCAAACACTCCCAATAATGATGATAGAAAAAGGAAGGTCTATATAAATAATTTCCATTGCACACACACATATATATATATATAACTTAAACACAAAGCAAAGGTAATAATCTCACACAACAGAAAAATGGTTCAGTTAAGGTCTCTGCTCACTTTTCTTGCTCTTTTGCTCCTCATTTTCAGCCCCTTCTCGGTTCATTCTTCCCGTGATCATCATAATAATAAGCAAGGAAGGAGGTGGCAGAGAAAGAAGCATCAGCCATGGTTGAATCACGGAAGCTCTCGGGGACCTCGGAAACATCTTGTTGTCAAGCCCAGTGTTGATGATATTCCGTTTGAAGCTGCCAAACTGCCTCTTTAGTTCTTTTTCTTCTTTGGAGGAACAACCATGACTTGGATTGATCACTTTGTGTTTTGATTTACAGTTTTCTATATGGAAGTTTCAAATGCAGGTTTGGGGAGAATCAATTCTTCTACCTTAATGTATGTACTCTTGCTGCTTATATATATATATGTATGTATCTGTCATGAACTTCTTGATCAATAGATTTCAGTGGTGAAATACTAGGTGGGAGCAGCTTTGATCTTAAAGAAAACAAAAATTTTGATCCAATTGAACTGGCATAAAAAAGTAAAACATTTTTGGATTTGATCATCGTAGACAAGATGTTATTCTGAGTATATACAATGTTTATGGTATAAAAAAAAGATTAAAAAGGAGAACAGAGAGAGAGAGGTATAGATGACACAAAAAATAATACACAAGTCAAAGAAAGCTTTTTGTGCAGAGATTTTGTTTGAACAAAAGAAGATGTCTCAAATTCCAGATTCCTCAAGCAGCTTGAGAATGTTATGCTCGGGGGCACTGATTGATGGCAAAATCAAACGATTTGAAGGTGGTCGAGGCTTGGATTCAGTAGATGCCTCAGCTACCACAGAAGCAGCTTCTTGCATAACTGGCAAGTCAGGCCTCCTACGAGCTCCGGCAGACACTCTTTCCTTCCATATTCTTCCATCCTGATGATAAAATATAAAAGAGAATGGATAAAATTGTCATGGATTCCATAAAAAATTCACTACACTAACTCTCACTGGATTGAACTCAAAATCCAATTATACATCACTCCTGCAATTCTATCATCCAAGTATATAAAAGGCAGCAGAAGCCTCCTGATTTACTTCATGACAATATTCGTCAGCAACTAATAAATTTGCAGTCTTTATAAAGTTTCTATCTTGCAATACTTCCCAAAAAATGTGAAGCTGCATTCTCCTCCCTCTCTCTCTCTCTATCGATTTGTTTGACGGTGGATGGGGGGCAGGGGCAGGAATGGAACCAACAAGATAACCATAAAAATATATGCTTTTAGTTGCAAACAAGATAACCTTGATTGCACGGTTCAGAACTGGTTTTTAGCAGATTCGATGATGGTTTATGTATCAACAAATTAAAGGTTCCACTTCAAGCAGGACCTCATATATAATAACACTTGAGCACACAAAGATTTCTTTTCCTTTTTTCCATATTTGAAAAAATAAAGGTTATTGTTACATTACCAAGGTTGCATAATCTATAAGAAAGTCATACACCACCACATGTTAATTGGCTAGCCTGAGTTTCAATTTAGGTTTTATCCCAAACCAGCAGAATAGCAAAGAAGGCCTTGATACACAAGCCTGAATGACTGAAGAGATTAAGTTCACTTTGTCACTATACTATAACATGAGATCACCAACCATAAATGTAATGATCAGAGGACTTAAGAACGCAGATTTTCCACACAGGAGGGCCCAACTAGAACTTTAGACATGGAAGAGAAGTCTCAAAGCTAAAAAATTACAAAAGAACAAACTTACATTAAGGACTGAAGGTTCTGGAAGTGGACACTGAATTGGCTGATCATTGTCAAGGGGTTCAATAGGGTGCTCTACCGGTTTAAATTCAACGGCAATTTCAATTCCATGGGTGGTAGCAGAAGTTGCTGTGGAAAGTGTGGCTGCACATGTTGCATCTGCATTAGGAGGCAATACTTCCCTTTCGTCCTGCACATATTTAAGATGATAACATAAGACAAACTTGAGGCTGCACAGAGTGGAAAGCCCTATTTAAATACTAATACCAAACTGCATGCTTGAAAAATACAGACATGGAACTGTACAGCAGATCCTTATCTAAGAGAATCAGCAGAGATTTCTGATGAAGTTAAAAGTTCAATCCAAACCATCTGAATCAATTATGTAAAAAATGACTAATGAACATTCAATTCATTCAAGATTACTAATGAACATCACAGCTTGATTTATGTATTAAAAAATGAGTCTTGTGCCTCATTTGCAACATTAATCACCGGCTTGTCTCATCACACCTTCAACTTTTATACTTTCTTTCATTTATTTAACATTAAAATTTTTCTAGAAAAGAAAAGGAAAGGGCCCAATCAGCAGTAAAGCATATAAAGCTTGAACTAATGGTTCAGCTTATACATCATTTGTCAAGAAATGATAAGATGAAAAATAGGCAAATATTCAACTTTTGCCTAAATAGGAAGTTGAGCACTACATAAAGAAAATAACCCGTTCAAGTTAAGACATCTAACAATCAAATCAAATCCCACAACCATCGGAGAAATTCCATAAATAGAAACCCCCACCACTCAAACAAAAGGAAAAGGAAAAAAAAAAAAAAAAACACTAGTCCCTTCAGAAATTTGCAAGAAACAATGAACAAAATCAAAATAAGACAAAAAAAGATTGCTCTTTTATCATACCAACGCACACATGAGGGGATATGACAGGTAAACTTCAACTGCCCAGTTGACCAGATCGTTCAATTAGAACAACAAACTAAAAACTAACCATTCCAATACATGTATAGCCAAAAAAAAAAAAAAAAAAAAACTACCAATAACTTACAAGTGCACTCTGTGACCGACGATGACCATTTTTACTGACAGAAAATCTAGAGAAAATTCCGACCATATTTTGCCTGTTTGATCTCTCCAAAATTAAAAGGGCTCTGCTCTTGTTCGTGCAGCCTGTCCTCCCCAAGAATACCTTTTGCTACAATCTTTCTCTCTCTAGACCAGAAAAACCAAACCAAAGGGGCAGAGGAAAAAGACTGTAGATATTGGTTGATGAGTTAGCTTGGGATGATGGGTTTGGTATGGATTCTCTTTGTCCCAGTGAAAATTTAAAAATTGTACATTTGTGTGGGGAGAATCAAAAGATATTCATGAGAGTTGAGTTAAAAAAGAGTTAAAGAACAGAGTAGTTGTAGTAGAAGATGAAGAAGAAATGGGAACCAGTAATTACAAAAGGGCGGTTGAAAAAAATCATTAAAGAAATAGAGAAGAGATGCAAAATTTGGTTAAGGTTGTAATTGAGGCGCCCATCACCAACCATCCGTCCATGTGAGCTGTGTCCTTTTGCTTGGTCATACGCCACCATATGTCATCACTTCATTTATTATTATCTATTTAATTTATCTCAAAAGTCAAATATTCAACCTCTCTCCAAGTCATAACGATATTTATACATAATATATATATATATAAAATAACCTTTATAAAATATTACATCACAAGTATTCAATTCTCTTTTGGAAAGTACAACTTTTGTTGAATGTGACTATATGTCATATGAATAGAAAAATGGGTGAATACTGTACCTATTCATTGTTTGGGTCAGGAGAAAAGGAAGACAAAGGACAACTAAAGCCTACTCAACTTTAACCAAAACGGGTTATATGAGTAATCCACTGAATGCAAATGTGTGAACAATCAATCCGTGTGACTGTGTTTCATGTTTCATGTAAGAGACTATCAGTTTTACCTATGCTTTCTTTTATCCTAAAATGTCATCAACACTTGAAAAAATCTAACCAAGGTGATTTCCTACTTAAGTCCTGGCTAAACAAAAACACCAATATTCCAATAAGTAAGGTGGAAAACTATAACAATTAAAAGTCTATAAAATCACGAGGATATGCAACAGCCACTGTTTCTTCCACCATTTGCTTCCTGGCTGGGAACAACAATTCTTCTTCCCTTTAAGGATGTCGACTTTGTATAGTCAGCACTTTCATTGGCAGCAAGTGTTTTCTTGCTCATGATTCGGTAAATTTCTGTTAGGATGTTCATAAATGCACCTTCAACGTTAGTGGCTTCAAGTGCTGATGTCTCCATGAAGTATAAGTTCTCCCTTTCAGCAAATTCCTGGGCATCCTCAGTCGGTACAGCTCGTAGGCTTCCCAAATCACACTTGTTCGCAATCAGCATTATGATTATGTTCTTATCAGCATGGCCTCTCAGTTCCTCTAGCCATCTAGCCATGTGGTCAAATGATTGACGTTTTGTTATATCATAAACCAACATTGCACCAACTGCACCACGGTAATAGGCACTTGTCACTGCTCTGTATCTGAAAACAAGTTCACAATCTATCAACAAAATTCCCCCCCCCCAAAAAAAAAAGACTTCAGAAAATTAAATCTTCTTGGTTTGTAATGAAAGAACAGAAATTGACTAATCAACCCTACTCTTGCCAAAGTCAATTCAATAATGTCAAAGCATGAATGCTGTTTCCGTTTTGCCAATACAGAAGAAAATTACACTAGTTAAATTCAGCTAATTTTACAAACTAATTAGTTAAAGTAGCTAATCTTTCTTGTTGAAAGAAGCTATGTTAACGAGATGCAAGACACCCTCCTAAAACTGATTAATTCAATCAGAACTGGAAAAGATAAGAAATATTTCCCGTTAACAATTCAGAAAGCAGAGTCATCTTCACCACCACTACATCCTGAAAATCTTGAGCAGTGGCTAATAAATATCAGTCAGCATCATGCATCCGATGGAGAAAACTCCCCTCTCAACCATTCTAATAGTTTTAATATAAGGGAATAAACAATATCAACCATCCTCAAAAGAAGAGGGCTGATACAAGATACAAGCAAACCAAAACTAATCTCTTATGCTCAACCTAGCAGTTAAACATGGACTCTGATATTTACTAAAGCCAAAGAGAAAAAAAATCCGTAGTTGTGACTGAAAAATCTAGATAACCAAACTAAACTTTGTTTCTAGATGCAATAGCACATGCCGCAAAATAGAAATCATGTCCTTGAGTTTTTCTTCTTGTCTCTAGCTTTCACTTTAATTAATGGTTGCAGAATATGTTTCTGTACTCTTCAACTCAGCCAGGTAGATTGAGTTGTTTTTTCACTCTAGTATTGTCTATTTATTTGTGGAACATTCCAAAAATATATATGAGATCTCATATCATCAAATCTCTGTCACACTGGATTACTGCACTAGTGTGGTTACTGGTTAAAAAAGCATATGTAACTTTATGTTTGGTATTTTACAAGAAACAGTAAGTACAAACTGATAAAACTATTTACAGATTAAAGAGAGGAGGAGAAGGAAGGAATTGTAAACCTTTCCTGACCAGCAGTGTCCCAAATCTGTGCCTTGACACTTTTATTATCTATAACGAGGGTCTTCGTCTGAAATTCAACCCCAATTGTGGCCTTTGAATCCAGACTGAATTCATTCCTCGCAAACCGAGCCAGAAGTTGAGATTTTCCAACAGCAGAATCTCCAATCAATACGACTTTAAACACATAATCAATCTTTTGACTAAAATCACCGTATAATTTCGACATTATCACGACGATCACCGATCCAATATCTATCTGACCACCTATCCCTACCTCCCGAACAAGCACCCTTTTTTAAGCAGATATATGTATGACATACAGTAACGTAAATATTTCAACCCAAAATCAGAATCAGAAGAAGAAGCGCACTTATTCTGAAGGAGAAAATAAACAAATCCAAAGACCATTAACTCTTGATCGGATCGAGAATGGTATACTCTGAAAGAGGAGAATCAGAAAGATTTGTTTTTTATCAGAGAAAGGCTTTTTCCGGAAGTTGAGGAAAGAGTTTGTATTAGGAGTCACAACAACCACTGCGGGACCCATTAACCGTTCTAGTTTTCTTTTCTTTCTTTTTTTCTCTTTCAGTTTAACTACCAGCCCAGCCCAACTTATATTAAAAGAATTATTAAAATTTATTATTTTAAAAATATTAAGTGCTCTTGTAAGAATATATATATATATAGTGTGAGTGTCCACTCTAAGAAGTAAAGATATTGAAGAGAGACGGATTGTCCATATCATACATAAGAAGAGACTGCAATTTGGTCAAGTTTTCAATGCCCTGAGGCAAACCTTGTAACAGATCACAAGCTGCTATTTGCATCTCATGAAGATGAGGCATGGCACCTTTCTCCACCATTACTGACTTCAATCCCTTCATTTTTCTCAGTTCTAACATCTTGAGAGCTTGAAACTTGCCTGATTTGAAGCACAATTTCTCTCCTACAAAGGCCTGATGGAGTATGAGATATGAGAGGTTAGGCAAATCTTGAATAGGCTGCAATGGATCATCATCTTCTTCCTTCATTTCACTCCACATTAGTGCTAGTGTGGTTAACCCTTGTAGAGAATGTATCCAAGGAGGCAACTTTTCTAACACACCTTTCAGTACTAGCTCCTGAAGTAATCCTGGAACGGGAGAAATGGGATATTGGAGATCAAGAATTTCATCATCTTTGATTGAATATACCCGCAATCCACGAAGGTTTGTAAGGTTTTCCAGGGAAGAACACAGCTCTTTTCCGTCCTGTCTTCTCAGCTTTGTAATCCCTACATCTCTCAATTGAGTGAGTTTACCTATCTGTTTGATCATTTCTGTGTTATCTGAGTCTACGAAATGCAAGTACTCTAAAGAAAGAAGCTTTCCAATTTCATTTGGAGCTTTGAACCCACTGACTGCATAATTTTTTGAGTATCCACCAATTTGGCAAGCACGGAGATCTCGAAGCTTTTGCAGCTTTAGGATTTCACTTGGCAACTCCTTCACATCAGTAGCAAGGAGAATTAAAAACTCGAGATTCTTGAGGTTGCCTATGGATTTAGGGATGGTTTCAACACGGCTCCCTCCAAGATTCAAATACTTGAGATGATATAAATGGAAAACTTCTTCTGGGATATTCTTGAATTCAGCACCTGCTAAATCTAGGACTTTGAGCAACTTGGGTTGTGGTCGTAGTAGTAATCTGGACACAGATGAAGTGGTGAGAGGACTGATGGTTCCAAAGATTATAATTGTTCGCAGATGCTTATGAGATGGGAGATTTTCTTGATGATTTTCAATGAATCCATGGATCGCCAAGCGTCTAGCATCATCCAATTCCGACCCTCTTCTTGAAATTCCATTTCCATTGGCTACTATGGTTGTAATGTTGGATTGTCTTGATTTGGACAGAATTATTTCACGCAGGATGTCATGGATTCTGCAATCTTCAATGCTTCCATCAACTTTGGTTTCCACTACCTGAATTAGGCTTCTATTCACGAGTTCATCCAGATACATTTCGGCAACTTGTACACTTGTCATTCCTTCCCTTTCTTGTACAAAACCTTCAGCTGCCCATAGTCGAACCAATGCCCATCCATATATTTGGTAATCTTCAGGGTAAATGCTTGTGTACAGCAGACAACTCTTGAGATAGAAAGGCAATTCATTGTAGCTGAGGAGAAGTATCTTTTTAACTCTGTCGAGTTTTCCAGTACTGCTGCCGCCTTCTAGTTCATCGCCAATGCTTCCAAGAACCATCTCCCATTCATCTACTTTCCTTCTGTCCTTCAAAGCTAAAAGACCTCCAATGGCAACAATTGCCAATGGCAGTCCTTCGCATTTACTCAGTATACTTCTCGACACATTCTCCAAATGGGGCGGACAAAGGTTGTCTTGGAATGCTTTCCTGCAGAACAAGGTCCAAGATTTTGCTGCAGAAAGAGGCTGCATTCTGTGCACATAGCCATTGAATTCTTTGCAAGAAGAAGAAGCTATATCAGCTATTCGAGTAGTGAGCATCACACGACAACCGTAGCCACCATCAGGTAAGACGTATTTGATAGCATCCCATGATTCTATGTTCCACACATCATCAAGAACGATCAAGAACTTTTTATCCCTGAGAAAGCCTTTAATGAATGCTTTCAGCTCATCAGTATCAAACAACTCTACTTCTGGAGGAACTGGTTCACAGATTTCTTGAAGTAACTGTTGAATCACTTTCTTGAGGAGATCTTTCAGTTGAAATCTCTGAGAAATTGTTACCCAAGCTCGGGTTTGAAAACATCTCTTAACTTCTTCATAAACTCTTTTCACGAGGGTTGTCTTCCCCAACCCACCCATGCCCACCACTGATATCACTTTCAGGTGGGAATTATCATCAAGAACATGGAAAACGAGCTCATTCTTGGGTTCACGGATACCAACAAGGTTAGATTCTTCCAGCAAGAGTCCATGTCCTCGAATATCATACTTCATATTTACAGCAGGAGGCGAAATAGGGCTTCTTTCAGAAACAGTAGCATATAAGGATTGGTAGTACCTCTGATGCCTCAGAGCAATATTTTCTACTCTGCTTTTGATGTCTTGAATCTGAGCTGAAATCCGATGGCTTTTTCTCCAATTCTTCACTGAGGTATAAATCTTTAGAAAACGGCCATAGAATCCATGACCGTGATAACGAGCAAAGTGGAAGGTGAATTCATCAAGAACATCTTCTGTATCATAAGCAAGCTGACGTACTTGTTTGATCCATTCATGGAGTTCAAAGTCAGCATCTTCTTTTGATTCGACATCTTTGAGGAAAGCCCTCATGCTTCCTAGCTCGTCTTTAATGTATTGGATGTCTCTTCTGAGTTCTCCCAAGTGTTGGCCCTCTCTAAACAGCAGGGTTGAGAGTTGGTTTACAAGAAAGGCTAAAGCACTCTCTGCCATCCTCAAGCAGGATTTTCCAGTTTTCTTTGTTCTTGATTTGTGGCTGCTTGAATCAAGCGTTATTATACATACATATATATGGCTTCTGCTTGATGGGAAAAAGGGATGGTCTTCAAGCAGTTTTTCTTTTTCTTTTTTTTTTCCATTTCTTTTCTCAGGGAAGAAAAACACAACAGCGTCTTGTCTTGAGTCTTGACACGTTTTGATTTAGTGACTAGTGGAAATACAAGGAAGTTTCTTGGCAAATATCCATTCAGTTTGGACATATTTACACAGTTTCATCAAGAGTGTGAACAGATTGAAAGCCAAACCACAAGTCTTTTGGGAACTTTCTTTTCAAATATATGCAATTTCATGACAGATTCCTACTGCTTCCCTCAAGAAATCCACAAGACTTTTTATCATAAAAAGGCTGTTTGAATGCAAGTAAAAGGAAAGTTAAAGAAATAACTACATATTTCACTGTAGAAATTGTTATATAACTAGAGTTTAAAAGGGAACAAAACTGTCTTAAAAGAATAAGCTGCATAGCCAAGTGAAGGCATACCTAACTTACATACGAAAGCTGCTAAAATCTCCCTGTTATAATCTAGTACATTACTCCAATGACCTTACTCTTCTAAGTGTTCATGTATGAAAATCAAAATCATATTCTGTCTCTATTACATCATGTAAGATAGTAGGAAGTAAAACTAACCAAACAAAATTTTCAACTCTCATCATCAGAACCACTGAACTTTATTTTTGTAGCTTTTGGAGCATTTGCATCAATTTCTCTAAAGTGTGCGCCGTATAATTTGGATTCCTACAAACAGAGAATGTTAATGTGTATAAGATAATCATAGCCTACAATTCATTTATTCTTAAAGATAATCCAACAAAGTGAGTACTTACCTTCTTTTTAACATGAGTTCCAAATTTCAAAAGACTTTCAGGTACTACTTGCCCTGCTTCTTTGAGAACATTAATCAATTCTCCAGAAAGTCCCTACGACAATTTTAAAAAATAAATGAAACTAATGGTTATAAAATTATTGAGTTATGGAGAATTAAAACATTTAACATGTTTGTATATTCGGAAGTACCTTGTTCTCTTTTGTGAAGAACGTGTGAGCAACGCCCTTCTTACCAGCTCGCCCTGTTCTTCCAATTCTATGGACATAATCCTCTGTAGTTAGTGGGAAGCTATAATTTATTACAACTTCAACATCAGGTATATCTAATCCTCGAGCAGCCACGTCAGTAGCAATCTACAAAGTAGAATCTTCATTAGTGATGGAAAGATGCACACAGCACTGAGGATTTAGTAGGACACAGAAAAAAAGAATTAGCAGAGTAAGAGGATACCATTAGAGGGCTGCTCCCATCTTTAAATAGTGACAATGCCGTGTTACGGGCTGCTTGTGCTTTGTCACCACTTATAGAAACAACTTTCCATCCCCTAAAAAAGCAAACATGGACATATTTTGAGAACAATTTCCAGGAACTGCTCTAGATCTTGGAGCTTTTAAGTAATAAAGGATCAACACATACATCAAATATACTAAAAGCATACCAATGTATTTATTTTATCTTTCACAAATCCAAAAAATTGGCAGAACACAGTACAACTGAAAATGGGAAAAGCCTTACAAACCTTCTCGATAACATGCTTTCAACACGAGATGCTTCTTTCTTGTATAAGACGAAAACTAACACTCTATTCCTACAGAAAATGAAATCACTGCATCAGGACACAGATTAAAACAAGTTTTTATAGACAAAAGGGGAAACAGTTCCATAGTTCTCTTTCTATAATAAATTCTCTGGATAACCATGCCTTGAGAAGCTAACATCAATGCAACACCATACAGATATATAACAACTATCAATGCTTCGGTAGTAAAAATCAAACAAACATTGTTCACAGATTCTATGTTCTATTCATTAATTATATACATCAGTTGCATCTACCATTCAGAAAGTCATTTACCTTCTTGAGTTATGATATTTGTTTAGCAAATCCAATAGGCGATCATCACGTGCTCGATCATCTAAAACCTTAACAAGAAAAGAGTTCAATTAGTTTAGTTTCCACATACCTATTTGACAAGATGTTCACGAGAAATGTCAGATAAATAAAAGATACCTCCACTATTTGCATGACATCATGGTTGGCTGCTAAATCCTCAGAACCAACAACCACCTGATGAGCAAAGTGTAATTTCCATAAACTATTTATTAAATATTGAAAATTTATGCAGTTTCATTATGTATCCATACCTTAACCGGGTTAGGATACATATATTCTTGAGCTAATTGGTGAACTGGTAGAGGCCATGTAGCACTAAACATTACCATTTGTCGAACTGCAAGATTGTATGGAGGTAAATAAATTGCAGAGGACTGATTGATGAGACAAATATGATACAAAGTCACATTTTAGCCACGGAAATAATTAATTGCATTAGCAGACAAAAAATACTTGGACTAATTGAGACTTGATGTTCTAAATAGAAGAAACTAAATGAGTAATCATTTAATTTAACTCACACTTTATTAAGTTTCATAGAGGAGTAAAAAATTAGTCTTTCACTACAAAAGAAGATCATATTTAACAATTTTTTAGAGGGATTAAAAATACAAAGTATGACAAGTACGAAAGAGGAGGCAAGTAGTTTTATGGGGCAAATCATTATAGAAACAGACAAGTTATCAAATTTCATACTAGTGCATGTCTGGCTCAGAATAGACCGAACCTCCTGCTCAAATCCCATGTCAAGCATTCGATCAGCTTCATCCAGAACCTAATAGTCACGGTAAACGCTTTAGCATCATTGGACATTGTTCATGTGACAGGTCTTACAAAACAAGAAGAAATAAAAAGGTAAAAAATGTTTACACAATCATTAGAGGTAAAAAGTAGCTCTTGAAAAACCAAAAGAGACAATGATGCAGAGTGAATATGTTTTTGGGAAAAACAAATCCAATTAAATGAATTCTTTTTAAGTGAGGTTGTAGCATCAATATTTAAAATGCCTAAAAAAAAATATCACCTAATCTCTAAAACTATCACCTGATCGTAGAAGTAAGTCTGTAATCACTTACTCATTTCAATGCTTTTCCTTCACCTCAGGTATAAATAAAACAGAAAGTAATTTCACTCACCACGAAGGAAACCTCATTTAGCTGGCACACTCCCATTTCAATCAAGTCCTTCATACGACCTGGAGTTCCAATAACAATGTCCTGTAAAGAGAAGGTGATGTGAGGCTAAAAACACAACACATATATCCCAACTATCAAAAGAAAATCTTCAATAACAAGGTTATTGTCTAAGCAAATCATTATCATAATGTAACTAACCCAACACCTATAATCTAGAAAATGAAGTACTAACTCAAACTATTACAATTGTCTAGTACCACCCATCAAAATAATGGTAAAAATTTTTGTTGACAGTATAACAAGAATAATTTATTCCAGTAAATCAAAGTTTCTAACCTTGCCTCCAAAGATCCTACTACATTATTATGTGGGTAAGCTCAGATGAATATAGCATAAAAAATCAATTCTAAATTTTTTTTGGACAACAAACATCCATTCCATTAGGCATTTATATATCCATATACAGTTAAAAGTGAGTGAACCAGCACTATATTAAATCTTGGAGATCAATCTCTATTTTTCCAGTACGAGATGGTGTCATGCTTGCCTTAATACGTATCTATTAAGCTAAAAATGCATTCAGACTTCAAGTTCAAAGAAATAATACCACGCCTGCTTTCAGAGAAGATATCTGAGGCCCTTTTGGAGTTCCACCATATATACACACTGACCGTACACCACTCGGTTTTCCAGCATCACAAAGAACTTCTGCAATCTGTCGATTAACAATGTCATTGTCTTGGTCTTAAGTTCAGTAGGACATGAACAGTTTGGCTTATTTTATTTTATTCTATGTTTTTTTGGGGTGGGGGGGTTGGAGGAGGGAACAAAAGAAGGTAAGTGTTTTAAGCATTGACAGTGTTCACGATATCATACCTGCTGAGCCAGCTCTCTTGTAGGTGAAAGCACTAAGCATAGAGGTTTCACTTTTTTAGATGCCTTGGCCTTTCGCTTGCTCAATACATGCATGATAGCAGGAATACCAAATGCCAAAGTCTTGCCTGATCATTCAAACAAATGAAAAACATTAAACTTTCAAAATCCAGAGTACGTGTATCCAAAGAATTTGCTCAATAATATAAATGCAAAATCACCTGAACCAGTAGCGGCAATCCCAATAAAATCTCGACCATTTAAAAGGAAAGGCCATGAATGAGACTGAATAGGGGACGGCTTGTTAAAATTCTTGCAACATTCTATCACCTCATTGGGAAGACCCGAATCAGCAAAAGACTTCAAAGCCTCGTACTTTAAATTTTTCACATCTATTCCGGAAACCACTACCCCATCACTGCTTTCACGTGTCTCAAAGTTTTCACCACCATCAATGTTCTTGCTGTTTCCACAATTATCAAGTCCTTTCTTTTCACCAGAATTCTCGTCAGACCCGTCTCTCAAGCTTCCTTTCTCCACCCCATCTTCCTCATGATTCTTCTTCTTCTTCTTTTTCTTGGATTTCTCACTTGACCCGTTACAAGTTTCCGTCTTTCCACCTAATTCTGATACAAACTCGTCGTTGTTCAAAGTCTCATGCTTTTTCTTATTTTTCTTCTCTTTTTTCGTAACGACCTCTTGCACTGATTCGTGTTCAGCTTCTTCATACGTTCTCTTTTGATTCTTTTTGTGCTTCTTCTGAGCTTTGCTTTCCCCGTTATCCATTGGCGAGGGCTTCGGGTAGTTTCAGGGGTAATAGTTTCCTTCTCTGTACCAAAAGAAACTGCCCCTCAGCTCCTCCCAGTAGCAAAGTTCGAAACAGGGAGGAAGGACTCAGATTTTTCTAGGGTTTTGGGTTTTCAAGTAAACCCCTGTACTTTATGTAAATAACACAGGAAGTTTAATTATTATGGAACCTAAACCTTTACTTTATCTTAATTTAGTCCCACTGTTTTTAGACCAGAGATCCCTAGTTTTATGCTAACCTTGGACGAACACGTGTATATACGCAAAGAAGCCAAGAAAGTTGCTTAGTGGACCGGTTTTGTATATGCTTTCTTTTCAGATCCATCTTTTACCTTGAGGTAATCCATCTTTATTGGGCTTCTATGGCTTTAGAACAAATAAATAAATCAGTACTCAACAAAAAAAATAAAATAATAATAATAATAATAATAATATTTTTGATTGTGGATTGACCTCTCAACCGACTGTCCGTTGAAAGAATCCTTACATTGTGACACTCACCCGTTTCTATCACGAAACAAAAATGCGTTCTATGTCAGCAACCAAAGCAGTAGATATGAATCCACAACAACTCGAGACCCGAACTTAATTTCCCGTAACTACAAAAATAGCGTACATCTATTAAAAGAAATACACGTGTCAAAATTTTAATAAAGGAGCAGGGTACATAGTATGTAGACATGAGCAGGAGATAAACTCTCCACCGCTTTTCTGGATTAATTAAAATAAATATCAGGGGCAAATATGGTACACCGAAACATGGTTCCGGTTCCGGTTTCGATTCCACTTCCAAACTCAGTACTTACTCCGATAATACAATACTCCCGCGTCGTACAGAAGCAAACACTGAGACAGTGAGGAAACGGGAACTTCATTAAAGACGCTTTTGCCAAAAATCTACGTTGGTATTTTCGTTACTCAACCAACTTTCTTTCTTTCTCCACAGCTGTGTGTATATATATATATATATACATATGTATATATGTGTGTACATTTTTGTTGAATTGTTTTGATTTTTATTTTTATTTTTTATTTTTGGTGAATTTTGAAGAATTATTCATTGATTGAGGATGAATCGGAGAGACGATCCAAACCCATTTGACGAAGAGCAGCCAGAAGTCAATCCATTTGCGGTAACTGCAATTTTATTTTTTTTAAAGTTTTAAAATAGTTTTAGTCCTTGAGTTCTGTCCATAGATTTAGATCTGCGAGTTTTTAGCATCGGGTTGCGTAATTCGTGAGATTTAGTTGATTTTTTTTATAATGCTTTGAACGTAGCCCTGAACTTTTGCGGATTTGATCGATCTAGAGGCTAGATTTGGAGAAGGAATTGGAACTGAAAATACAGAATCGACGGCTCTTTTTAGCTGCTTTTTGTTTCTGATTTTTAATGCGTTTCGTTTTGCGTTTGTTTACTCTGTTTGTTGCTATTGATATGGATGAAATTTGGAGATGCAGTTTTCTCTGTGATTTACTTGTCCTCATGGTGGCTGGAGCTCTAATTTTAAATGTTTGTAAAATGAAATACAGAAAAATACGCGAAGAATAATTCATGGTTCCAAATTATTGAAATTACTGAGTGATGTGAAAAGTGGGTTATGATTTCATTGGTAGCTGATGTGTCTTGGGTTTAATAACCTTTGAGGCCCTCGATTAAAAAAAATCTTTATCCCATAAAGAGGGTTATGATTTATATGTATATAAGTACGTATATGAGAATGAGATTTAGCTATGCTTGTCAAGATGAGAGTTCCTTTAGTCCTGCAACTATATGTATGTATGTACGTAAGGAAATCTGCTACCGGATAGATGCCTTTAGCAGCTAATCATCTCTAGTACAGTAGTAACATCTAATGGGCGAATGTCTTAGCAGTAGTGGGGTCGCATCTACAGCTACATGACTGCATGAATAGAAGTAATGGACTCCTCTTTGGTAGAAGTGATTCATTCTTGTAACTCAAGGCAGCCTACTACTCAACAGCAGAAAACATTATGCCAACAAGAGTGAGATTTTAGGAACTGCTTTTCCATGTATAATGGCCAGGAATGGGTTTAAGATTCCATCTAGATCACTCCAATTTTCATAAGAGAGATCCAGTAGTGGTCGGAAGTGGAGGAAAAACGTTGACATTTAAAGAGAAACATGAAGCTATTTTCTTCTCTCATTCCTTGGGAAGGTTGATAGTTAAATTTGAATAGAATGCCATGACTTCTATACAGTATTCCTTTCTAAAATTAACTAATGGGATGAAGTGGATTTCTATTACCTGTTATTGCGTGAATATCCCAACATTAATACTCAAAATTCCCTTAGTTCATGCATGTAGCTTGGCGGTGGGTTAGTTCCTTCCAAGATAGATTGAACCAAATTATAGACTTCCATTAGTAGATGCTCATCAGAGGATAATTATGCTGCCTAGTACAGATGCATTGTCCCACAATGATATTTAGTTATTTTAATTATTCAATTTCGGATGTTTGTGTTGGTTATCCTTAACAATTTAATCTCTTCAAGATTTCTCATTATACCCATTGTTGGATACCCATTGCAGAATGGTGGTCGCGCGCCTGCTTCAAAGTCACGCTTTCCGCAAATGGTTGCTAGCTCTCTGGGTTTCGGCCAAAAGCATGATGCCACTGTTGATATACCCTTGGATTCAATGAATGTAAGGGCATCTGTTACATTTTTCTATTATGTAATATTCAAAGATTTAATTTTTTTTATTTTTTTATTTTTTGAATCAATTCAAAGATTTAATTTTTGTGCATTCTTACCTTATGTAGCAGGAGCCAAAGAAAAAACAGCAAGAGCTTTCTAATTGGGAAGCTGATTTGCAACGTAGGGAAAGGGTGGGTACTCATGTTACATTAATTATGGAATATTGGAAATGTACTTTTTGAATTTCTTTTTCCTCTTTCTCTTTCTGAGTTCAAATTTGATCTACTTCTATGAGTAAATTCGTTCAGAAATAATTTGATTTGTATAACTGCCTCTTTATGTTCACTTTTTACTGTTCTTTACATATGCTTCCCATTTTTTTCTAATTACTTGCGAGATAGTCACAAAAGCTTGTCTTTGCAGGATATCAAACGCAGGGAAGAAGCTGTTGCTAGTGGTAAGTTATTATAGTAGAATGAAGATTTTAATTTTAAGACTTTCTTTCCCATTGCTGACTCTCTATTTCCTTGCTTCAAATTCAGCTGGTATTCCCACAGATGATAGAAACTGGCCTCCCTTTTTCCCAATCATTCATCATGACATAGCTAATGAAATTCCTGCTCATGCTCAGAGGTTGCAGTATTTGGCTTTTGCTAGTTGGTTAGGTATGTCTTCCTTTATCCTTTTATTTTTTACTTGGAGGAAAGCCCCCAAAGAAAAAGGAAGGATAGAAAGGTTGTGCTGGGTTTGAATTTGGATTAAGTGTTTTTGCAGTGTGTTTTTTTTTATTGGACTCTTCTAACATTGAAAACCTATTGGGATTTTTCTTAAAAGAGGATATATGAGCTCCTACTAAAACCTGTTTGGTTTCAGTTTTTTTATGAAAATTCAACCCTTCCATTGTCTTGCCTCTCCTTTCCTTGCAATTCCTTTAATGAAAAAAAAGAAGTGTTAGTGACTTTGCAATTGATTTTATTTTATCTTTTGCTCTAATTACTTCTTCTGTAAATGCTTTGACAAATTGGAAAATTTTTAGGAGAGGAAGGAATTCCTAGATATCAATCAGAATTCTTTACTCATCTTCAAAGCTATGCTCCCTCAAATAAATGTCCTCATTTCTGTCCTGATTCTTCCAGAATTTTTTCCAGATACCTAAAAATATCTTACCATTGCCCTTAAAAAAATAAAGCAAGCATGTGAACTCACATTGGACATCTAATAACTCATTCATATTCAAACATTCCCTAATCTTGTCCTAATATCAAGTGAAATGTTGATAATAGGACAAGAGGGAATTCATAAATATTTATTGTTTTTTTCTTCTTTACGAATGGGCTAATTGGCTGCTTTGTTTCTAGTCATGACATGTAAATTATAAAAGTTGCTACCTTTATCACCTTGGGCTAGTTTTTGGTTATCTTCTATTTTTACCTTATGCAAAATGCTTGAGAACAAACTATTTTTCTGCTTATAGGTATTGTTCTTTGCCTTGTGTTTAATGTTGCTGCTGTGACCGCTTGTTGGATAAGACATGGTGGTACGTTGTGTTTTCAACTCTACTATTATTGTGGTTTTGTTGAAATTGAGCACCCATGACGTGATTGTTACTTATAGGTGTGAAAATTTTCTTCCTTGCCACAATTTATGCTTTTCTGGGAGTTCCTCTTTCTTATGTTCTATGGTACAGGCCATTGTATCGTGCAATGAGGTATTTAGCTTGGTTTACAGTTTCTTATTGTAACATTCTCACTGCAGAACTCTTAACATATTTTTTTCCTGTGTCTCAGGACTGACAGTGCTCTGAAGTTTAGTTGGTTTTTCATTTTCTACATGGTATTAGCGTTCGACCAGACTGTAGTTTTTATCTGTATACAGTACTTAAAAATCTATTTCTTATTTAATCTGATCTATTTTGAATTATCTAGCTCCACATTGCCTTTTGCATATTTGCTGCTATTGCTCCTCCTGTGGTATTTCATGGAAAATCGTTGACGTAAGATCCCATTTCCCTTTTTTTCTTTTTTGGGCGGGAATGGGAGTCGGATTTAAGTTTTTACAAGTTCTTAATCTCTGTTGTTACTCTTACACTTTTTTTTTTGGGGGGGGTTAATTGTTCATTTTTTCTGGTTTTTAAAAATCTCAGGGGTATTCTTGCAGCTATAGATGTGATCTCTGATCATGTGGTGGTTGGGGTAAGTTTTACTTGTCTAAGCTTATTAATACATTTGTTGTCTTCAGCACTGTCAGGTGCAGATCCATATATACCTGTCTGTATTAGTAGCTTTACATTTTTAGACTGGTTTTATAAATACAAATTCTTGACATTAAATAATTGAAGAGAGTGTAACATATAATATGATATGATATAATAATTCCTGATGTCTTATCCATCTTTAAGGTCAATAAATCATGAAAAAGTTCATTTACTTTCCTGGTGCTGTAATGCATATAAGGATTGGATTATGAAAGATAATATAGGGTTGAGGAATTCTTACTGAATTAGTTCATGTTTATGCCTTTGAAGGTAGTACTGGCAGTGACTTGAACTCTTTAAGAAATTCAAAATGAAAAGCAGTGGAGTGCATTGTAGTTTTCTTTAGGTTGGAATTCAATGCTTGCTTGACTACTAACGTGTGAGATTTCATTTTTATGTATGATATAATATATAAATAGTTCCACGTTCATTTGCGAAAATGTGGTTTCTTTATATCATTAACTATTTTGACAAGTAGGAACGTGGTGCAGAAAATTAATTCTTCAATGGTATTGGCAGAACTTAGACACACTGATTTTAATCATCTTTCTTCCAAGTTTAGTACTTATCAACTGCTTATCACGGGTTCCCATAGAAACTTACTTCTTCATTTTTTCCTTTCCTTTTTTTAAGAAGCTAGATTACTTTTGAAATGTCAATTTTAAAATATGGAGCAGCTAAAGATTGGTACCTCTATTATTGTCTACACTGTTAATATACTCCTAGGTGGATATTGATTATTCATCATTTGGCATTTTCAAATCTTGTAAACATCCTTTAATTTTATTGCAGATATTGTACATGGTGGGATTTGGCTTGTTTTGCTTGGAATCACTTCTAAGCTTGTGGGTGCTTCAGGTCAGAATATGTGAATAGAAACGGTTTACCTGTGACAAGATTTTATATGTTTCATTGCTTATATTTAATTTTTTTTTTTTCCCTGATTTTGTATGTTTGCAGAAAGTCTATATGTATTTCAGAGGGCACAAGTGATTCCATTCCTAAGGGTTTAGTCTGTGTCATCTGGAAAGGAAGGATGCAGTCTGTGTCATCTGGAAAGGAAGGATGCAGGTAGATCCTTTGTTTGTCAATGTAATTCCTTCCAATTTAGAGGTGGTAGATTTAGGCTGGATGTTTCTATTGGGCTTGAGTTATATAGATATATTTTTCTAGGACTTTAGACAAATTTTCTTTAATGTGGAGGCTTTATTCTTTTGAAACGAGAATCCAGCTTCCCAAATGTTCATTCTGATGTGGATATTCTCTAGAAATTTTCTTATAACAGCCATTTATGTCTTGTATTCTGATGTTTAATTTTGCCATATAATAAAGTACACTTATATTGGCCATGGTCGAATTTTTGTCAAATTTTGAAAAAATGGTCATATGATTTGTTTGTATGCTTTTTCGTATTTATAAAGGAGGATATGGTTTGTTTATAAAAATTTCTTAGGCGCAGGGAATGAATCCTATTTACATTAGACTTGTTGCTGCTTACTCTTTTTTGTTAATAAAAAGTTTGGATGGGCAAAATTTTTTTTTCAAGAAAATATGACAAATCTTTTTAAATCTCTAATTTTCTTGGATAATTTTATTTGGTCTTTTGAGCAAATATATATATATATATATATATATATATATATATATATGTACATACACGCATCATTTAGCTATTTATTTTGTATGTGCTACACATAATTTCACGACTCTTTTTTCTTTTTCTTTTCTTTTTTTTATTGAAAAGGGATTTTAGACGACTGGTATTAAGCCAAAAGAGGAAGAAAAGGAAGGAAAGAAAGGGAAATGGTGCCACAATATTTGAAATTCCCAATCCACAATGTGTTGCTCGTAATCTGTTAACATACCACAATCCGGATGCCACGTGGAAAAGAAATATCCAAAACTGCAGAGAATGACCACCATGTTTCTCCATGCCTTTATTTTATCATCACCTCATCAACAATTCCATCTTTTCCATAAAACAAATAAATAAATAAATATTGCATAAGCAAGAAAAAATTATATCAAATAAATAAAATTTCAAAGAGTGAATAAGGAGATTAAATTACACTAATAGCCTCAAGTATATGAAAAAACTGAAAATTAAAACCTCAAAATCCCCTCCAAAGTTGTCCAAAACAAAGGGTAATCACAGAAACCCATAAAACGGTACCACATCACTCTTCCCTCATCAAATAAAACACTTTCTATCCAAACAAAACTGTCGCCTCATTCTTCTTCTTCTTCCAACAATAACATCATTCCTTCATTCTGTGTCTCACATTTTTTTTTCCCCTCTTTTACACTTGTGAAAAAAAGAAGAAGGGCCAAACAAACACAAGCCTCATGTCACATTTCACTCACTAGCTCTACCTCAAAGTTAACCACATAAAAACATCTTATATTTTCCTCTCAAAAATTCAGTAGCCCTCCAAGAGTAGAAAGGGAGAGAGGAAAAAGAAAGAAAAAAAGAAATGGCTGTTTGCACAGTGTACACTAGTACTACTGCTCAATCCCTGAATTCTACATGCTCAATCTCAACCCCAACAAAATCCCACTTGGGATTCACCCAGAAACACCAGGTTTTGTTCTACAGCAGCAGTACAAGCAAGAAAAGCAACAGCAGCAGCAGCAGCAAGAGGAGGTGCGGTGTCATATCATGCTCAGCTGAGGGCAAAACAGTGGTAATAGGTTTAGCAGCAGACTCAGGATGTGGGAAAAGTACTTTCATGAGAAGATTAACAAGTGTGTTCGGAGGTGCAGCAGAGCCACCAAAGGGAGGAAATCCTGATTCCAACACACTCATAAGTGACATGACCACCGTTATCTGCTTAGATGATTACCATTCTCTTGACAGAACTGGAAGGAAAGAGAAAGGAGTCACTGCTCTTGACCCTAAAGCCAACGACTTTGATCTCATGTATGAACAAGTTAAAGCATTGAAAAGTGGTGTTGCTGTTGACAAACCTATTTACAACCACGTCACTGGTCTTCTTGATCCTCCTGAACTCATCAAATCTCCAAAGATTCTTGTCATTGAAGGCTTGCATCCAATGTAAGCTAATTATCATTTTCTTTTTTGTTTCTTTTAATAATAATAGATCAAATATTTGTCATGCATAAGAATTCCAGATGATGTTGTTCTAACCTTAAAATCCTCATCCTATTATATGGTCGAGGACACAAGCTTGTCTTTTTCTCATCTTCTTTTTTGTTATCGGGCCTGGGCCTCTCAATAGGCCCAATCTACTCTCATTATCTTCATTTCATTTTTCTTTTAAATTTTGTATGTGTTCATTTTCTTGATTTCTTTTCTTTCTAAATTGTATGGGAACATAGGTTTGATGAGCGTGTAAGAGATCTCCTGGATTTCAGTATCTACTTGGACATCAGTAACGAGGTTAAATTTGCATGGAAAATTCAGGTAAAGATTCTCATTCCAATTGAATTGACTTTGTATTTTGTGATGCGCCCATGTATACTGGGTGATTCTTGGTGTGCTGATCAAAGAGATTCTTGAAAAAATGCAGAGAGACATGGCTGAGAGAGGACACAGCCTTGAGAGTATTAAGGCTAGCATTGAAGCCAGGAAACCTGATTTTGATGCCTATATTGGTACAATTCCCATTTCATCATCTGCTTGTTCTTGAGTTTATCATAGATTTTTGTACACATTACATCCTCAACTTAGTTGTTGTTCCAATAGATGACTTTTTCAATTTTTAAATGCAAATTTGATGTTTTATATATATATTGTCAGATCCACAGAAGCAATATGCTGATGCTGTGATTGAAGTATTGCCAACACAGCTGATTCCTGGTGACAATGAAGGAAAGGTTTTAAGAGTAAGGTTGATAATGAAAGAGGGAGTGAAGAATTTCAACCCTGTTTACCTGTTTGATGAAGGCTCTAGTATCTCATGGATTCCTTGTGGAAGGAAGTTGACATGTTCCTACCCTGGCATCAAATTCTCTTATGGCCCTGACACTTACTTTGGCAATGAGGTATCTATCTTCCCTATTTCAACATTCTTCCCAAAACAAACCTCGTCTTCAAGAATCTCTCTTTAACTCGAACTCGTGATCTTTTCTCCTACATATAGGTATCTGTCTTGGAGATGGACGGCCAATTTGATAGATTGGATGAACTGATCTATGTCGAAAGCCATCTGAGTAACCTCTCGAGCAAGTTCTATGGTGAAGTCACTCAACAAATGTTGAAACATGCTGATTTCCCAGGCAGCAACAATGGAACAGGTCTCTTCCAGACCATTGTTGGGTTGAAGATCAGAGACCTGTATGAGCAAATTGTCTCTACCCAGGTTGCAACTCCACTGGGAGCAGCAAAAGCCTAAAGAATTTGCCGAGATCTCCAGAGACTTTTTAAGACTTCAAAAATTTACTCCCATCCTACTTCATAAATCTTTACCCCTTTTTGTTTCTGTTATCAATTTTCCTCTCCCCCATGTCCGAGTATGAGTTTCAGATTCTAAACATGTATTTATTTTCAGTACAAACTCTGTGGAGACATGTAATATGCAATATATATATACATATGTAGAGAACCAAAAGGAGAAATGACCAAGAAACATCAAGAAATTATGTTCTTTTCTTGTATCCTTTGTTTCTTCTGTTCATGAATCCTTATTGAGAACTCATTTGTTCTCCAATAGTAGAAAGATACAGCCATTGATTCCCTTCCATAATAACACAAACTCTTATGTAAAATTCATGCATACTCAAAAAATTAATTCAACATGTCCAAAACTAAGGCCTGAACATACAAAAATCACAAGTATTGTCCTACCCTTTATGAGATTCAAGAAAATTTCCAAAAGAGTATAACCAGATTACAAGCATTACTATTCAATGCAAAAACTTCAGTAATAAATCCCTCAGTTTTCTTTTCTACTTCTACAACTCACTAAATGCATGTTTTTATATGTGTTTCTTACAATTATTCAGCATCAACTCATATGTAATAAACAAACAATCCAACCCATAGGGTAGTGGGAAACCATAAAACAGTACAACAGACAATCACAGAACTACTAAACAGAAACCAATACACAGCATGCATAATCTAGTAGGAGGCTGCAGAACTCGTAATCAGCTATAACTTATAGTGTTGAAAACATTTCAGCTGTACAAGAAACCAACAAAGTCATACTAATTAACATCTTTTTTTACTTGATTGTGACAAACTTGTTAGTTCCAAGTTTAGCCCAGTGGTTCTTCAAATCGATAGGGCGAGAAAGATCAGTACCTGCAGTGGCAAGTCTGCACAGAAGTTTAGTGTATGCTCCAGTGGTCATTTTTCTCCCACCCAACCGAACCCCAGGCTTCAAGGGACTCAATGGCAATGGGTATTCAGACATGGTTCTAGTGCAACATGAAGATTGCCAACCAGAAGTTCCACATCGATAGCACAGTCTGGCAACACCTGTACAAGAGCAAACTGGTGGAGGCACCATAGAAAAATCAAAGTTGGCTACATTATGAACTTCAGTTGGGTTGTTTTTCTTGACTCTTTGCTGAAAATGTTCTGATCCTCCAACCTTGAAATCTGAAGCCCCCTTTTTTTGCATCCTTGGCTTCAACTTTATAGATGCATTTTGATGTGAATCTTTTCCAGAAAATTTCTTTTTCTTCACTTTCTTTGGTTTGTCCATGACTTTCTCCTTTTCACATTCAGATGAGGGAGCAAGAGAACGGATAGGAATAGCAGCAATACAATCATACGGGTCCATTTCACAAGCTGCAGAGTCAGAGCAACTAACATTATCATCAGGACAGAAAGTTCCAGGAACACAGGAAAGGGGGAGAAAGAGAGCACCTGAATTGTTAACTTCACATGGCGTAGGATGTTTATTGGTTGCCATATATATAGATATATTTCTACAGCTTCCGCCCAAAATAATCCAAGATTTCAACTTGCTATCATGCTATTTCTCACAGTTGAACAATTCTGTCCCTAGTATTGATAGAAGTTAAGCATTAGAGCTATTGGATTGGAACATTAGCATACAGTAAAGCATAAGCAAGAACATAGGCAAACCTCCATGAAAAAAAGAAAGAAAGAAAAGGTAAAAGCTTTATGCCTATAATAATATTTTATACTAAAATGTGAAGTAAACTTTAGAATTAACAACCGTAAGAGAACATAGTAAAACTAACAATCGAGAATTCACAGCAGAAAAAATGTAAGGGGTATCATTTTACACATACAGAACACTAAACTAAAAAAACAGAAGAAGAAAAAGAAAAACACAAATTTAAAAGAAGAAATTTCATGCATGAATAAGCAGAATGAAGAGTTTCATCACCTTAACTAAGGCAGCAAGAAGTTCCCCCAAATTTTTTTGATTATCATTCAAGAAATGGAGGAAGAAGAAGAAAGAGTGGGCATTTGGTGGGGTTAGAATCCCAATACTATTTATTTCTTTCATATCTCGAAGATAATACCTCTGTCCTACATGCACAAACACTATTTTTCTTTTTCTTTCAATTTTTATACTTTCTTAGTACAATTTTATACTTTCTTAGTGGCAAAATTATAAAAGTATTTTAAAACTATTTATTATTACATATATATATAAAAGAGTATTTCAACATTTTTTTTAATAATTTAATGCTTATATATATATATATATAGTTATCAAATATTTTTTATGATTATTTTTAAAAAAAAATTATTTTTGATGATTAATTTAAAATAATTTTTTATCAAAGTTATAAAAATATTGTTTTAAAAGTTATTTAAATAACTTATAAAAAAAAAGTTATTTAAATATAAAATAAATTATAATGTTTTAAAAATAAAAAATTTTCACACGCCCGGGTTGGGAACGGTTTATGGGCCTTTGTTTTCTTTTGGGCTTGCTAACTTTACTTTAGTTGTTTTTCTGGGCTTTTTATTTTCATTGGTTTAGTGTTTGGTTTTCTTCCTCTACAGCTTTTGTTGTTCTTAGGTTTTTTGTTCAAGGTTTTGTCTTTCCTTTCCCTGTCTCTACTTTCGGGGATGCTTGCTTTTGTTTTTGTTTAGGGGTTGCAGACTTTGTTGTTCTTCTCGTCTGCCTAAGCATCTCTTCCCGTCTGCCGTCGTCAGTACCTAAGGATCTCTTCCCGTCTTCCCTTCTGCAGGTGCATACTTTCTCTTGCCAGTTATAGTAGAAAAGATTTTTTAATTCTATCCTTACATTACTATGTCTGCAAACATTTTTTAAAAAAAATTTATGATTGATTCATGTTTTGGTTTGTACTTATGAATACCCAATCTAGTTGAACCAAAGTATCAGTTTCCACGGAATATTTTCTTTTTTCAATGCTTAATCCAAGTGGTAGAATGATTATGATGTGTTATTTTAAATACATGTATTTGAAGTCTAGGGTATTAAAAGGAAAAAATTTGCTAGCTTTGGTTGAAATATTTATATTCTTCTATTACTTATTGCAGGGAAAAATGGCTACTTTAATTTCTCAAAATCTTGCGTTAAAAAGTGGTAAGAGTAAAAGGAAGGCCGATAAGGACCCTCCTGTTATTGTAGGGCTAGAAAACATTGAGGATGGACCGGTTCCTGAGACGGATATTCTTAGTAAAGGGAAAAGAAAGAAACAGCAGAGCGAAGCAGAACAGATATTGGAAATTGAGCAGGAGACGGAAATGAAAAAGTTACAGAATTTTTTGTTTGGTTCTCTGTACTCACCTGTCGAATATGGTAAAGATGAAGAAGATGGAGAAAAGAGTAATGCAGTGGACGGGAGTTCTGCCATGTTTTTTGTGGATCGGACTGCAAATAATGCTGCGTCTGTTTATGAAGAGGATGTAGCCTACACTAATGAAATTAGTGACCTTGAAGAAACTGAGCAAAGAAAACCTGCATGGATAGATGACGAGGAGGAGAAAACAGCTATAAATATAGCTAAAGTGAACAGATTGAGGAAGCTTAGAAAAGAAGAGGATGAAAGTGTCATATCTGGGTCTGCTTATGTCTCAAGATTGAGAGCTCAGCATATTAAGTTAAATCCTGGCACCGGATGGGCCCAACTTGGTTCACGGGAAATGAAATATGGCTCTGATGATGAGGATCTAGATGAAGGGGTGGATGATATCCTTAGAACAAATGAAGATCTTGTCGTGAAGAATGGCCCCAAACTCTTGCCTGGGCTTCTCGAATATTCAAGGTTGGCTGATGGTAATACAGAAGAGCCTTCAAATGGTCCAATAAATTCAGTTCAATTTCACAGGAATGCTCAGTTGCTTCTTGCTGGTGGACTAGATAAAAAGCTGAGATTTTTTCAATGTGATGGCAAAAGGAACACCAAAATTCAGAGTATATTTCTTGATGATTGTCCAATTCGAAAGGCTGCTTTCGTACCTGATGGTTCTCAGGTTATTGTAGCTGGAAGGAGAAAGTTCTTTTATTGTTTTGACTTGGTAAAAGCAAAGGTCGATAAAATAGGTCCGTTGGTTGGCAGAGAGGAGAAGAGCTTAGAAGTATTTGAGGTTTCTCCTGATTCTAAGACAATTGCTTTTCTCGGTAATGAGGGTTATATTTTGTTAGTTTCATCCAAAACAAAGGAACTGATTGGGACACTGAAAATGAATGGAACTGTCAGATCAGTAGCTTTTACCCAAGATGGGCAGCAGCTGATGAGCACAGGCGGGGACGGACAGATTTACCATTGGGATTTGAGAACGATGGCTTGCATTCACAAAGGTGCTGATGAAGGTTGTATCAATGGTACATCTCTTTGCACGTCCCCTAATGGGAATTTGTTTGCAGCTGGTTCGGACTCTGGGATTGTTAACATTTACAACAGTGAAGACTTCTTGGGGGGGAAGAGAAAACCTTTGAAGACAATTGAGAATCTGACCACAAAAGTGGATTTCATGAAATTTAATCATGATGCACAAATATTGGCCATCTGTTCAAGCATGAAAAGAGACAGCTTAAAATTGGTCCATACTCCTTCATTTACTGTTTTCTCCAACTGGCCTCCATCAAATAGAAACTTACACTATCCTCGCTGCCTGGACTTCAGTCCTCATGGAGGTTATATGGCAATGGGAAATGCTGAGGGAAAGGTTTTGTTGTACAAGTTGCATCACTACAATCATGCATAATGGGCATTGACCCTGGTTAGTAAGGCATGCCTTCTTTTTATTCCAGATGATATAGTAGAGATTGGCTTCAGAGCCACTTGGGGCGGCAAGTCATAAGCCTTCAAATTCTGATTGGATTGGATTGGATCACAGAAACCTCTGTATCAGTTTGCAGATGAAATTTTTTTTGTGGTAGTTTACTTAATATCCTCACACTGTAGCGTAGTTTTGTTACAATTATATCAACCGGAGAGGTGGTTTTGTTCATTTTTGTTGTACCTGTCATTTAGAACAATAGTCCTTCTCGTTTAACCTTTTAGTTGCTTGCATTATACTTTTTTAGTCATTCTCTATGTATGGGACAAATCTGTCTTCACAAACACTGATATTTAGATTTCTAATGGTAGTTGGACGAGGAGATTTTCTGCTTCATTGTTCTTGTACTATTATGAGGTTAAGAAAATATGGGAAAGTTGATTGAGTTAGTAATGAATAATAGATAAAATGCCATTTTTATACGTAGAGAAGTGCAACGGTACAATTTCAGGAGGTTTGATGAGGCTACATGCCTATGCAATTGATCAGCAGCCACATACACATCTGTACACTGCAGTCTTAAGCTTTCAGAAATCATAGACAACTTGTAACTAATAAATTGAACCTTTTACTGATTTCATCGGACAAAACTAAGCTTTCTTTCTAGAACTGAAAAAATGTACATCTAAATCTTTTGCGTTGTTCATCCAATTACTGCTAGCAAGCTTTGTCGGACTGCTGGAACAGAACAAATCAGAGAGCCAAATATACCTGTAAGAGCATATGCAATTGCACAAAATGGAAGAGCCTCAGGTTCCTTTGCTGACAATGCTGCTGTTCCAAGTCCATGTGCACTGTTCACGTGTGGATACACAGATGATAGGAAAGAGAAAAATGTCAAAGGACTTTTTCTTGGATACATACATCCAAAGAAAAGTTACAGTTACCTGGAAGCAGTTGCAATTCCTCTGGCAATAGGATCATTGAAGCCAAATTTATCAAGCATGGCCTGAACAAAATTTGCTCCTATGAGACCAGTCAGAACAACAACAGCAGCTGTAAGGGATGAATTAGCACCTGAAATCAAAGACAGCAAAAAGGGAGGAGTCTTTGTTAAATAATATGACATCCAATTTCAGCACAGCACAACTCCTTTACTGCAAAGCAGTTTAACTGACCTTCAAAGAAAGATACTATGCTGAGAGCTAATGCCACAGTGATGCATCTGGGAAGCACTGATATAGCTAAACTCTGTTCTAACCCTAGTAGTCGTCCCGCAAGAGCCGTGGAATACAGGGAAAACAAACTTGAAATAATGACAGAGGAGAAAATCTCGGCTGCATGCCTCTTAACAAGCTGAAAAGATTGATTGAATGGTATATAACTATTGACTGCATCTAATCTAAACTAAAGCTTCAAAAACTTAATGCTGTACTTCCACAAAACAGGATTCCGAATATTTATTACCTTCCTCTGTTTAAACATTGAGAAGGAAAAAGAGAGAATCACTGATCCTAAAAACCCCATAAGAATATCACCAGCTCCGGGGTCGGATGCAGCTTTTGTGAGATAGTGTCCTGTATAATCATGTGTATTACATATGTCAAGGCAAAAGGAAAAACCATAACTATTATAGACTTCAGCAAGCCCCTGAAGCATACTATTCTTTTATGGAATTCAAGTTGCCACTGCAAACTAAAACTTGCAAAGGTTGAATCTTTCTATCCATGACAATCACTTTACATTAGTCAAGAAAGTGATTAAGGTCCAAATACATTATTCTTGAATTCTAATCATACCTAGAACGGGATTAAGGCCCATCTTAGAAAAGTATCCATAAGCAAATGCTGCCAGATCTGCAGAAAGTGCACAGCAAATAATTGGATGGAAAACCTTCTTGATATCACCTGGAAGCCTAAAGATCACCAAACAATCAAAATATGAATTTCGAACAAGAAAATTCAAGCAAAGTCCTGAGAAATGAATTTTACCCAGAACCAACCATATAGCCTAAAACAGTGGATGCGAGCAAGAAAGGTAGGAAGGTTCTAGCATTTGTTCCTAGTGCTGTTGGGTAAAATATGGCTGCTACAAAGGATATAAGAAATATTCCACTCCAAACCCAAGTCTCCACGGAAGAAAAAGGAGAAGGCTTTGACATAGGTTCAGCAGGCATCATTTCTGTCTTTACCATTTTCCTTACAGCTATTGCTGTATAACCTGCAACGGTGAGTGAGGCCAGCCATCCTCCAACTGCAAAAGTTATGATTGGGTCAGAAAGAAGTAGAGGAAATTCATTTTTTTTGACATCCAAAGCCTTGAATGCTCCTTAAATCAGAATTGACATAATTTTCTAATTCCTATGAGTTGAAATCATCACTTAATTCCACAGTAGGGAACATCTTTCTGATTATGAAACCATATGCAGATACTAATACTATTGTGCTTATCAGTAACAATTTAAGCATCTGGAGTATGAGCCACATCTAAAAGATGCCAAATTTCTGTCTGTCCACCAGCTAGTTGGAGATTAAACAAAACTTCCAGTTATTACCTTAGTTTCTTATTCACGTGTTGGTTCTTACTTCTTAGCAAAGAGGAAAAGTAACGTACCGATGATGGCACAGATCTTCACTCCTGAAGCTGCAGGTATATCTTTAACAGCAAGAGGCAAAACCACCAATGATGGAACATAGAACAGTGGAAGCCATCTCTGAATAAACAAAAGTGCTGGCTCAAAAAAGTTCATCAAGCCCGTTGCAGCAGCTGGAATGGTGGAGTCAAGAATCACCAAAATGGTGAATATACAAAACATTCCAAACAATGCACTTGGAAACTTAATGGCAGCAGCCACAAAAGCCTTTTTCAAATAGTTATCCATCGCCAGTATGATTCCGAGAGAAACCAACAAATGCAATAAACCAAGCACCTAAAAAAATGCACAAGCGAGCAAGAAGCGCCCATTTATAATTTATAATTTGTAAAACAGGAGGTTATGCCAAACAGGAATCGAGGAAATGATCAAAGTATACCTTGCTTTGAAGGCTTGGGGTTGTTATTATACCATCGCTCGAACCCATGGACTGGACAACAATGGTTTCTGTTCTTGAGTGTATTTTTGGAGAATCCAACTCCAAGAACTTGTAATTGGGTCGTCCAATTCCAAGAGCTGTACTTTCCGAAGCTTCACGGAAATTTCCGGCCTTATTTCTTATGATATGAACTCCATTGGAAGCTAGCGGCGATATTCTTGAACGTATCATTCTGGGCTTAGAACTTTTCTGGTCCAAAATTTTCGGACGATAGTGATTGGGAACGAACAAAGATACATTTTGTGGAATTGCGGAAGCTGTCGCCATGACCAAGAAATGGAGTCGAAGAGAGGAAGTAGTGAACCAAGTGGATGCATTTTTTTAATTGAGAGAGGCATCGAAATTTGTGTGGACATGAAAAGACTTTGGAACATAAAAAAGGATGAGTCTTTCACTTCACTTTCGTTTCCATTCCCCCATCACAAAAAAACAAACGCCTCTTATTAGAGGCTCAAACAAATAAGATTCTTCTGGGAGTTTTAAAATGACAGTTTTGTTCATATCACATAGTAACAGAATTACAAATAGGAGGCAGTTTATTGAGACTTATTCATAGGAAAAAATATATATATATATATATATATATATATATATTATGAAAAAGACATAAAAGTATGACAAAGAAAGGACTGGTTTTTTTTTTTTTTTTTTATAACTGCAATAAAAAAGGGCTTTCATTGATCTACATTACAAGCATATTCAGCAATTTTTGTAACTTAACATACTAAACTTTAGAGAACAACAAGTTCCTTAATTCTTTACGAAGAATCTTTCCTCCTGGATTTCTTGGTATTGAGGAAACAAAGTAAACCTTTCTCACTTTCTTGTATGGTGCAACCTGCATTTGGGAGAAGCAAAGATTTTACCACCACTAAAAAAGAATTCTATGAATTAAGAGAATCATAGCCATTAATTAGGTTTTTAAAAGCTTTATTATACCTGCTTAGCAACAAAATCCATCACATCAGCTTCAGAAAGTTCTATCCCTTGCTTCCTGACTACATATGCCACAGGAATTTCTCCAGCTTCTTCGTCCCTTGCACTGCATCATGGTTGAATCAGCAAAAGTATATAATAATACCAGACCATTGAATATTTAATGCACGTGGAAACCATTTGCTTTAAGAAATTATGTAACCGATGGAAAGGGAAAAAAAAGGAGTGGAGAAGATGATTAAACTTACGCAGTTACACCAGCATCAAGAATGTGAGGATGGGACACCAGTACAGATTCAAGATCAGCTGGAGCTATCTGCAAGAAAGATTAAAAAAGGGAAATGATTGTGAAATATGAGTTGCAATGGTTTGACAAATTTTTAGCAAATATAAAACAAGGGCTTCTTAAAAGTGTTGAATAGAGACCTAAAGATCCAAATAATGACAGAAAAAGAAGCGCAAATATACTATTATATCATCATTATAGGCATATCAAAAGCAAAGTCAGCATAATGGAAAAGATAAGAGAAAGAATGTAAATAAATAGTTTCCCTGAAGTTTTACATAAAAATGGTAACTGAATGGTATTATACCTGGAAGCCTTTGTATTTGATGATCTCCTTCAACCTATCTACTACATACAAATATCCATCTTCATCAAAGTAAACAATATCTCCAGTATGCAGCCAACCTTCTTTGTCAAGCTTCGATTTTGTTGCCTCATCATTGTTCAAGTAGCCTATATAAATAAGAATGAGAAGTTCTATATCAAGAATGACCATACAGAGAGAGTGCTGAGCGCAAAATGCATTGTTCAATTGCAAAGCTAGGAACTAGCAGATGAGAAGGGACAGCTAGATTAATGATTGGATCAAGGAAGTTGTAAAAGGCTGAACAACAAGCTTCTGTGTTACTTAAATTGTACAGAAATAATACCAGAAAGTAATTACCTTTCATATTACCCGGACTACGCAACAAGAGTTCACCTGTAGAACCTGGTGGTAAAAGTGAACCATTGGTCCAATCTACAACTTTGGCTTCAATGTTTGGAGCCAGAAGCCCTACAGAAGAATACTTACGGAAGTTATTTGTATTGTAGCCACGCGTTCCTATAGCTGTTGATTCAGTCATGCCATATCCCTTAAAGAACATTTTTTTAAAGAATTAATAGATCAATTATGTGTGTAAGAACAAACTCTAAACCTTGATCTTGATCTTGATTAGTTTATTTTATTATTATCTTCACATGAAACAATAATTACCTGAATGAAATCTACATGAGGAAATGTCTGAATGAAATCTTGTATGCACTCTGTTGTAACAGGAGCAGCTCCACACGAAACCTGTTTTAAACTCCTAAAAGTATTACCAGTGGCCTCTTTAGCTCTTTTAGTCAAAGCCATTATTATAGGTGGAACCGTAGGGAAATGGGTGACTCCATATTTATCGATGGCTCTCACCATTTCCTCGGGATTAAATTTCCTCATCACAACAATAGTAGAGCCCAAGGACAACAATCCCATGACAAAGAGTGAAAGTCCATAAACATGAAACATTGGAACAGCAGCTAAGTACACATTATCTGAGGGCAAATACTGATACTCTGAAGCTTCAAATCTCACAAAAAGCACCATCATGGCTATGAAATTCCCATGTGTTAAGAGAGTACCTTTACATGGACCAGTAGTGCCAGATGAATAGAGTATTGCTGCAGTATCTTGCTGATTAATACTGGGCCTCGGGGCCAAATTAGGATCACTTGCCATAAACTTATAAAATGTTGAATCTCGGACAGGCCCTGAACTAGACAATAACAATGGTACTCCTATAACAGGAAAGCCTAAAGAACCCAATTCATCAACTCTCTCGGGAATGCAAAAGCCGAGAGTTATGTTACAATCCAAAGCTTGTTTCTTTATCTCATACAAAGTGCTGAGAGGATTAATGGCAGTGACAACAGCACCAAGGGACAAAAGACCCAAAAAAACAATGGGAAAACAAATGGAACTGGGGAGTGAAATTAACACAACATCACCCTGTGAAATTCCCATTTGGTGAAGGCCACTAGCCATGGATTTTACCAACGGGAGGAGCTCCGAGTAAGAAATGGAAAACCCGGATAGAGAATCAATAAGAGCTGTACCCCCATTGTGTTTTTGGGAAAAAATGAAAGAAACGATATCAAGAAAAGGGTCCCCAGGAAGCTTAAGAGGAGGGTGTTTGCTGTGGTAGATACCAGTTTCTGGTGAGTACCAGTAAGGATATCCACTTTCTGTCTTCATGGATTTGGAGTTTCTATAAAAATTGGCTACATGTTCAGCAGACATCTTGTTTAAGGTTTCCTCGGAACAAAAGCTGCTGCCTTGTTATATAAGGTTGATAAGTTGTACGATCCTTAAACTCTCTCCCTCTTCTCTGTTTCGGTGTGTGCGCGTCTCTCTCTCTATATATATAGATATATATGGGGTTCTGGCCTGGGATGATTTATTGCATGAAATTGGAGAGAAAATGAAGGGAACTATAAAAGTCTTTATCAAATTCCTACTGTCAATAATCAAGAGCATCTCCCTCGCCAGCCGCACCGGTCGCTCCCAGTCCGATGATGGTTCTTGGGGCCCCGAGGACAAGATTTTGGTATAATAGACAACATTTTTGAACTCTCCATAAACCTTCGGCAGAGGTGATTGTCACCCAAAGAGCGTAGTAGTTCGCATTGCCATATGAACCACGCCCCACACATGTGGACCTCAATCCTATACACATGTACCAATTACCATTTAGCGAATCAATACTAGGACGCCCCAAGGATACAATACTTGGGTTACGTATCACTTTCTGTTTTTTCCTTTTTTTAATGTATATAATATAGCCAGCAGGCGTGAATTAAAAAAAGAAAGAGGAAAAAAAGTGGGAACTGGAAAGGCTGAGAAAGGAAAAAAAAAGGGATCACTCCTTTTCTTCAATTTACATCTCATTTTTAGGGCAAATGTATATACAAATTTTAGACTACCACCGCCTTCTAAGATATTTTTATTTCTTAAACTCTAAATACTTTGGACCGTATTTAATATCCATTTAAAAAAAAAAAGGCAAATGGATAGATACCTATAATTATGAAAAACACGGGTAAAGAGGACAAAGTTCATACTTCACATTCAGAAAGACTTCCATTTTTGACCCATCATAACGGTGATACAAAAAGTGAAAATGCAAAGCCAAAGCAATAACAACATTTTTGGTTTTCTTTTCTTTTTCCTAATTATTCGTTATTTCTCATATCACTTTTATTTATTTTCCTAATTATTCGTTATTTCTCTTATCACTTTTGTTCTTTTTCTTATTACACAAAATATTTTAATTTGAGAGAGTAAGTTATACGATGCACTAGAATGAATTTTAATAATTAAAGAATTTTCTCACATGCATGCCAAAGGAAAAAAAAAAAAAAACAGACAGAAACATGATGAAGTACCAAGGAAGGAAAACCTTTGATTCCCCGACCTTTTACTTGTGTACCACTTCATTATTAATGTTAACATCACGTGTACACATGATTCATATGACTAAAAGTTTTGAAGCTTCAATACATTTAGGAATAGAATGTTCAGACATGAAACACGATTTAGTAACACATGAAACATAGTAACATCTTACAAAATATGAGCATAAGATTTTACTCAAATTTAATAATATACGAGTAGTTACCTTAAGACATGATCATCGTTTCATATTTCAAAAATGATCATCCACAAAGAAAAAAAATATATTATATTTTGATGAATAACTAAAAGAATTAGTTGAAAGGTTAATTTGCAACAACTGGTATAGTGGAGTGAAACCTAGTAATGATGATATACATGATTAGGCGATTCCATGTCATACCCGAAAAAATGGCTGGCCGCCTGCTGAGAATCATAGTGATATGATGTTGTGGAGCTGCTGTGAGATTCAACCTGGTAGTATTGATGATAACCAGGTGGTCCGACCTGGTTGTGATGAACAACATTGTTATGTGGTTGCTCTTGCTCATCCTCCTTGTCTGATGATGATGATGACGATGATGCAGGAAGAGCAGAAGAAGCAGGTGGTGGTTGTGGTGCTTGGCTTTTATCGACTCTGACCTCAACCAGTTCAACTTCTTCAAAAGAGCTGAATATTGGGTGCAAGTAGGCATCGGACAAGTAAGATTTTAAATTAACATCATCAGATGGAGACACTTGTTGCTGTTCATCCTTGTCTGTTGCTTCCTGTCATGTATCAATCAATCAATCAATCATGGAACACCCTATAAAACTGATGATCTTAAAATGAAATGAAATGGAAAGGAAGTTGCTTACTTCAACAGGATACTTGTTGAATGCAGGTTCAAATCGAGTCTTACAGTACCTGTGGAAGGCTATTGTTAATATGGGCAATGCAATCAAGAGAGGAGTAGACCTTGCTGCCTTTTTTGTGCTCAGTAGACCCATCAGTAGAAGCTGCGATATCAATAGACTTCCAATGATACGACCATGTATGTGTGGCCAAAATGCACCGCCACTCTCGTATTGCTGGTTGTACACATTAATTACCTGATGACGATAAACCAAGTATGCAAAACCAAAGAATATCAGTATAAATGGAAGCAGAAGTGGAGTCACCACTGCATACACAAGTCCCAGCAGAAAATAAAGATGAAGACTTGGTATTGTCTCTGGAAAATCTACTCCCCCAGGATTCATTGCCTTCATTCTGTCTCTTTCTGTTTTCACAATAAAAAGGTTCTTCAGGTGATAAATCACTAATGGCTTCAATCTCAGAATCTCGCTAGCTATGCCAGCCCAACCATCGACCATTATGTAAGTCACAAAGAAGGTAGCTTTCATTGGAATTGAGACCCCAATGGTCTTTGGAATCCTGAAACACCACTGTGTTGTTAATAATAATAATAATATGTCAAACCTACTAATATAAACAACAGAGTGAGAAGGAACATTACTGCGTAGGTGATTGATGTAGGAATGCATAAAGTTGCTGGAAAGCTGTTCCAGCGATGATGCTTCCCAAGAACACATTCACCAACATAAAGTAGTAATACTTTTCTGCTGTTTTCCTTTCCAATATTGATACAGCTATGTGGCCCTCAAACTTTGACATTATCATTAATATCATTGGAAGGATCAATAAAAATATTTTAAGAGCTAGACCAGGAAGAAAACCCTGAAGAAAAGACTTTATGAATTTCCTGCACAATAAACAATCAATTCACTTGATACCTCACACTGCAACAGAATTAACAAGTATATTAAAGATAGGATGACAAGGTAAGAGTAGAGTGCATACAGTTCCATCACGGGTCTAAGGAAAGGAGCAACTTTTTCTAAGCCCTCCAGATTTGCCAAGGATTGGACGAAAGTAATTGGTATCATGTAAAAAAAGATCAGTGCAAACAATAACAATGAGATCACGAGCTTCCGGATGCTAAGAGAAACAAATGGTATTGCAAGATTCTGCCAGTATACATCTCGAGGTTCAGGGGCCCAATTTGTTAACCACAGAGTTGGATTCTTGCTTTGTTGTGTCTGAGCACAAACAGCAGCACCCCATCTAGAATTGAATGACACGAAGGCAGCAGGCATGATAGCCTTTGGATCCTTGAGAATTCTCTGCCGCTCCATTGTCAACTAACCAGCACAAAAAGACCAACAACTTCTTTGATGAACAGCATCATAGTCAATAGGAAGGGAGACAAATCATAAGATAACAAAAATCTAAGCTTTTAGGAAAATGAGAAACCATAAACTTACTTTTCTGTCAAGATCCTTAATTTGTTGTTTGTAATAGTCAATAGAATCAACCCTTTTACCGCACAGTCCGAGGAATCCTGTCTGATCAAAGAAACACAGGAAAGTACTACAAGTCAGATACAAGCAACATCTCTCACTACAAGTATCTGTTCTCATCTGAACTACCTTGCTTGTTGGTTTTTTTTGGGGATTTCTTTCCAACTTCAGCTGGTTGTAGTCTAGCCAGTTCTGAACCCTCTCTCGTTTTCTAACAAGTTGAGCAAATTTGTTTGCATTATAGACAGCCTGAAAAAGGATTATAAGAAGAATCAGGGATTTATTGCAAAAACAATATCCTTAAAATGTGAAATAAATAAATAAGAGCACTATGTTACCTGGTGACACAGATAATGATCACGGTGATTTTTTCTAAAGAAGCTATCCAAATTATCTGATATAGAGCGGCCAGAAACACGCGGTATGTTCCTAACAAGAACCTGAAACATGGTACATATATTGGACAATGTCATAAAATGTTAGGAGAACAAAAACGAGGAGGGTAGTCCTGAAAAAGTTGATAAGACATGGGTTGAAAAGAAGAAATAGGTCTCGGAATGCATGACTTTCATCAGCCATTATGCAATCATTCTCACAGTGAATGTGAAATAGCTTCCTTGTGCACACCATACAGAGGGAGGTTAAACTCACCGTGAACTGCTCTGCTCGTCTGCCTTGTGAAGCCAAAAAATTTAGCCTCATTGATGCTACCTTACCATATTCCTTATAGAGAATGAAGCAAGTCCAAAATGTGAACAAGTACTCAACTGAGATGTGGAAGAAAAACCTGAAATATACCCACATAAACTCTTCACATATGGCAGCTTTTATTGAAACAGAATAAGAAGAAAGAAACAACAGTGAGCAGAAAATAGTTACTAGTTCAACAACATATTTTATCTTTTCAGCAAATAAGAAGAGTCACATAGCATGCTCCTGCTGACCCTATAAATTATAACCAGATTCAGGATGATATACTTGGACGACCATCGGGTTTTGTGAACATTAAAGATTCAGGTCCCTTGGTTAATATTGTATGAGACACTTAACTATAAAATAATGAAAAGAGATAAAGAAAACCTACTTAAGAGATTCGGCGCGAACATTTGATATTGAGAGCTTGTCAATGTTGCTGACAACCAAATCCCTGTTGAGGGAAAATAAAGTGCCATCTGATACATTGACTGGAATGAGAACCACAAGTGCCACAACAGCCATAGGCAAAAAAATTTTTAACCTGTCAAACAGTGTAAAATGGGTGAATAAAAAGACTTGCTGCTAGCATTAACTCAATTTCTTAAAGAAGTGGTAAACTAAAACTAGTTAGCTCAGAAACATCAAGAAACACAATCCCAGAAGAAACATACAAGAACACTTAAACAACACCAGTAGATAGAGAAAGAATAAGGAAAAGGCAATACTGTGAAACTCAAAAGGAATAAAATGCTTATGATGAAATACATTAGTGACACTTCATTCTAATGGAAGTCTCAAAGTTCAATTCAAGAAGAACCTGGACTTGTAGAATTCTAAGGGAGCAGAATCTAAAACCAAGAAAAACTCAATAACAGCAATTTAGAGTCTCTGAAGAAATTTGGGCATGTCCAGGGTAAAAGGGGAAAGGAGAAAAGAAGAGAGATAAACAAAGAATTAACCCCTTGAGAAGTCGTTGACAAATATTGGCACCTAAAAATTAAAAGGTGGCCAATTTTTTTCTGTCAAAATCATCTCAAAAATTCTTTGAAAAGGACTGTAATTGATGTCCGATTATTTAAAATTTCTTAAAGTCAGTTCAATTAGGACTGAAAAGTCATAATATTCTGCAAAAACACTCTCTTGGCACCAAAAAACTCGAGAAAGTTGCATCCCCAAAAGGACAGAAGCATATTACAAAGGCTCAAAATTGCTTTACGTTTGGAACAAACAAAACGGCCTTCAACTATTTCACTTATTAGCAACGTTTAAAGTCAAAAGAAAACCAAAGATAGCACTGTGATAGCAGAATTAAGTGTCCAAGCCGCCCAATTCCAGGATTCTCAAAACAAAAGATAGCACCAGAAATTATATCACAAGAAAAAAAAAAAAGTTTAAATTTTTGCCGTACCCGAGAGTGTAAATCCGCAAGAAAACAGCAGAGTCAAGGCCAGCATGACTAATAATCTCAGACTCGCTCATCTGCAGAGCCTGAGGCATCCAGCTCAAGAAAGTCAAATAAGTCTTGAAATTGAGATTGACAAAGTTCCCCACAAAGTTGCCGGTGTTCCTTGGGGCAGTCCTCTTCCCATTAATGTACCACTTTGGGAAATAAACTCTATCATTGATGGGCTGAATCCTGAGCAAAGCAAAAGCTAGCAAGAAAGCGAAGGCACCAATAATATTAATTGCTGCAGACACCCCAATATCCCCAAGAGTGGCCATTGCATATCAGAATTGGGAAAATAACACAAGATAAAAGAGATAAAGAGAAGGGAAACAGAGGTGGGCTGGGGTTGGGAACGAAGATGGAACAGGTTTAAGGAAAGAAAAGAATAAAATTTTATTTCTTGGGAGTGAATTTGCATTACTTTTGTATCATTCTGCAAAAGTTGCCTAATGCACTCCAGTGGGCTCCCTCTTTTGGTCCCCTTCTCTTTCTGTGGATTTTCTTAAAAGAAATACAAAGAAAGGATTTTTTTAAGAAAAAAAAAGGAATTCTTTTTGGTTGCTTTCTGTTCTGGTAACTGAAGGAAGACCAATATTTGGTAAGCAAGAAGATTATGAAGATGGCGTTAGGATTTGTACATTGTTTGAGCTTGTGGGTTTTGCTTCCATTTCTTCCTTTCTTGTTTTCTTGTGCTGTGCTGGAGTTAATTACCGATCCCCCTTCTCTTTTCTTTTTTCTTTTTTTTAATATATATTTGCCCTTGAGCTGTAGAATTGAGCTGTGGCGGTAAAGTGATTATTCAGTGCAAGGAATCATTGGACAAATCACTGCCTGGTAGCCGTGATTGCTGCTTTCAGTTCGGCAACTGTTGTCCCACTATTCTTTTTCTTTTTCTATTTTTTTTAATGTTCCAGAAGTCCGTCCCATGAACTCCTTAAAATAAATAAATAAGAAGAAAATATTCTATTCTACAGAAGATAAAAAGACAAGGAAATTTTGGCTTTTAATCTTAAAATAAAGATTTTGTTTCCAAATTCTAAATTTCTTGACAAATAAGTGCACATAAAAATTATAAATAATCAATTTCTTAAAAATAATTAAGTAATTACCATTATTGAAGACTAGATTTTAATTTTTCTTAAAAAGCAGAGTATCTATATTCTTTCCCGGATAGATAGATGGATCTAATTAAGTGGATTATAGGTGTGTACACAAATATAACAAAATATAATTTAATTAAATATAAATTCGAGATATAAAATTTTGTGATTTGTTTGGACAGTAACAATACGAGAGAATTAATTTATAGTGGTCCATTCATGGATGAGCTTCTTCTTCATAAGCAGCCATACCTATTGTTATTTGTCTGAGTTGGGAATCCATCTGTACTGCACAACTTTCACATATATATATATATTTTTTTATTCGAATGATGCTGCCCTCGTGATGACGAGGATTCTCTCCCGTGACAAATACATACAATCATGACCCCTACTTTCTCTTCTACTAATGATGCTCTTGACTTATTTGCTCTTTGGTCTATCTTTTATCTTTTCTTCTTGTTTTTTCCCTTGTCATCAAGAACACTTACCCTCAAGATGATTTGGAGAATTGTAATACTCCAAGGTAATAAGAGTATCAAGTTAATGATTAGAAGTGATGTTTTTTATATAATTTAGCATATTTTCAAATAATAAAAGTGTAATATAAAATATAATTAAAAAATAGAAATATGAATAATATACTATATAGTATATATATATAAAAGAAAAAAGAAAGAAACTAATATTTTCATATTTTACCTCGTATAAATGCCAACTGCCAAGTAAGGCGTTTGGCAGCAGGGGGAAAGATCTCAACATATGAATAATGGTTCGTTGCTGACGCCTGAATTCCGCTCTCTTTGGAGCAAACTCTTGGATTACACTCAGCACAGAAACTTCCGGAAAGGCTCTTCCTTTCACGCCCGCCTCATCAAATCCGGCATCGCTTCCTCTTCCCTCTTCCTTTCCAATAATCTCATCAACTTTTATGCAAAATGTCACTCCTTACAGGAAGCACATCGGGTGTTTCAAGAAATTCAAAACAAAGACCTTGTCTCCTGGAATTGCCTCCTCAATGGCTATTCTCAGTTATGCACCCGAGACTCTTCCCTTTCTGCCCTCAAACTCTTCCGTCAAATGAGGCATGAAAATTTTATCCCCAACTCACACACCTTCTCTGGTCTTTTCTCCGCCGTTTCCTTTTTAGAGGACCCTTTTGCTGGCAAACAAGCCCACGTTCTTGTCTTCAAAGCCGCGGATTATTCTGATGTGTTTGTGAACAGTTCGTTATTGAATATGTATTGCAAAGTCGGTCTCGTTGAAATGGGTCGAAATGTGTTCGATGAAATGCCTCAAAAGAATTCGGTTACCTGGGCTACTATGATTTCTGGGTATGCGTCACAAAGACTTTCTGAGGAGGCATTTTGTCTATTCAGAACGATGGTTAATAATCGAAGGGAGGAGGATGTGAATGAGTTCGTCCTTACTAGTGTTCTCAGTGGTTTTGCGTTGCCAGAGTACATTGATTCAGGGAGGCAAATTCATTGTCTTGCATTTAAATTTGGGTGGTTATGGAATGTTTCTGTTGGGAATGCTATTGTTACTATGTATGCAAAATGTGGCAGTTCCGACCATGCATTTCAGGCATTTCAGTTGTTAGGTAATAAGAACTCGATTACGTGGTCTGCCATGATTACTGGTTATGCCCAAAGTGGAGAAGGTGAGAAAGCATTGAACTTGTTCTCGAAGATGCATTCTTGTATAATGAAGCCAAGCGAGTACACTCTAGTTGGGGTGCTTAATGCTTGTAGTGATGTTGTGGCTCTTATTGAGGGGAAGCAGGTGCATGGTTATTTGCTAAAGCTAGGATATGAGTCTCACATGTATATCATGACAGCTTTGGTTGACATGTATGCTAAATGTGGTAACATAAATGATGCCCAGAAGGGCTTTGACTGTTTACAAGAATTTGATATTGTTTTGTGGACTTCCATGATTGGAGGTTATGTTCAAAACGGGGATAATGAAGGTGCTATGAGTCTGTATTGTGAAATGCAGATGGAGAGTATGCTTCCCAATGAGTTGACAATGGCCAGCGTACTAAAAGCTTGTTCCAGCCTTGCTGCTCTGGAGCTTGGAAAGCAGTTACATGCTCAGACAATTAAATATGGATTTGGTCTTGAAGTTCCCATTGGGAGTGCTCTTTCAACTATGTATGCAAAATGTGGAAGCCTCGATGATGGGAATACAGTCTTTTGGAGAATGCCAGCAAGAGATGTTGTGTCGTGGAATTCAATGATTTCAGGTCTCTCACAAAATGGACGTGGTGCTGAAGCACTTGAACTTTTTGAAGAGATGCTACTTGAGGGCGGCAAGCCAGATTATGTTACTTTTGTCAATATTCTTTCTGCTTGTAGCCACATTGGGCTGGTGGATAAGGGTTGGCACTATTTTAGGATGATGTCTGAAGAATTTGGTGTAGTGCCTGGGGTAGACCACTATGCATGCATGGTTGATATCTTGGGTCGAGCTGGAAGGCTTTATGAAGCAAAAGAATTCATTCAATCGGCAACCATAGATCACGGGATGAGCTTGTGGCGTATCTTATTGAGTGCTTGTCGAAACTACCGTGCTTATGAGTTGGGAGCCTATGCAGGGGAGAAATTAATGGAATTAGGTTCTCAAGAATCCTCTGCTTATGTGTTACTCTCAAGTATTTATCAGGCTATGGGAAGACTGGATGATGTTGAACGGGTTAGAAAGATGATGAACAATCGAGGTGTAAATAAGGAGCCAGGTTGTAGTTGGATTGAACTGAAGAATCAAGTTCATGTTTTTGTTGTTGGAGACCTCCTGCATCCTCTAATTAACAAGATACGTGAAGAGATATGGAGCCTTAACAAGTTGATGAAAGGTGAAGATTACCAGCCTATTTCAGATGAAATTTTTGAGAGTTTCTAAGGCAAGCTGACCACTAAATTTTAGTAGGATTATGGTTTAATTGTTATATTGTTCAGTCTATTTTTTATTGCTTAAGATCAGATGCTTTTTTTAATTCTTCTCCCCTCTTCTTTTTGACCTGCAGTATAACACAGGGCAGCCAAATTAGCTAAAAGGTTTTCAATCTAATATATATAGATATATAATACTATATTGTGGATTAGGGTAGATGATTTACACTAAAAGTGTATCTTCCGTTTAAAAGAAAAAAAAAATGAAAAAAATGTCCCTTACATAAAGAATGATTAACTTAAATAAAAGGAATTATGTTATCTTTCTCCATGCTCATGTGTTTTATGATCCACCATAATATTCTGATATCTGTCCTCTAATTAACAGAGTTCCTCTGCTCACAAATGGAAAAATTTACTACTATAAATTCTACTTTAAAATTCTTACTAGAACAGATAAGAATGATTCTTTCACTGACATAGAACCTAAAACAGTCCTGAAATAACCATATCTATATGATGCTGAGGAGTAAAACAATTGCTCGTGGAAAATCCTATCTTGCTTCCATCACAGACATGGATATGCCATTTAGTGAAACTGGTAAATCATCTGTTGGCAAAGTTTTAGATGAAACATCTGCTGCATTTCTCCCAGTGAAAAATGCAGGTTGCTTTGGAGCAAGTAAAGGCATTGTTTCATTGCTGAACATGGAAATAACTTCTGGAATTGTTGGCCTATCTATTGCACGTTCTTGTACACATAATAGGCCTACATGGATTGTTCTTAGTAACTGATTTATATCACAAGATTCTCCTAGCACAGGATCCTTTAGCTCTAGCGCCATCCCTTGTTTCCACAGCTCCCATGCCTGAAACAACAGAGTTATAAAAATTCTCTCTTTTTAAGAAGGGGGAGGGGGGGGGGGGGGGGGGGGGGAGTGGTCAAGGCTTTGAGGAGTTGTATGGTTCGAAGAGGTTAAAGTAAAATAGTTGATGTGAGAAAACTTACATATCCTACTAGATTTAGTGGGCGATCAAGTTGATAGAAGCTTGAATTTTTTCTACCACTCACAATTTCGAGGACAAGAACACCAAAGCTGAAGACATCAGACTTAATTGAGAAAGTACCTTCCATGGCATACTCTGGAGACATGTATCCGCTACATGGAATCATCAAAGAGGTAAATTCAGTAATCAAACAATCTGTGAGATTAGGGGAAGTGATTTTGATTGCATCCATGTCATTAGATAAGGCATATAGATTGCTTACTAAGTTCCAACAACTCTGTTAGTTATTGCTTCTGTCTCATTGTGCCTGAAAATTCTTGCCATTCCAAAATCTGCAATCTTTGGGTTCATATTTTCATCCAACAATACATTACTAGCTTTTAGATCTCTATGTATGACTCTCATTCTTGAGTACTTATGCAGGTAGAGCAGTCCCTGAGCAACACCTTCAATGATGTTGAATTTCTTTTGCCAATCTAGTCTCACATTCTTATCTTGAGCTTTAAAAAATAAAAAGAGAAGATAAAGCAAAAGTCATGCCTCCATTTCGTGTAACTTGAGCCATATTATGTAGAAAAGTGAAGTTTGGTTTAGCTCACCAAAAAGGAAGAAATCAAGGCTTTTGTTGGGCATGTACTCATATACCAACATTTTCTCTTCTTCGCGAATGCAGCATCCAAGAACTCGAACAAGGTTAGTATGCTGAAGCTTGGAAATGAGTATTAGTTCATTCTTGAACTCCTCTAGTCCTTGTCCTGATGTTCTTGACAGTCTTTTTACTGCTATTTCCCTCCCATCAAGTAATTTGCCCTGTAATTGGAAAATCCTCAGAATACTAGGGGAAGAACAGTGTTTTAACTTTGAGGAACAGATTAGATATTCTATTACCTTGTAAACTGGTCCAAAACCACCCTCTCCGAGCTTGTTTTTACTTGAGAAGTTATCTGTTGCAGCCTCTATAGCTCCACAGCTGAATATCTTAAGGTCTGGAGCATCCCTTGCACTCTTCTCCATTATATCATAATTGTCAAAGCTATCTGAGGCTGTCAGCATTTTTATGTACTCATTTCTTTTCTTCTTCTCCTCTTCTGGTTACATACAAACAATGACACAATTTTCATTTTGAAAAGAATGCTTAACATATTTTCTCGTTCATGGAGCAGCATAATAGGTTACTGTGATGGTACCTTCCATTTTACGCCTTCTTATCTTGAGATAGCATAACTTGCTTGCTAGCAGTAGTACAACCAAACTTGCTAGAGCAACAAGTACCCAAATCCATGCTTTACCTGTATGAGAAATCACTAGAGTTATAGACACCCACCCCCTATGTTTCGATGGAGGATTTCATATTCTTTGAATAAGAATGAATCATCTTTTGCTCTCTTTAATCAAATATGCTACTTCTTAGCATCATAAGATAATTTGAAAACAATGAACTGTTCAACCCAGACCTGCATTTTTGGGTGAAGTAAGTAAATTATTACGAGGGAACTTACTTTTTGGGGATCTTTGTGAAACCAAGAGATAGAGTTGTCTCGCTTGCCCTGAGTTATCCTGTGTAAATGGGCTATCTTTATTCCATGTTATGCAGCCTGTTCCATTGCTGCTGGTTGTAAAACCAGCACAACTGCAGTCATTCCAGCATCTTTCCATACAATCACTAAGGCTAAGATTTGCGTTGCTATCGTAGAGGCTAGAACCACCCCCTCTAAAACCCCCACTTCGCAGCTCAAATGAATCCTTATTCCCCCTACAACTTGGCAATTCAGAAATTGCACAACCATTATCACTTTCATACCCATAGCAGAAAGAGGTAAAAGAAGTAAGTAGACGTTGGTTTGCAACGTCAAGAATCTTCCCCATGGGATCCAGTTGTAGCTTGGAACTATTAGCTCCCCCTGATGTTTGAAAAGTGAGGTACATGCCACTACTATCCGAAACAAGATTCAGGTTATGGCGGTACAAGTTAGAAGACTCATTCAATTGAGGCAAAAGTTGGAAATTTTGATTAATCCAAGGACCACTAGTCCAGTAAACTTCTCCCCTCCTACGAATGACCAACTGCCCTGAATCTTGAATTCTTTCCAAGCTCAACGAGAAAGAGCCGGAGGCCGGAACCTGCTCACTCAGCCAAGAAGTCAGTGTCCAATTCTGTCTAGTGGTAAGATTGAATCCCAGTTTCATATTAGGCAAAAGGGTATCTGTAGGATGATCAAAGCTTTCCCATAAAACCCGGTTATCAGCTTCATCGAACAGAACAAAATTGCCAGTATCTTCCAAAACAGCTCTTGTGTTTCCAGAACCAACCTGATCAGACAGGTTGAACAATGAATTCTCACCTCTTATGACTTTCAACGTCCCTGAGCTATCAATGGTGAGTTCGCCAACGCCAGGCCTGTTTGGATTTGCGACCCAAACACTTTTATCATTATTTGGGTCCTGGATTCCCAGGTAGCTAGAATTTGTAACTTGGATTGTAAAGAATCCTAAAGTGAAGTTCCGACCATCGGATACAAGAAAGGAAGAACTGTTCAGTCGATCGCCTCGGTTAAGGGTGTTTGTTGCTGCAACTGGAAGATGATTTACACTTTGGTAACAACACAGTGCGAAAGTCATCAAGAAAATTGAGTTGATTGTACCCATTTTGTGGTTTTGGCAAATGTTTATATTACTACAAGCTTTATAGTTTTTGCATAATTGCTGTGGACTTATTCAAATAAAATAGTTAGTTCATGGGTTTAGTTAACAAAGGATTTCATGGGAATTTTCCTCGTACCTGGGAATAATGCTTTGATCAATGTCAAACTGAAACGTGGACAAATCCCAACACTTACCGTCATTGAATGAAAGAAGGGCGAGGTCTCTGGTTGAAAATATCATAAAAAAAAAAAGAAAAGAAAAGAAAAGTATCTTGACTGGAAAGAGTCTTTTGTCGATGATTTACTTCACCTGGGAGGTCTCTGGTTGAAAATATCATAAAAAAGAAAAAGAAAAGAAAAGTATCTTAAATGGAAAGAGTCTTTTGTCGATGATTTACTTCACCGGGCGGCAAGGTCTCTGGTTGAAAATATCATAAAAAAGAAAAAGAAAAGAAAAGTATCTTAAATGGAAAGAGTCTTTTGTTGATCAGGCGACACCCAATTTGTTTAATCGATACAAATTGTGACCTCGATTTACCAACTCTTTTCTATTATATTAGTATTTTCTATTCAATTAGATTAGTATTGGTTAGTGCATGACTTCACGGACCTCCAATATTTTTGTTGGGACAGTGCGGTAGAGAATGGATTCTTCAAGCGTCTCAGGACCAAGAAGCGCATGATAAATACCACCAAAACCCAAAACCGCAGAGGAAATTAAATGCTGGATCGGTCGCTCAAGACCTTTGGTCTCTACCCGGACCCGATGTAGAATCGAATTCTTTTAGATAAAGTATATATATGTATGTATCTGTTTAAACTCATCAAACACCATAAGACCATCTTCTGGACAGACAAAGAAACATCTCCCTGAGATCAAAATGAGGCATGATTGCTTCAAGACCAAAAGGTCTTTTATATCTTCACAATGAATAATAATATTGTGGGAAAAGAAAAAAAAAAAAAAATTTCTTATCTTGCTTCCATCATAGAGATGGACAAACCATTTACTGAAACTGGTAAATGATCTCTTGATGCGGTTCCAGAAGAAGAAATTTCAAGTGTATTTCTCCCAGTGAAGAATGCAGGTTGCTTTGGAGGAAGTAAATCCATTGTTTCATTGGTGAGCATAGATATGACTTCTGCCATTGTTGGCCTATCCACTGCATTTTCTTGAACACATGATAAGCCTACATGGATTACTCTATGTAGCTGCTTTGCATCGCAAGATTCACCTAGTGTAGGATCTTTTAGGTCTAATGCCATCCCTTCTTTCCACAACTCCCATGCCTGAAACAACAAAATGCTTGCTTTCCTTTTTATATTGCTTCCTTGCCATATTTCTTGAATGGTAAAGTAAAAGAGTATTTGTAAATATTTGTATGATGAAAAAAAACAAACTTACATATCCTATGAGAGTCAGTGGGCGATCCAGTTGGTAGAAGCTTGAATTCTTTCTACCAGTTACAATTTCAAGGACTAGAACACCAAAGCTGAAGACATCAGACTTGAATGAGAAAATCCCTTCCACTGCGTACTCAGGTGGCATGTAGCCACTGGATCAAAAACTCAAAAAGGTTACTTTTGTACTCAAAACAAGTAATCAAATGTCAGTGGAACTGGAAAGATGCTTACTTACAGTGTTCCAACAACTCTCTTGGTCACTACTTCTGTTTCATCTTGTTTGAAAATTCTTGCCATACCAAAATCTGAAATCTTTGGGTTCATATTGTCATCCAGTAATACATTACTGGCTTTTAGATCTCTATGTATGACTTTCATTCTTGAATACTTATGAAGGTAAAGCAATCCTTGGGCAACACCTTCGATGATGTTCAATCGCTTTTGCCAGTCTAGTACCTCTTTCTTATCTTGAGCTGCCACAAAAGATAAAAAAGGATCGTTAACCAAAAGCACCCTCCCTTTTTGTTTAATTACTGCCATATTCAAATGTATCTACATTTCTATCTTACAGAAAAGGAAAATATCGAGGCTCTTGTTCCGCATGTACTCATATATTAACATTTTCTCTTCTTTGCATATGCAGCATCCCAAAACACGAACTAGGTTGGTATGCTGAAGCTTGGAAATGAGTATTAGTTCATTCTTGAACTCCTCTAAACCTTGTCCTGATGCTTTTGACAGTCTTTTAACTGCTATTTTCCTCCCATCAAGTAATTTTCCCTACAAAAAAAAAAAATCATTAGAAAATTAAGGATGGATGGATGGATGATTTTTTGTTTGGAAATTTGTTCACTGTACTTGGTACTTACATACCCTGTAAACTGGTCCAAAACCACCTTCTCCAAGCTTATTTGCACCAGAGAAGTTATTTGTTGCAGCTGCTACAGCTCCAAAACTGAAGATCTTCAAATCCGGAGCATCCCTCGCACTCTTTTCCATCACTTGAGCATTGTTGAAGCTGTCTGAAGCAGTCAGTTGCTTTATGTACTCATCTGTTCTCTTCTGCTCCTCTTCTGTTAAGATGCCAAAAGTACAGTCTCATATGCAAGCAACATAAATTTTTCAATAAGAGAATCATGGGATGTCAATAGCATCCTGTTACCTGCTAGTCTGTGTCTTCTTATCTTGAGATAGCAAAATAGGATTGCCAGCAGTAATGCCACTAGAATTGCCAGAGCAACAACAACCCAAATCCATGCTTTACCTGCATGGATAACCAAAGAATTCCAGACACATCAAATTTACTTACTATTTAAACTCTGGTCTGATGATTTTCCAATACTATACAACAACAGTGTACCACCCCCACTAGCCTCAACTTCAATAGGAAATAGGATGTAGGAACAGCTTTAGAAATTTCATACTACTAACTTACTTTTCGGAGATTTTTGTGTAACCAAGATATACTTTTGCGTTGTTCGTCCAGACAAATCCTGTTGAAATGGTAAGTCTCGTTCCCACAAGCTGCAGCCGAAACCGTCTGACCAGGCAGCAAAGCCACTGCAATTGCAATAATTCCAGCACCTTTCCATGCAGTCGCTAAGACTGACAAGTTCACTGGACTTATAGGGATAACCAGAACTGCCAATAAAATCCCCACTTCTCAGCTCAAATGAATCCTTATTTCCTCGGCAATTTGGCAAAGTAGAAGTAACACAGCCATTATGGCTTTCGTACCCATAGCAGAAATCTTTGTAACCGGAACGAGTCATACTGCGAAGAATATCGAGGATTTGTCCTATGGGACTTAACTTTATGATTGATAAACTTGTTCCGACAGGGTGAAAACTAAAGTACATGCTATTGCCATCCTTATCAGATACCAGGCTCAGGTTGTTGGGGAACTCCTTGGTACTGTCGTTCAATTGAGGCAAAAATTCGAAATTGTTGTTGATCCAACTCCAAGCCCCACTTTCCCAGTAAACTTCTCCCCTCATACGAACCACCAACTGGCCTGAATCTCGAAATCTTTCCAAGCTCAACCTGAAAGCACCTGTGGCCGGAATATCATCAGTCAGCCAAGAAGTCAGCGTCCAATTCTTGCCAGTAGTAAGATTGAATCCCAGTTTCATACCAGGTAAAAGGGTATTAGTAGGATGATCAAAGCTTTCCCATAAAACCCGATTACGAATCACATCGAAAAGGACAAAATTCCCATTATCTCCCAATACAGCTCTCGTATTTCCAGAACCAACTTGATCAGAGAGATTGAACAAAGTATTCCCAGTCCCACCACTTAAGATTTTGAGTGTCCCTGAGCTATCAATAGTAAGTTCTCCGTTATCATCGACCGGCGTATCAGGATTTGCAACCCAATATACTTGTTGAGTACCATCATTTTTGTTCCGAATCCCCAGGTAATAATTACTGAAATTTGGGGCTGCGGAGAAGAATCCTAAAGTGAAGTTCCCAAGTTCTGATACAAGAGTCGAAGTCGAAGAAGTGTTTAGTCGATCACCTTGGTTAAGGGTGCTTGTTGCTGCAGCAGCAACTGGTATATGACCTAGACTCAGGTAACAGCAACATATTGCAAGAATCATCAAGAAAATGGCGTGGATAATAATAGATCCCATTACTGCAAAATCAGCAGCGGGGGTGGGAATGGGATGGCAAGGCAGCTCCCGCTTTCTTTCAAACTTTTCAGCTAAAATATCAAAGATTTCATTTCACACGCTACTACTGTCTTAGCTGACTAAAATATCAAAGATTTCATTTCACACGCTACTACTGTCTTAGCTGAGAACTATTGAATTCTTCAAGAAATTTCATTCAAGCAATTCAATTTTGACTTTTCTTCATCTTAATTTACCTATTAATTAATTAATAGGATAAACTATCACACACTTCTAAAATATCAAAATCCACCTTTTGCACTTTAAAAATTTTTTGTACATAGAATGTACCCTAACGTTTCAAAACGTCCCACTACATACACTTCTGTTAGTGACTTAATTTTGCCGTTAATCAACATTTTTTCACTATTTAATACTATTGTAGTTAGGAGCATTTTTGTCCAATTTTTATTCTTTCTTTTTTCTTCGTCTTTTCTCTCTCTTCCTTCTTTCTCTCTCTAATAATTTAATTTTATTTTTCTCTCTTCCTTCTTTCTCTCTTCATTAATTTAATTTTTTTCTCTTTTTCTTCTTCCTTTCTCTCTCCTTCTTCCTCCTCATATCTCTCCCGATCTTTGTATTTCTTATATATTTATGTGTGGCTCTAAATTTTCTTATCTTATTTGTTATCCATATAGAAAAATTCTTAAATAAAAAAAAATCCATATCTCTCCCTATCTAGAAGGAGGGCTTGAACTCTCGACCTTGTGGTTAAAGGCGACACCCTCTAACCAACTGAACTATTCCAGCATTGATGTTAAAATATTTCAATTTACTTAATCTAAATTAATATAAATTAATTTCATTTTTTAAAAGTTGGGTATTTATATACAAAACAAAGCCAAAATCCGGGCCTGCTGTTGGAAAGGGGGGAAATTGAAACCCGACCCGATAGGTTGAATTGCAAATTTGAAGTTCAACTCATTCGTAATAGAACCCCGCCATAGCCTGAACCCTGGATGGCAACCGCCATGACCCATTTAACAAACCTTCGCATCCTTTTCTGCCCAGCTAATCACCACCCCGATGCCACCGCCTCTCCTCTTTTTTTTTCTCCCCTCAGGTATAAATCAAGCTCAAAGCTTTCTTCGTCCTTTTCTCTTTTCTTCAAACCTAAAACTCAGTTCCCACTGCAACCCGCTCACCTTATAAATACTCCTGTAGATAAAGATTGGGAGAGATATGAGGAGGAAGAAGGAGAGAGAAAGAAGGAAGAAGAAAAAGAAAAAAAAATTAAATTAATGAAGAGAGAAAGAAGGAAGAGAGACAAAAAAAAATTTAAATTAATGAAGAAAGAAAGAAGGAAGAGAGAGAAAAGATGAAGAAGAAGGAAAGAAAAAAAAATTAAAATTTTTTTTAAAAAAAATGGACAAAAATACCTCTAATTGGAATAGTACTAAATAGTGAAAAAAAGTTGACTAACGGCAAAATTGAGTCACTAACGGTTTAACTTAACAGATGTGCATGTAGTAGGACGTTTTGAAACGTTAGGGGCATTCTATGTACAAAAAATCTTTGAGGTACAAAAACTGAATTTTAACTTTTAAGAGGTGCATTTGGAATAGTTTACCCTAATTAATAAGATTTTCCCCCTATAGATACAAGAGTTTGTCACAACTTTCCATTCCAACGCTCTTGTTTTTACTGGCAAAGAGAACTTCAAACATACAGTTCTAAGCGTGAGTTCGAGAAGTTGGTGCGGGGAACAAACCATGAGTTCAGGCTGTGCAAAGCAACCTTCAAATGAAGAGGAGTTTGAGAGTTTACTCTTAAATTTTAAGGTTTTGGCAAAGAATTTTTGAGATTTAGAGTCTATCAAACAACTTTCACTGTTTTAATCTTCTTGTCCCAACTAGAAAATTCAAGAAATCTTCTTGACTTTAGTGTTGAATTTCTATTCACAGGGATATTATATAATATAAAACTACACATTTTATTAATAGCAAAGAGGAGGGGAAACATTGTACCATTAACCTTAAAGGTGGACACAAATCCACTTATGACTATTGTTTGATTTAAAATAATCACACCAAAAAGATTGGATAACTCAACAATATACTACTAGCAATTCAGGGGCAAACAACTCAAGGCCATTACACGAGCTGAATAGCTACAGTCTACAGCTTTTAGATCATTACATACACAGAAGCAACAATCCCTGATAACATTTCATTTCTGTTCAGATGAACTCATGTTGTGCCGCTTGAAAAATTCTCTGAATCCATAAGCGCTAAGGTCATAGTTGAACTGCAATACAAAAGAAACACAACCACACATTTAGAAGTTTGTTGCACAGATCTTGTCAAAGAATACAGAAAGAGTTGCATAAACCCTTGGAACATACTGGCAAAACTTGCAGAGAGTACTTCGTGATATTTCTATCAACAGATCTTCCTTGATTAGTAGCCTAACAAGTAGAAGTACAGGTTACATGAGGCCCTTGAATATGACTAAGCAAGAGAACAAATATAAACGATAAATAAACTTTTCAGGAAAGTAGCGTATTAACTTCATCATTGCCGATGAAGACACTGGTAACAAATAATAAATATCTGATCCACACACTTATTAAGTACCTACTTGTTCAGGGCCATGAAATATTTCCACAAATGGATACTCCTTCTTCTGCCGTGTAATGCAAAAACCAGGATACTTGGAGCATTCAACCTGTCAAAGGAAAAAATTCCAGCATACACAAAAAAGTGAAGTTAACCTTCCTTTATCTACAGCTTTTTTTCATGCCCACAACATATTGCTACATAAAGTGTGAAGGAGAACAACTGTTTAGTCTGATCAACAAAGTTTTCATCACTTTACTAAACTTAGATATACACATAAAATTATATTCGGATCCAAGCATTTATCCCCATCTATAGATGTGCAAAGAACAACCAAAACCATGCAAGGATAGTATACTATTGCAACAAGAAAACCAAAAATGAGATACCATCAACAAAAAGTATATACATCATTGACAAATAATCCACTATATCAAAAACTTTAAAAAGAAAAAAAAAATTAAAAAAGAGAAGGAACTCACACGCAAAAATTTTACATGTGGATAGGACTCTGCTGCAGCTTCTTCCAGAACTCTGTCAAGATGTTTTGTGAGGTTACATCTGCAAAGAAAGATAATGAATAAAGTTTTAGTATCATTGGAAGCAAGCCAGTTCAGTTGAGGAAGTAATAAAGGGTAATGTGTAATTACTTGATGGTAAATGCAACAACCACAGGGTAGCCCTGACGAAGAAGTTGGACAAACTCACGCTCTGAAGTGAAATGAATAACCCTTGATGGCCCATGATCCTTAGGATAACCCGTATAGTACCTTAAATTTATCAAATTGAAAAATGTATAGCATGAATAATAATACTAAAGGGAAAAAATGGTAAAGGGGAAATATAGATCAAATAGCATGTCAAACAGCCACAGCAGAAGAATAAAAACAGATACCACTAAAGGTAATCCCTTAGTTAATGAACAGAACAGCTGTTACGGTACTAGCACTCACCTTCTTTTAGGTCTGCCATATATTTACCAAGTTGTAAACAGATCATCCCCATACGAATGACAAACCGAAAAAAAAGAAGAAAGAAATAATCTAGTAACGCAAAGTACTATGCATAAGATGAACCTAATTGGAGAATAATCAACTCTATACAACTGATGCTACCGAATCGAGGACTTTACAAGACAATTTTTCAAGAATAGGTAAAGACTGACAAAGAAGAAAAATCCTATATTTATTGGAGCTGCATTACATCTTCATAAAAAAATTGCAAAAAAAATATTGCAAATTACAAGAATTATAATAACGTCGACATATACATAGCTACAAATATATCCAAACAAAATAAGAAATGAAAAATAACCTACTTGCAAGAAGCTCGAAGATTACTGATCATTGTCACAAAAAACGAAGGCTCCTCCATTTAGTAGAACTTGTAAGGAACGACTAAAGACTCGGTTTTTTCTTGATTGACTACTTAAAAAATCATAGGGAAAGGAAGAAGAGAGATGAGCCGTGTAGGAAGATTTTGAAGAGGAGCGTAGGCGGTGATGCTGCGGCTGTGGCAGGCTTTGAGGGAGGTGTAGACCATGGAGGCTTCATTTGCAATAAAGAAGAAGATCAGGGAGAAATTTGTAAATAGATAAATAAAGCATATTTCTTTTATATTATTATTTATTTTAAATTTCAAGATAATTAACTTTAATAATAGAAAAACCTGATATCCATTAATGGCTTCATTGGACTGTGGCAAGGAGGAGGAAGGCGTCCATGTAGTGGATCATCCTTCGGAGCGCCTTTCTCTTATGATTTATGGGACCCTTCAGGTAATAGCCGTCAATTTCGCCTCTCTCCCCGAATAGAAATTAACCCAAAAAATAAATAAAAATAATAAAATAAATCGGCCCAAACAGAAATAAAATTAGTCCAAAAAAAAATTTAGCCCAATAAATAATATTAGTCCATGGAATAAATTAAATTGGTCCAAATAGAAATGAATTTTGCCCAACAAATAAATATTAGATATTGAATAAAAATGAAATTAGGCCTCAAAAAAATAAAACATTAGTCCAAGAAATAATTATTAGCCAAAAAAAATTGGTCCTAACATAAATGAAATTTGAACAAAAAAATATATATATATATATTAGCACAACAAATATATATTAGCCCATGGAAAAAAATTAGCCTAAAAATGTAAAAAATTAGTCCAAAGAAATTACTAGTCCAAGGAAAAAGAATAAATTGGCCCAACTAGAAATGAAATCAGTCAAAAAAAAATTAACCGAAACAAATAAATATTATCCCAAGGAAAAAAAAAATTATTCCAATTAAAAATGAAATTAGCCCAAAAAATAAATTGGCCTAATAGAAATGAAATTAGCCCAACAAATAAATATTAGTCCATGAAATAAAATAAATTGGTCCAATAAAAATGAAATTAGGCCATAAAATTATCACAACAAATAAATATTAGCCCAAAAAATAAATATTAGCTAAGAAACAAATTGGATCAAATAGAAAAATAATAGCCCAACATATAAATATTAACCCAAAAAAATGGGCCCAAACAAAAATGAAATCAGCCCAAACGAAATAAAAAATTAACCCAAAGAAAAAAATAAATTAACCTATAAAAAAAGTTAACCCAATAAATAAATATTAGTTGAATAAAATAAACTGGCCCGAATAAAAATGAAATTAGCCCAAACAAATAAAAATTTAATCCAACAAATAAATATTAGCCTAATATTTATTTATTAACTTGGTTTGTGTCTGTCCCTAAGAAGGAAAAAATCCCACGAAAGTCCAAGAAATGTTAGATATATCGATGTAGCTTAATTAGTTCCTTTCTCCTTTTGGTTTTAGCTATATATAAGAATTAATTTTTGAAAAATGTAAATGAAAATATTGAGTAGGTGGCAACAATGTAAATACTAAATAGTCCATTGACACGCCTGAGTAAATGGCAAAGTTTATTTTACTCGATTCCTTGGCATGCTCCTCTCATCATATTCATAGATACTTCAACTACAATTTAAATCGATTGATTTTTTGCAGTTATTCTGACACACAAATGAACACAGGCATCGCTGAAATTTGTCGATTCCTTCAGCTGCATAGACAAATTTTGTTGTTTACTCATCCATATTAACTGTCATGTTAATGTTAATTAATAATGTACGTGACTCTGAACATAGATTAGATAGATAGAAACTAGAATGATGCCAATGTTTGTTAACCTTTATATATTGCCCAACTGATCAAACCGAGGCTTCCAAGTTCTTGAAAGAATCACCTCCAGCTGCCCCATACACATTGCACACACCCACCCCCTTTTTGTTTTCTCTCTCATAATTAACACACACACACATATATATATATAAATATAGTTACAATGCAAATCTGGTAATCCTAAACTCCTCCTAATTTGTGCTAATCATGGCTGAAGTGACGGAAGTTCAAGCACCAGCAGCCGCGAGGCGTCCCAGAAGCATGGAAGATGAAGAAATGGAAACACCAGATATCAATAGTGTGGCCTTGAAAATCCAGAGGGCTAAGGAGGCTTATAGAGAGTACGTTGGGTCTGATGATCAGGACAAACCAACCAAGGGTGAAGTTTTTGGATGGTATTTTTATGGAATGTGTTCCTACTTTGTTCAATCAGTTCTCGTTCCTATTTTGTTTCCTCTCATTATTGGCCAAACTGTTTCCAAACCAGAAGAACCTCAGAGAGGTTGGTTCAGAAGCTATAGGAATTTGGAGTGCAAACAGAAGGAAGTCCAACTGTAAGTTTCTATTTTGGCTTTTTTTTTTTAATTAATTAATTTAGTTAGATATGCATATGCCATGGATGGATCAAAGAATTGATGAAAAATTGATCCAATTCAATCCAGATACGAAACATTGATCCACAAGGCAATTAAGATCAACAGTATTGAGCTCTCCCCATTAGAATGGACATCATTTTCTTGGGTTCTTGGCCTCCTCCTTGCTGCACCAATTCTTGGGATGATGTCCATCCATCTCGACTATGGCCAGAACCAACAGGTGATTGCAGGGGCAATAACAGCCATTGGAGCTCTGTTCTGCCTTCCAGCTGGATTCTTCAACACCAGATGGATATTCCCACCTTACATAGCTGCCATTATCATTGCTAGCACAATTGGTGCAGCCTTCCATTCCCGCCACCTGGGCCTAATGATTCGTGGATTTGTGGGCTCTGGCATCAGAAGAAGCAAATTCCCGGAAAGAAGAGGCGTGGGAGGTTTGCTTTCACTTTATGCAACAGCTGCGGGCTGCTTAGGCTCTGCCACTATCTCTGCTTTCATATACTACATGCTTAGAAAATCTGACAGCTTCACTAGTTTGTGGGTTGTATCCATCTTCAGTGGCCTTATATGGCTTACTGGTACAGCCCAAATCTTCTCTACTCAAAGAAATACAACCACGACAATATTAACAGTAACACCTCCATCGTCTGTTCCAAAATCCCATGTCATTTCCATCTTCAAATACCCTCATGCTGCCGGAAGTCTTGGAGGAGTGTTCCTTTCATCCTTCACAACAATGTGTATTTTCACGGCAGGAGTGCTTTACTCGGTGGGCGACCTCTGCATCAAGGAAGTGAACATTCTATTCCTATGGTTGCTACACTTCATGTTCCCTCTTCTCTCCCTTCCCTTATCCCAGCAACTGCAGCAGATAATTAGGGCAGACGCATTGAAAATGCAGCTTCTGGGATTCCTGCTAACATCACTAACCTCAGGATTTGGATTCTACTTTCGAAACCATAATTGGCATATTGGTCATCTGCTCTTCTTCGCTGCCATACACAGCACTGCCACGGGTCTGCTGTATGCGTTCGGAAGGGTTCTTTTGTTAGATTGTTCGCCTGCAGGGAAAGAAGGTGCTTTCTCTGTGTGGTTTTCGTGGATCAGAGCTGTTGGAACTTGTACTGGTTTTGCAGTTGCATCGGCTCTTCCTAGAAACATGGAACGATCTTTCGGGGTTGCATTTTGTTCTGGATTAATTGGAATAGTAGTGTTGATTTTTGGAAATATTGATAATTTTAGAGGTGCAAAAGCCGCACGACATGTGATTGATCAAAATAGTGAGCATGAATTTGAGGACACCAGTGAAATTGAAGTTGAAGCTCAAGTAAAGGGATCATGAAACAAAAATGGAAGTCTAATCAATTCTCCCCTTCTATTATTAGATTAGTTAAATTGAAAAGAAAAATTAATTGTTTTTTTTTTTTTTGCTTCAAATGTTAATTCCCCTTTTTTTCTCCTATGTTATGGTAATAATGTAGGAACGAACAATTTTATTTACCTTCTGAAAAAATGGAAAATTCAATGGACTAAAATTTTTTATGCCTTGTGACCGCTAATTTCCCCCCCTTTTATATATATATATATAAAATTCTATATCCTTCGTGTATATTAGAGTTGTTGGAGTAATCAATTCAAAACAATTGGCTTCGATTTCTCCTCGTGATTCTATCCTCGTTTCTGTCAGCACAAATCGATAGAGGCTGTCCATCGCCAGCCTTAAAATTTGTCAACTCGCGGAATATCCCGAAGGATATTGCTTTCAAAAACAGTTAATTATAAAGGGAATTCATTTCGTGGCTGCAATGAGGTAATGAAAGAAAAAAAAGAAAAAAAAAAAAATAAAATCAATGGATATCAGGTTTGTCTCTGTAATTTCCTTTTCCTTTTTTCATGTTCCGAGAAGGGCAAAAAATATCATTACTTACTAGTAGAAAGGCCACTTGTATATATTAACAAATACTCACAAAATTATAATATGCAAATGACTTTTCCACCAAACAACATTTTTCTGCTAAATTTCTCAGGTGAATGGGTGTTTAAGGGTGTCAATGTTTAACACGCATCTATCTACTAACATTGCATGATTCATATGTTGATCAGGATGAACGAGGGAACCACGGCGCGCAGAAAAGCTAGCTTATACACCAAGACAACCATATTGCAGTTCGCAATCCTGATCATTGCATTGCTATTGACCATACCAACATCTCAGGCCACTGAAAAGCGCAAGAGAGTTGTTATAACAAACAACCACACCAATTATTTGAGCCTCAGGTGCTTTTCTTTTGACACTGCATTCAAAGCACAGCATCTACAATCCATGCAAAAATACACATTTTCTTTCCCTGTGGGGAGTTTTTTCCCTTATGCAACAATGTACAACTGCTCAACAAACATGGGAGTTTTTATAGCTTACAGCTATGATGATGAATGTGCCAAACCTGAATATGATTCTTGTGATTGGATGTATGATGAAGATAGGACGTATCATTGGCTTCCCAAGACAGAAAAATGGAAGCCATATGATTATAACCCTAATTATGAATCTCTAGCTAGAGGGGGTGTCATACAAGGTTACTATGCTAATTAGAAAAATGCACACTCACAATTCACAACTGTAAATGAAAAAACTACAGTGATTTTTGTATTCTCAAAAGTGTATGAAGCTTCTTATTTTCCATAGATTTTCGATGTAACCTTTTCTTTGTAAGTTCTTCAAATAAAGAGCCATCCTTATCATCAATCTTTAATCCTATGTCCAATTAGCAGATGGAACAAAACACATATTCATGGATAACTGGCAATTTCCTCCTCACTAGAATACTTCATTTCCATATGATTGATTTTCCCCAAGGCTTCTAATTATAATGCTTAACTAAATAAGTTAGGGAATGAATTTCCAGGCAAAGGACGTTTCCTCTTATGAATAGTTTATCGTAAAACAATTGAAAAAGCAACAACATAGAGTAGTATTTCCAACAGAAGGTTTCAGTTGCTCAACCATGAAAATTGAGCTTCTTCATAACCTTTGCATAAGCCAATGGGACAGTACCAGGTTGCCTGAGTCGACGCTTAGCTTTCTTTGACTGCAAAGAAAATATATCATATTAATTTCTCACAGATTAAAAAAATATACTGATACTAAGTGGGGAAAAGCTTGCATCTCCAGTTAGAAGTTTCAATGGCAATGACAACTAACTGGCATAACAACAGCCTTCTCTAGGGAGATAGATAAGAAATACATGCCGACAAAAGAGACAGATAACCACACAGAGAAAGTTTTATAGACACACAGTTTTTACTTCAACTGCTTTAACTTAGAAATTATGGAAATGATTCTGATGAATAAATACCTAAGACCCAGCCCACTGAAAAACAAGCAATATTGTTAAACTGAAATAAAGTGCTTATGATGCTCAAGTTCCAAGTAATATACGACAAGGCCACATAAAACTTGAGAAAATAATATCCTGCTAAAGGAAATAAGAATAGGGATTTAGAGGGCCAACCACAAAATCATGATTTTCATAAATCCAAGTCAACAAATCATCAACACATAGGTAATTTGATATGCAGTTTTAAATTTATTTTCTGACTTATAAGAGCCCAATTAATCCTTGACTACTAAAAATAAGAAAGAATGATCGCCATTACATGGTTCATAAGTCAGGAACATGTTAGTCAAAATTAACTCCTCAGTTTAACAGGGATTTCCGTTCCTTCACCAATGAATATAAATTTTAAAGAATGATCAATATATAAGAAACAACAAGTGCAAAGTAATCAAAAACCCAAAAAGAATGCTAATTAAAGAATCAAGAACTACGATATAACAAAGATGACGTATCTGAACAAGAGATCCAGATTCCATATATCAAACAAATTTAAAGGACGCCACATACTTGTTAACAAAAGAATCTCTAAATCAAGGGAACATAATATAAGTCAACATGACAAACCTTTAAATGTGCATTGTGCCGCTTTCCTTCTTTCCAGCGTCGAATCTGACCATCCTTCATGACCCTAAATCTCCCCTTGAATGACCTGATCAATGGGAACATAACGAGAATAAATTCCTCAACATATACCATTTTATATCTGTAATGTTATGAGAAAAGTAGCAATCTTTAGAATTTTTTTCAGAAACATATTCATACGAATAAAATTTCATCTTGATTTTTTTGACTTTGGAAGTCACTGGAGTCATTGGCTTTCTACTCTTTAACTTTCTCTTCCTCTGTTTTGCTGTGATATGACGTACTTGCATAAACTACACATCATAACAAGAAAAAGAATTCAAAAGGAAAGAAATTTTCAGCAAAACAAGAATAACAAAAAGAACCCATAATTTTAAGTACATATTTCAGTCCCAGCATCAGCTTATCATGCAATTAAGCTACTACAATCCCATCATATTAACTAAATCAACCTATCCATATAAAATCATTGCATTTCCATTTTCAAAATAGTGGATTTTGGTACTTCTAAATAAAAAATAAAGCATCAAAGGGAAAATTTTGCGACACAAAATGAAAAATATTGCCAGAAGGTAGGAAAACCATTCCGGAGTATCCTGCAATGGAATCTATTCCAGTTTCACAAAAAAAAAATATATATATATAAAATAAAAATTTGGTCATAATCAAATTATTTCAGCTCGATTCAGTTATCGAATCAAATAAAACTTTCATTTCATAGCAGCAAAACAAAGTAAGGAAAAAACGAGAAGAAAGTCAATCAACAAAAAAGAAAAATATTATATATTGAATTTTGACTTACAGTGGGAGAGAGAAAAGGAGATCGATAGGATATTGACGGTTGTGAAATTTGAGAGACATTCACAAGGGGTTGAAATCCAGGGAAGAAAAAGGTATGGGAAACGGATTTGTTAGTAGAAATGTGGATGGCACTACGGGGGACTAAGATGGGGAAAGACGGCTGCGGTGGTTTTGCCGTCGGACGGAGTGCCCCTAGTGACCGGAACTTTGTGCACCATCTCTGCATCGTTTCTCTGCGTTTCCCACTGCGTATTTGGGCCGCGGGCGGTAGTTTTCGGCATTTCCTGGGGTTTTGTTGGGTTTTGGATCCTTTCTTTGGGTTCCTGGGCCCCTTGCTGAAGGTGAAGATGTTTATTCCATCCATCCAGTTTTGGTTTTTTTTTTTTATTACTCACAGAGAGTGTGAAAATTTGTTAAATTTAGTTAGTTCTAACCATTTTTTTTTTTTTAACTTTAAAATTATATCGACGTAGGAATTAGATTGAGAAATTTAGAAATTTAGAATTGTTTTTTTGGGAAATAAATTTAGAAAGTTATAAAGTAAATAAAAATATTTAATTTTCATTTTATACTTAAATTTTAAAAAAAGAAATATTTGTAAAATTATTTTTGCTTACGTACAGTGTTTTTAGGAACTGAGTAGTTCAGTTTTACGGACGGAATGATGGACGGTGGCCATTAAACCCATATTAATTTGCCACATCAGCTGAGTGAGGATTCAGATAATTTCACATATTTTTTTTTGAAAATGGAAATCCTCAAATCATTTCATATGTTTAATATTTACATCAATGGCACGACGTTAACAATCTCAAATCCCACTTTATTAGTAGTGGTAATATGAGAAGAAAGAACATCACAAAAGCACTTTCCCCAATCCTATAAATATACAGTTTTAGAGAGAGAGAGAGAGACCGAGAGAGGAAAAAAAAAAACAAAAAAACCAAAAAAAAACAAGAAACTTCAGAAAACAACCCCCCATGGAACCCATATAAGTTTAGAGAGAGAGAAAAAAGAGGTACTCTGCTACACACTAGTGAAGGCCAGTGGTGGTGCTGCTGTGTTGGGGTGGTGGGTTCTCATTTTTTTTTGAGAGAAAAACCCTACCTTTTTCTAACATTTTGGGTTTGTATGTCTGAGTAAGGCAGCTATTCGGGCTCTTTAAAGATGCATCTTGAATATTATTCCTTCATTATTTTACAGACCCAGATCTGAAATTTTGCATTTCTTGTTTTTTTTCCTGCTTTAATTTTATGCGGATTTGATTGTAATTTAGAAAAAAAAATGGAATTATGTTTGAAAAAGTGAGGTGGGGTTTCCTTATTTGTCTTTAAAATTCTAGGTTTTTTTTTTTTCTTTCTGCTGTGATGTGATGAGAAATTTGAGGTATCTCTCTGAATTTGATTTCTTGTAGCCGGTGCATTAGACTTGTGGGGGTTTCATGCATTGATGTTCGTCCTTTGAGATTATGCAAATTGCTGTGCCTTTTTTCTTTCTCCATCATTGGTGCTCCAAGTGAAGGCCTGTAAAGCCGAAAGAAGGTAATCAGTAAAGACTAATGTGCTAGTATTTTGTGTATTTTCAGTGTTACAACTACTTGATGTTATGGAAGTCATGGTTTTCTTGATCATATTTTTGCTTCAGTTTTTTACCAAGTGGATTAAATTGTGGTTTATGTGGATTCTACAGGAGAAGCTAAGCAATTGCTGCGAGAATTTATTCAAAAAAGCATAGGGATTTAGTTTTTTTAAAGAAGTTGATTGATCTGAAGAGGTTCTGGTTTTATTTCAATTTGCATTACGGGGTTATTATCAGAGATTTGCGCTGGAGTGGTTAGGGGAACCAGGAAAGGTCACCATGTCGTCCTTGAGTCGAGAACTGGTTTTCTTGATCCTGCAGTTCTTGGATGAAGAAAAATTCAAGGAGACAGTGCACAAGTAAGGAAATTTTTCCTGTTTCTTCATAATTCCTTTCATTTGCTTACTATTCATTGGAAGGAACACAGAGTAGGAATTAGGAATATTTTTATTTATGTCTTATCATTGTTACACACGAAAGAGCTGTAAAGATGAGTGATTTTAGATTGTTCTTTTGCTCAGGGATAGTGAAAAATAGCAATGAAACTAAAAGTTTAGGTTTAATTCTCAGGCTTTGGGATAACAATTAAAATTAGTATTTTCAATGCCCACGCTCTTTGCCTCCCTGCTTTAAGTTGAAACATTATTTTGGGGTGTGCATCATCTTAATCAGGTTGGAGCAAGAATCTGGATTCTTCTTCAATATGAAATACTTTGAGGATCAAGTTCAAGCAGGTGAATGGGAAGAAGTTGAACGTTATTTAAGCGGGTTCACAAAGGTTGAGGACAATCGTTATTCAATGAAAATTTTCTTTGAAATAAGAAAGCAAAAGTACCTTGAAGCTCTTGATAGGTGAGGTTTTGTCTCAGGGTTATATACATATCAAAATTTTGCAATTTATGCAATTTTATGGATTTCATAACTTGTTATTCAGGCAGGACCGAGCCAAAGCTGTTGAAATTCTTGTTAAGGATCTTAAGGTGTTTGCCTCATTCAATGAGGATCTCTTCAAGGAGATCACCCAGTTATTAACTCTTGAGAATTTTAGGTAATATGATTAAGAAATTTATCTAAAAGGAAAGTTTGATATTATTGAGGTTTGTTCTTCATGTTATTTGTGGTAATATTCTAGGCAGAATGAGCAGCTCTCAAAATATGGAGACACAAAGTCAGCTAGAAATATTATGCTGGTTGAACTAAAGAAACTCATTGAAGCAAATCCATTGTTTCGTGATAAGCTTACATTTCCAACTTTCAAAGCTTCAAGACTACGCACGCTGATTAATCAGAGGTAACACAGGTCACCATTTGTTTCTTCTGTTCTAGTTTAACTCAGAATCTGAATGCACGGCCTTTTTCTTTGCCACTCTTCAAATCTAATTTGGTTTATCTTTATCTTTAGTGACTATTCTTGCCATTTCAAAGCTACAGAATAATGTCTTTAATTATTTTTTTGTTTAATGTTCTTTTGTTCGTGGAGTGCTATTACCAAATTGTCTTTCTTTTTTTTGGCAGTCTTAATTGGCAGCATCAGCTTTGTAAGAATCCCCGTCCAAATCCTGATATCAAAACCCTCTTTACTGATCATACTTGTTCTTCTAGTAATGGTTCTCATGCACCTCCACCTGTTAATAATCCTCTTGGTGGACCTGTTCCTAAGCCTGGAACTTTTCCTCCTCTTGCTGCACATAGTGTAAGTCTATCCCCTATCATTAGGCTTGTATGGTTGCATGTTTCAGTTTTCTTCTCACTTGCTGGAACCTGTTTCATTGCAGCCATTCCAACCGGTTGTTTCTCCTCCTCCAAGTGCCATAGCAGGGTGGATGTCAGGTGCTAACCATTCTATACCCCATGCTGCTGTTGCTGCAGGCCCTCCGGGTATTGTTCAGGCTCCTACTGCTGGTCAGTATTTAAGTCTGCTTTTGTTTCATATTTAGTGGTTGATTTGGGTAGGATGACTAAAAACATGACAAATGTAATTTCCTCAGCCTCATTTCTGAAGCATCCCAGAACTCCACCTAGTGGTTCCGCAATGGACTACCAAACTGCTGATTCTGAGCATTTGATGAAGCGCCTACGTGCAGGCCAATCTGATGAGGTATTAATGATTGAAACATTTTTCTTTTTCTATCTTTAGGTACATTGTGGTACTCTATTAATTTCCAATAGCAGTTATCATTTTTAAATGGGGTCCTTTTGTTATAACCTTCAAATTTATAGACACTGATATTACTCGCAGGTGTCTTTTTCTGGTTCACCGCATCCTCCTAATATTTACTCACCAGATGACCTGCCCAAGTCTTCTTCACGTGATATTAGCCAGGGATCGAATGTAATGAGCATGGACTTTCATCCCCAACAACAGACAGTACTTTTAGGTTTGTTTTTGATATCCTGATTCCTGATCTTACTAATTGACTTGAGGGCTGCTACATAGGAGTCGTAAATTGAAGGATTTAGTCCTCTCAATTTTTAAGCTTTGAACCTACTCTGACTTTTGTACATCACAGTTGGGACAAATGTTGGTGATATTACCATCTGGGAAGTTGGGTCACGTGAAAGGATGGCACACAAGAACTTTAAGGTCTGGGATATTTCAGCTTGTACAATGCAGTTGCAGGTGTGTACTCATCATTTACTTCCCATGTCTCCTTAGAACGAGGTGCTTTATGTCTTGCTAAGTGGAATTTTGTCCTTTGGATTAACCGTGTTTGAAATGACTATATCCAGACAACTTTAGTGAAGGATGCTACTGTATCTGTTAACAGATGCATATGGGGCCCTGATGGATCTATTTTTGGTTAGTCTCATGGTCTATCTTTTGTAGTCATAATTGAATGGTTTATGTCTGAATTCTTTCTAATATACTTTCTTCTATATATTGATAGGAGTTGCTTTTTCTAAGCACATTGTTCAGATGTATACCTACAATCCAGCGGGAGAACTAAGACAACACTTGGAAGTGTGTTTTGAACTCTCTTTCTCTTTGTGGGTATTGACGAAGTGTTCTTGTGTTGCTGACACTTTCTTGTTCTAGATTGATGCTCATGTAGGTGGTGTTAATGATATTGCTTTTGCTCACCCCAATAAGCAACTATGCATAGTAACATGTGGTGATGACAAGACAATTAAGGTCAGAATCTTTAACTCCATGGAAGTTCTCTGCTGTTTTTTCAATGTTCTTATGGATCATGTTTTATAGGTTTGGGATGCTGTGGCTGGTCGCCGGCTTTACATGTTTGAGGGTCATGAAGCTCCTGTGTATTCTGTCTGCCCTCATTACAAAGAGAATATTCAGGTAAGTCTCGTGTTGCTTGCTCTGTTCCTCTTATGCAGGGTACACTATTGGGAAGTTTCATCATATTATCTGATTTGTCACAAATTTCACCAACTCGGTACAAATTTCATTTTCTATCTGTAGTTCATTTTCTCTACTGCAATTGATGGGAAGATAAAAGCATGGCTGTATGATTGTTTGGGATCGCGAGTTGATTATGATGCTCCTGGACGTTGGTGTACAACAATGGCATATAGTGCTGATGGAACTAGGTAGTATGGCATCTTCTTCTACTTGGTCTGGTTTGTCACCACTAATCTAATTTAACCGTAATACTGATGTTTCCTTGTCTTGTCTGATTAAGAAGCATACTCTACTAGCCAGGAATATAATTATATATGCTGAAATCCATCTTACCTTCCTCGTGTTTATAAGATGTTGCAATTTCATGTAAAATACTTTCGCATCCTGAAATCTATTTTTGGATGATATTCATCCACTGTACTAATGGTTGTATTCCTTATTTATATTTTTGAATCCCTCTCTGCAGTTTATATTTGTGTCAACTAAATTAGAAATGTTATATGGTAAATGTTTCTGCTGAAATTTTGTGCCAAGTCTAATCTGAGACATGTTTTTGATTGTCACTTTTTACAGAAAAATTACATTTCAATTTCGGCAAGAAATCAAAATAGCAATATATATTTTATAAAAAGTGGAACGTTTGAATTTAAAAAAATTTATAATTAAATATTAACTATATAATTAACACACTTTAAAAGGTGATGCTTCTCCACGAAGTTGTAGCTGAAGCTAAAGAAGCTGTTTATATAAGCCTGGAGTAATTCAATCATGTGAATTCATAGCTTCATCTACATAATCCTACTATTCTAGTGATGCATTCAGTTAATCTTATCTGCTTAAAGCATGGAGGATTTCCTAATATTGGATGTAGGGTTTGTTTGGGTGCTCTTCATTTTTATAATGTTTTTAAGAGGATAGGTGTAATTTATGTGGTTGAATTTTTCCTTCTTAAGTTAATTTCTTTTTTGTTTCAGACTTTTCTCTTGTGGGACAAGCAAAGATGGTGAATCTCACCTAGTTGAATGGAATGAGAGTGAAGGAGCTGTCAAGAGGACATACTTGGGTTTCAGGAAAAGGTCATTGGGCGTAGTTCAGTTTGACACAACAAGAAATAGATTTTTAGCTGCTGGTGATGAGTTTCAGATAAAGTTTTGGGATATGGACAACATAAACATGCTAACTTTTACCGATGCTGGAGGAGGATTGCCTGTTAGTATCTCTCACCATATAATATCCATATTAATATTGATCTTTAGTTAGTTGTTTATAAAATGAAAGACCTTGTTTTGTTTTTATCTTCTTGTAGGCAAGTCCTAGATTACGATTTAATAAGGAAGGGTCATTGCTTGCTGTTACCACGAGCGACAATGGAATAAAGATATTGGCAAATACTGATGGACGGCGCCTGCTGAGGATGCTTGAGGGTAGGTCATTTGAGGGATCTCGAGCTATATCTGAAGCGGTTAATGTTAAGGTATTTGTGCTTCTCTGTTGGTTTCTGCCATGTTGATTGAGGGAATCAGTCAGGTTTGGCTTATTGCTTTTCAACTGTTGTCTGCAGCCTCCAATTGCTGGCTCATTAGGTCCTATTGCTAATGCTTCCCCACCTGTTGCTCCTATCCTTGAACGAAGTGATAGGATTCAACAATCATTGTCAATTGGAAATCTTGTAATTGACCCTCTTTACAGGCTTTTATTGATAATTTCCTCCTTTGCCTTTGAATTATGAAATTTTGAATTTTCTGGCTCACTCTAATGTCATGTTTTAGGCTTCTATGGAGACCAGTAGGGTAACTGATGTAAAGCCAAGGATTTCAGATACCATTGACAAGATTAAATGCTGGAAGTTTCCTGAAATAGCTGATTCAACTCAACTGAAGACACTAAAATTGCCGGACCCACTGACTGCTAGCAAGGTACGTACTGCAGATGGATTTTTTTTTTGTTGTTGTTGATCTTTTTTTATGCGTGTATAGATTGAGTTCCATTTCTCCAAAGCCCGTTGAATATGAGTAGGTAAGGATTTATATGGTTTTATTAACTTGGCTGTAAAAAAAATAATTTTAAGTCCTAGAATGGCAGTCTAGGTATGGTTGTCTTTCTGAACTCACAATTTGTTCTCTGTGTATTTTGCTTATTATATGCCCTCTGTTCATCCTAATTAAAAAAAATGAGTCACATGCTAAGCATCACAGTTTTTTAGTGCCACACTCTTTATTTTATATTGTTCTGAAAGAATATTCAGTTCCTTACATGGGAACTTCCAGCTCAAGTTATTATTTCTATTTTAATAGAATTTGTGTACTAAAAAGATGTGGTTCTCAGTGGTTCCCACTTCTCAAAATCCATCTAGCAAATGTTATCTCTGCTCCTGCTTCTCTCTAAGACATCCAATGTTTTCCACAATTTCTGACTCTTGCTTTCCTAAATGATGTGTTTGGTCAACTAAAACATTCAAAATTCAATTTGAAATGGAGGAATTTTGTTAATCTGGTCTATAAAAGAAAGATATTTTTGAAAAGCATCTCTAGGATAGCCATTTCTAAATCTAAAATGAGAAACGGAAGCAAACCAGAACAACTCACATTTTGAGAAGTGGAAGCGAACTGTTGAAAAGCTAAAAGTGCACATTTTGAGCAACCAAGAACATGTTCTAAAGAGTTTTCTGCAATGCAGGTAGTGCGTTTACTTTACACAAATTCTGGTCTTGCTCTGCTTGCGCTAGCATCCAATGCCATTCATAAGCTTTGGAAATGGCAGCGTAATGAACGAAATCCATCTGGAAAGGTATGTATTTTGAACATCTCATACTATTTTCATTTGTTCTTGATTTGTTTTCTTTAATTTTTCTTATTTTACCTTTTCTTACTCCCTTTTTTTTTTCCTGTTTTTGGTCAGTCTTCTGCATCTATTGTTCCACAGTTGTGGCAACCTACTAATGGAGCTCTGATGTCTAATGACCTGAGTGAAACCAAATCAGCAGAAGAGTCAGCTGCATGCATAGCTTTGTCTAAGAATGATTCTTATGTCATGTCTGCTTCGGGTGGGAAGATCTCTTTGTTCAACATGATGACATTTAAGGTTGTCTTATCCCCTGTACTTGTCATTTTTATAGGCCCAAGGGTCATATACATCCATCCTTATCCTTAAATTTAATTTGGATTGGCTAATTTCTTGTTCTCCTTGACTTATTAATATGTGAGGTACTTGTTTGGCATTAATGGTAACTGACATATATTTTGTTCAGGTTATGACAACTTTCATGCCCCCACCTCCAGCCGCTACCTACTTAGCATTTCATCCTCGTGACAACAATATAATTGCAATTGGAATGGAGGATTCTAGTATACAGATATACAATGTCAGGGTTGATGAGGTATACATCCTTTAAGCTTTGTTATACTAACGTTCCTTTGTGCAATTAAAGGCATGATAATGTGTTGCTTTTTTGAGTTCCTTATTAATGCTTGAATCTCTTCTTTGCATAGAACTCTTTCACCTAGAAAGTTTCTTGCACCTCATGACCAATATTTTGTGTGATTTATTCTTTGCCCTTAATTTTTTCCATACTTCCAATTGTTTGGATATATTTTGGAGAGTTCCTAAAACTTATATGTCAAGGCAAGTGAAACTCTCCTTTCATAGGGATTCATTTGAGAATAATCTACAGGGAAAACATGTACTTTTCGGTAATTAGAAACACAATGAGTGGCACTGACTGTGTTTCATGATTAAAACATATAATGCAAATTGGAAAAAGCGAATGCAACTCGAAAGCTTTAAGTTAATGGTACCTATAAGTTCTTTGGCCAAATAAAGATATTTTTTTCTAAATTTTTTTCCCCCCCAATTTGGGAGTTACTCCCGGCTGAGTGTTAGTTGCTCAGAGAAAGCGTGACAAAAGTCTTCTCTTAATTGGAAAAAGAAATTAGTAGCATAGAATAGGAATCATTTGGTATGCTGTTCCTGAAATAATGTAACTTGTCAGTTAATGAAGATAAATTAGGTACCATTATATGTTTTGTATAATATCCGTGAATGCTTTATGGATGTTAAGATTGTTGGAGTCCTAATTAGGTAGGCCTACTTATTTTACTGAGCTTTTTGTTAGCTTGCACACTGAATTTTCTAACTTCTGGAAAATGAAGTGTTATAAACTATTTTTCTCCAACCTTGTTTTGTTCGATAGGTTAAGACTAAGCTCAAGGGGCATCAGGAACAAATCACAGGGCTTGCTTTTTCTCAGAGTTTGAATATATTAGTGTCATCAGGAGCTGATGCACAGGTAAGCACTAGATATAACATATTCTGTTTATTTGTTTTTGAATCTTAGTCCTATTATGTTCAACCTGTTCAATCTTCATGTGTGTGTTTTATATATATAATATATAATATATAATTAAATGATTTATTTAATTTTTTTTTCTAGAATTTGGATAATAAACTGGAAAGTATCACAAATATTATTGACTGTTTGGAAGTTTGCTAATAATACAAGCTTGAATTCTATATCCTGTTGCAGCTTTGTACTTGGGATATTGATGGGTGGGAAAAGAAGAAAACAAAGTCTATACAAGCACCACCTGGTCGCACAACACCCTTGGTAGGAGAGACCAGAGTTCAATTCCATAATGATCAATCCCATCTATTGGTAGTTCATGAAAGCCAAATTGCTGTTTATGATGCTCAGCTGGAATGCTTGCGCTCGGTTAGTATTCACCTTGTACTACTTTGTATCTTGCAACCATAGTGCATTCAATTATTTCTTGGTTTTCATTATCAAAAATTCAGGATTCTTTTACCTAGCTGCAAAAGCTTACATACACAAAGCATTGAAAGATAGTGTAGTATTGCATGCTTATCCTTATCCCTTGCCCTCTACCCCCTCAATGCAAGGACGATCTTATATGTTGTATGGTTACCCAATCCAAGCTTTTTATGCAATTAATCTTTAGAGTATAAAGGCTTGATAAGAAAGAAGAAATGCAGGATATTTACATCAGGATTGGAGTTGGAATTGTTAAATTTTTTTGGTTTTACAAGTGTTGAGTCCAGTAACCCATTTTTCACGTTTCCTTTTCTAGGTCATAATTCTAATAAATTTTACTGATTTATAATTTTTGCAGTGGTATCCACGAGACTCACTTTCTGCCTCTATTTCAAGTGCAATATATTCATGTGATGGGCTGTTGGTCTTTACTGGATTTTGTGATGGAGCAGTTGGAATATTTGATGCAGACAGTCTGAGACTTCGGTGTCGGATAGCACCCTCAGCTTACATATCATCACCAATTGCCAGGTATGCAAAAGAGAACTCAGTGTTGTGGCAATCATGTTTTTGAACTCTTTAGTGCTTGTTGTTCCAATTTAATTTGGTTGTGGGAGTTGCTATCTTCAAAATTGAAGGTCAGATAATATATATATGTATGTGTGTGTGTGTGTGTGTGTGTACTTATAGAAGGTCAGAGGATAGCATGAAAAGGGACAATTTGGGGGTGTAGTGTTAATTTTGCAAAGAAAACTGTTATAATTTTACTAAAACTTGTTATAAATCCCTGGGTTGTAAAACTGGCAGCAATGGGAGTGCTTTTCCAACGGTGATTGCTGCACATCCGGCTGATCCTGGCCAATTTGCACTTGGTATGAGTGATGGGGCAGTTTACGTGGTGGAGCCATTAGCTGCAGAGCAGAAGTGGGGAGGCCTTGTCACACAAGATAATGGTGCTCTGCCCTCAAATCCTTCCAGTTCCGCATTGAATAGTCAGCCTTCTGAAGCCTCTTCTAGGTGAAATCTGATGTGAAAAAATACTGAATTGTCATATTTTCATGGTTTTGTTTTGGCAAGTCTTGAGAGGCTATGGAAGAGAGAGAGGAGGGGGTATTGTAGATCATTGCTCATTCAGCTATGTTGTGTACCGCTAGCAGCTACATCTTTTTTTTTTGCTCATGGGGACTTGTATTGTAATCCCTTCTTGATTATTGGGTTGTTTTATAACAGCAGTAGTAGTAGATGTTAATAGTTGCTGCCAGTAAAAATTGAAATCTAAGAAACAATCAATATTCCCTTTTTCTATATCTTGCTGTCCACAGATAAGTAGTTTATGGCTTATATCTTGAACCAAGTAAGATAGGGTAACGCAGCCGTAATATAAACAAACGGAGGAAACCAAGCGAAAAGAGCCCAAAGAACTAACTACGTTTTATTTCTATCTATTTCTTTTGGGAAAATGCCTTTCTTATCCTTTTTCACTCACAATAAGTTATCAATTGTAATGAGTAGCTTAAGAAGTTTTTTTTTTATGATAATGCCATTTTCATTTTTTTTCTTTTTTTTAATTGTTCCGAGTCATGGACTCATGGGTTTGATTTAAAAAAAAAAAAGATTACTTCATACGTACCTTAACCAAGAAAGATTTAGTCACACGTTTGAGTGACTAATTCGTAGTTTTGTCCAGAGGAGGACTGTAGAATTTGTACCTGGCACATACACCAATTTGACCGCATGCACAATTTATTTCATCATCTTTAAAATTATTGAAGTCCAAATAAACATACTCCTTTTATCCCAAAACTCCTCTTAATTATATTTTATTTTAAAAAATTCATATGAATATGATTTTAAAGTTTGGATAAGCCTTAAAAGGCAATTTTGTAATTATATTATAACCAAAAAAAAAAAAAAGGGGTGTGCATGTTTTCACGAATCAATACGTAGTATAAAATAAGGCTCTGGCTGGCTGGTGTATAGAAGAAATGCAACTTATTTCCTTAAAGGCATGGACAGAAAAGATGTTAGGATTTTCAATAAAAAAAAAAATTACTAAAATAATTTCACTTCACCTCTATAAAAATAAATAAATAATAATAATAATAATAATAAATAATAATAATTAAATTTGGCAACTTTCGCGTCACTTGGAACCGAAGGGCATAGTCCCGGAACTCATTTGATACCTCCCTCTGCCGGAAAAGGTAGCGCACATTGTTTTTTAGCTGATCCTGTTCTTCTTCAGTTTCAAGATTTGCTTAAATCAACCTCTTATGGGATGTACCAATGGGTTTCCTTTTCTGCCTTTCCCTTTTCTTTTTTTTTTTTTTTTTCCTTTTTTCCCTCTGGTGAATTTCCTGCAAATTCTACTCCGCGATTCCTTAAACTATTGCTATTTGATTTTTAATATATTCTGCTGTAGTTGTTTCCTTTTCTTCTGAAAGTTTAAAGCTTTATTGTTTAATGTTGTTGGTGAGACTTTGCTGTACTATTGCCAGAACGCGAAACCACTTGGAATTGCATTGGGGATTCACTTACATTGTGAATCTTATGTTAAATTTTCTCAATTGGAAGAAAACTATGATAAATTCTCATTTCAGTCCCACACTTTTAAGCTTTTTGTTTCTTCTCTTCGAGACTTGACAATTGGTATGGATATTGCAGACTCATCTTCCACCTTATATTTGCCTACTTTTTCAAAGATTTTGTGCTGGAGTTCTCATGGTAGTTAGTACCTTTTACTCTCTGGAGTTCTCATGTCGAACTTGTGAATGCTGGCCGCGTTATATTTTATTTTAATGCATGATGCTTGGACAAAAAACTTAATATCTGTTTCTTTCATATTAAGTATTCTGTTCCTTCTCCATTGAAGTTGGCTTTCTATTTCATCCACAGCTTTGGGACGATTCTTTTACATAGGTAATAATATGGAACATATAAATATGTTGTTCAAGGAGGCTAGTAGTAATTCTCCAGTTTAGTTCAAGTTCCTTCTTTTGGAACACACTGTTTGATTCTATAATTTTGAATGTTTAGATGATGGATTCAAGTGTTGATTACTAGGTGATTGCATTAGTTGCACAAGAATTGAGCTATGTCTCATCCTGGACTTTCTTTTGCTGATATTCTTTTCTACACACTCATGATATTAAAATGTAAAACTAGCAACACTAAAGTAGGCCATGCAGCAGCAGCAGCAGCCCGCATTTGTATGAAAAATGAAGTACATGTTTTCTGCTTAAAGACTTACCAAGTCCTGATTTTGGCAGGTTGATTAATTCAAGATTTCAGAAAATAAACCTATAGTAATACCAATACTTAGAGCAGCCTTACTGCTCCAACCTGATCATCTTCCTGACATGAAATTGCTCCCCTTTCGATGCAAAGAGATTTTTGGAACTCAACTTCTATCCAGAAATCCCAGTTTCTTCTCATCAAAACCCAAATGGAACTCAAGGTTAAACCTGAACCTGATCATCACTCATCCAACACTTCTCCTAATAGAGTCATGCAACTCAATGCCTCAACTCAAGCAACTCCAAGCTAACATGATCCGCACTGGCTTAATATTCCACATTTTTCCAACCAGCAGACTCCTATCTTTCTCTGCATTAGATCCCAATGGTGATATCCGTTATGCAGATGTGTTATTTTCTCAAATCGCAAATCCAAATCTATATATTTGGAACACAATGATAAGGGGTTATGCAAGATCTCAGTTTCCTGAAATGGCTTTGTCTTATTTTAACAGAATGCTTAGGGAAGGCATTGAAATGGATAAGCGAAGCTATGTGTTTCTATTAAAAGGTTCTGAAATGTTTAGTGGGATCCATATTGGATCATCAGTGCATAGCAGAATTTGGAAAACTGGTTTTGTGTATGATTTAATTGTAAGAAACAGTTTGATGCACTTTTATTGTGAGAAAGGGCATGTGTCTGATGCTAAGAAAGTTTTTCATGAGAGTAGTGTGAGGGATGTGGTTTCTTGGACTTCTATGATCGATGGTTTTGTCCAGAAAAATATGGCTGATGAGGCATTGGAATTCTTTGTAAAAATGTGTTCAATTGGCCTGGAACCTAACGAAGTTACAATGGTAACAGTTTTTTCTGCTTGTTCACTTAAGAGAGATTTGAGTTTAGCAAGATCTATCCATGAGTTTGTCAAAAGAACTGGTGTAAAGTGTAGTCAAAACTTGATGAATGCTATGGTAGATATGTATATTAAGTGTGGTGATTTAGGCAGGGCTAGAAAGATTTTCTGTCAAATGGAGGTAAAGGATGTGTTTTCCTGGACGAGCATGATAAATGGCTATGCTAGAAATGGGGAGGTTGATTTTGCAGAAAAGTGCTTTGATGAGATGCCAAAGAGGAATGTCGTTTCTTGGACTGCTCTGATCGCATGTTTCTCTCAAAACAATTGTCCAAAAGAGGCTCTAGAGACATTCCATCAAATGGAAATGGAAGGAACTGAACCGATTGAAAGTACATTAGTATGCGTGCTCTCTGCCTGTTCCCAGTTGGGTTGTTTAGATATGGGGCAACAAGTTTATGATTTCTATATCAAGAAAAGATCCGTACCTCTTAGTTTGATTATAGGAAATGCACTAATAGACATGTATTCTAAATGTGGTAGGATAGATGCAGCTTTAGAAATATTTGATCAAATGTCAGAGAAAGATGTGGTGTCTTTTAATTCAATGATTGTAGGATGTGCTTCTCATGGTCATGCATATAAAGCCCTTATCCTTTTTGAACAGATGAAAAGTATTGGATTTATGCCTGATGGTATTACTTTTGTTGGTGTTCTTTCAGCCTGTGCTCATGGTGGATTGATCAAACAAGGATGGGAACATTTTAGAGCTATGAAATTGCATGGATTGAAACCGGCAGTAGAACATTATGCTTGCATGACTGATTTGCTTAGTAGAGCTGGGCACCTAAAAGAAGTCTATGAGTTGATAGAAAGCATGCCAGTGCAACCAGATGTTGCTGTTTGGGGTGCCCTGCTAAATGGCTGTTCTATGCATGGTAATCTTGATCTGGGTAAGTTGGCTGCTGAGAAACTTATAGTCTTAGATCCAAAGGATAGTGGAATTTACACCCTTCTTGCTAGTCTATATGCCAAAGGAAGGAAGTGGAGTGATGTAAGACTGGTTAGAAGCATGATGAGAGAGAATGGAACCAAAAAGAATCCAGGATGTAGCTTCATAGAAGTAGAGGGCAAGTTCCACGAATTTTTAGCTGCAGATGAAACACACCTGCAATCCAAAGCAATATATCAAGTGGTATATGGTATTTTTCAGGTGTCGAAGTCAGAAAATTATGGTTCACATTTTGACGATGCATATGAAGCATGAGCTAGATGTCTAGGCAAGTTTTGTGAGCAGATCTGGTTTAAGTTTTGGAAGTAATGATTTTACAGAGAATTCCAAGAGTAATAATATCCTTCCTGAGTTGGATGGAGGATCTTTATCTCATGTATGCAGAGAAGTTGATGCACAAAGAAAATTACAGCAGAAGAGGAGATGCTGCTCTGTTCTTGGTAATATATGCAACTTTTTTCTTCTTGTTGGAGAGTGGGGGCAATTTATGTTGGCAACTGTACAGGAAATCCCCTTGAAAGCTAAAGTAGCTCATGGATGGTGCATAAACAAACAAAATACTAGGTACAGTGGTATTGCTTTCTTATGGTGAACTAAAGTATCTAACGGGATGCAAGAAATTTAAGGCTAAAAACAAAAAGGATAGCCTTTCTTCTGGAGAAGTTTGATTCAAATATTTGCTGCCATCCATCTCTTCTTATGATTGATGAGTGTCCACTTCAAAAAGCTGTTTGCCTGGTGCAACTCGAGGTAAGTTAATTTAAATAGTAAAACACTGTTGTTCTTGATAATGTGACTGCTGGTTTGTTGCTTGGATGTTTATGTTTTGAGGAGAAGGAATACTTGAATTTTTTTGCAGGTCTCAGCTCTTAATGATGTTACTGCAGTATCTGTAATGTTGTTGTCACACAGCAGCTGCCCGCCTAGATAACCTTGGGTGAGTTGCGGCCTCCACTTTGTGTTTGATAAAAATGTTAGAAATACTTTTAAGGCATTGTAGCGTCCTTATACATGATGAATCTATTGCCAAAAACCCTTTTTAAATATTTTGCAGTTTTTAAACACCACTTTGATGATATACTTGACAGAGGAGGAAGACCAAGGAACTTCCATTTCTTGTGACTAAATTCTCGAAATTCTTCTTCGTTTTTGTGACTGATACAAAACCTTCTCGTTCAAATGATGAGTAGGTGATTCATTGTCAAGATTGAATTGTTGCCTCAATTTTCTCCTTTTCCTTTCCTTGCATGACAATTTATTCCCGCATGCATCATACACACAAAAATTGAATAATATGAATGAATCTTAGGGGTTTCTTGATGGAGACATTTTCCGCCTCTTCCCCTTCCAAAAAAAATAAAATAGAATAAGAACTTTTCAGAGTTACATCTTAAGATTCCATCAGTAGATATACCGCCGACAGAATTCAGCTAGCAAAAGAAAAAAGTACTGATGAAATCTAAGAACAGCCCTGGCAGAAGCAGAAGAATTTTTCTTTCCAGACAATCTAGGAGAAGATTTAAAGGGATATGGGAAAGACAAATATTTTTTCCCTTTTTAATGTCACAAACTACAGCTTCCCTGAACGTGAGTCTGGTTGCAAGAATATTCCGTTGTCACTGCCAAAGAGTCATCTCCTTCGGACACTTCGAAACGTGTCCTATATTTTAAGAAACTTAGTTTGAGGGGGAAAATAAAAAGAAAAAAGGGTCAAAAATTGGGGTCAATGAGATTTGTTTTTGTTCATTCCATTTCTGTCCTTGTCTCTCATGTTTGATATATATATATATATATACACATACAATGATTCCATTGCATGTTCACTCGAAATTTCGGAAAATTTAATATTGGATTGATCAAAGTGGTGCACCTTTTGTTGGTTAAAAGAAGGACCAAAGATGAATCTTGTCTTATTGTATTAGAACGGTAGAAGAACATTTATCATGCCCAAACCAATTTTTTCTTTTTTTTTTGAACGAATGATACAATTTTAATTCAATAGACATTTAAAAAAAAAATAAAAAACTCTCTTGACATCATGTGAACAGTAAAACACCAAAAAGCCGTCCCATTTGGACGACGTGGCACGTGATAGCGCGAATATTCCTTTCTGCTAATTTCCCGGCGGATATTACACGTGGCGGAATATGTGACGTCATTTTATATGCTGTTTTCAGTTCCACATTTCATATCTGTACATCCATCTTTATAGCCATAGGATCATCTAATTTTGTCGTATTTCTAAAGATCGGAGGGTTTGAGTCCAAATACACGACAAGCCAAATGTCAATTCGGCTATCATAATTCTTCAGATTCCTCGCCGATCTTTCCTCTCCTTGTTCTATTACACTATTATTTTTTTAATAAATAACTTACAATAACTTTCATAATTAACGTCCTTATTAGTTCCTTAAAAATCTTTACTATTAAATAGTTTACAAACTCAATGAATAATTTTATTATGGAGGTAGAAGTTTTAAGTTATTGGATAACATCATTTTTCTTTACAGTTAGTAGTAAGGTCTCAGAAGAAAAAAAAAATGTTCAATAATATAATGGTAATAAATCTCAATTTCAATCTCTTTTCTTCTTCCCTTATTTTATTTCTATTTACAATACAAGAGAGAAGAAAGAAAATACAAATTAAAAAAAAAAAAAGTTTTCTAAATTTTTTAACATGTTAAACCAAGTTTTTAAGAAGTGGAAAAGATGAAAAAGACAAAGGTTCACTAATGACTAAACATTACACAATATAAATATATATATATATATATTATATATATATATATATATATAATGGAGACCTTTTATCATAATTAGAGTGCTGAACCTGTCATGTTATGCAACACATTTTTAAAAGGTTTACATAGTTGATTTGATCCAGTTTGATATATATATATAAAAATATATTTGTGCTAGAATTTATATATATATATATATATTCTCTTTCATGAACAGAAAAGAGAGTTGAAAATCATTGGCACTGCTGTTCTTGTTTGAAGTTTGAGTCTTTGGGAAGCTCTTGGATCTTTTTCTTTTTCTTTTCCTCAATGTTTCTAATTTTTGCATTTGGATCACTTGAACCATTCTTTACGCAAATCGTTTTCAATTCTTCGGGGAATCCTAGAACATTCTAGCCTACTCTAAAATCCATAAAGGGACAGTGACTTCCTGTACACACAATCTTTCTTGAACTTTGCTTTTTGGGAATTCCCTGAGTTCATTTTCTTGCTCGCCTTATCAATCTCGAAGAATAAACTGAGCGAGTAAGAATTCAAGAAAAAGAAGGGTCGATTAGGATAAAAGTGGGTGATTTGGTTTGGGAGAAGGGAGTAGGAATGTTTGGATGGTGGTAGTGATGGAGAGAATGTATGGTGGAATGGGAGGGAGCTGTTATCCATACGAGAGAAATGGGAGTGGTGGGGCGGTGGTGATGACAAGGGATCCAAAGCCAAGGCTAAGGTGGACTGCTGATCTCCATGAACGTTTTGTTGATGCTGTTACAAAGCTTGGTGGCCCTGACAGTGAGTTCTCAATTCTCATCTCTCTCTAAGTTTTGCTTTTTAGAGTTCCGTTCCGTGATATATTCCTTGCTTAATACCCTAATTTTTGGCAATCATCAGAGAAGAATTTTCATCAAAATCTCAATACTTTTTTCCATTTTTATCTTGGATGAAATTTTGCTTACCTTACTGATTTCTTTACTTGTAAGGCCAAAGTATCTAAAAATTTATGATAATTTAGTGGGACAGGGTATGTATCCGTGGGTTGTCTCCATGAGCTCAGTTTAATGGCATGGCATGTATATATATATATATATATATGTAGTATTGAGGTAGAAATCTTATCAGGAACACACACCTGTTATTCGCATTGGGATTGAATGTTTTTTGCGGGACTCTTGTAGAAAGCAGGGTAATTGCATGCATAATTGAAAGGGAAAAACAAAGAAATTCTTGAAATGGGTGGAGATTATCATAGGTTTGTAGGAGGGTAGCTAGCTGGTTTTGTACTTCAATCATATTGGCTACTATAGAATAGATGGCACATTGAACAGAATGATATGCTTGACTTGAGAGTCGGAATGGATCTGAATTTGCAGAAGCTACTCCAAAGTCAGTGTTGAGGGTAATGGGCTTGAAAGGATTGACATTGTACCATCTTAAGAGTCATTTGCAGGTATTATATCCTCATTTCTGCATAATTTTGTTAGCCATGCAAATAACACTTGTATTGTACATATGTTAACTTGTTACCATAACAGAAGTATAGACTTGGCCAGCAGGCCAGGAAGCAGAATGGTGGTGGCGACCAAAACAGTGGTGAGCAAGAAAAATATTAAATCACCCATTGCAATCCTTTTTCTCTGAAAATGGGTTCAGTTTCTGTATCTGGTTTCTTCTCAGGAGATTCGTATGAGCATTATAACTTCAATGCTTCAAGCTCTGGCTCAAACTCCACAAGAATGATGAATGAGCAAGGGTAGGTGGTATGGAAAAATTCTTCTTCACGTCTTTGTCACTATAATGTCTTAGGCTTTTCTTTACCTTTTTTTCCTTGAAACACCTTTGTAGTATCTGCCATCTTCATGAATCTGACTAATGAAAGATGATGATGATTCATGGAACAGAGAAATTCCGATTACAGAGGCATTAAAATGCCAAATTGAAGTGCAGAAAAGATTACAAGAGCAGCTTGAGGTGTGTTATAATATGATTATGATTTTTTTTTTCCTGCTTCTAAATAAATAAAATGATAATGGTAATAAAAGTTCTGGAACCCTATAACAGGTGCAAAAGAAGCTACAAATGAGGATAGAGGCTCAAGGTAAGTACTTGCAAGCAATATTGGAGAAAGCTCAGAAGAGTCTTTCAGTTGATGTGTATACTCCCAGCAATGTGGAAGCAACAAGAGCTGAACTATCCCAATTCAACTTAGCGCTCTCCAATTTCATTGAGAACGTGAACGGACAAGAAAGTAATGCCAACGTTGTTGATAACAGCAGCAACATTTCCGCTTCTAAATCTAATTCAAACAACCTGAAACTGAAACTTAAGGAGGTAGAAGGAGGTTCCATTTGTTTTGATTTGAATACCAGAAGCAGCTATATATGACTTCATTGGCACCAGTGGGGAGCTGTATATGTTGAATCTTGAAATCACAATTTTTAAATTCTCCTCCAACTTTGTTTCTCTAACATCATCAATATAGGATCCTAACTTATTCATTCATGCTCATCAACCATAGATTTCAGATCATTTTTCAGACAGTCTTTTCTGTTTTTGTTTTTAATATATATATATAATAACCCTGCCTGCCAAACTACATTTAGATACTGAATTCAAGTTAGGATTGAATCTTGCAGCAAGGTCCCCCATATGTAATTTTTAAAAATATTTTATTGTTTTTGAAAATTACATCACCTTAATTCTTTCAACTAATATTTACATATTATTTTAAAAACTTCTTCTTGAGTCCCAAATCCAAACCAATCTTACATATATATATATATATATAGAAACATTGTATTCATATATAGGAATAAAGACATTGTTCGTAAAGAAAATAAGATAAAATAAGGTTTGCCTCTTTGGCCAGGAAAAAGAAAAGAAAAGGAATCTTGAGATTGTTTAACAAGGAAAATGTTTCAAACATAAATTTTCAAGTATGATTCCATGCGAGTGTATTGGACTTCTGGATAGAGCTCAGAAGCCTCTTCACAATCTTCCCCTAATTCGAAGTTTGTTAAGCAGCCCTCATAGAATATGTGATAAAAGTGACCAATTCCAACTTGCCCAGCATAGTCCATACCTGCAGCGCAACATGACAGAGATCGAGCTAGTATAGTTAGATACATACATGCATGTGTGTGTGTCTGTGTGTATATACATATATAGGTTTTTCGTACCTTTCATGAGGGCAAGAAAGTCTTCCCCGGAAATGCTATTTTTCTCTAATTTTCTTCCAATAATATTTTCCCATTTCTCAATTAACTGGGTTTGAGTAAGAATGTTTTCTGGTGGTCGAATGTAAACTGTCTTGTTCATTGTCCTGGGATCATCAATGGTCTTGATTGTATATGTGGCTATATCATCTTCGTCCATGTACACCACTGCAATTCAATCAAAAGTGACTCAAAATCATGACATACGTACCTATACACTTTCTATTAATTTCTACCTACGTATAATTATAATTATTAATTACCCATCAAAAATAAAATAAAATAAAATAAAATAAAAGAATCCATCCCAATTAATTACCTTTGAAGTTGCCATTCCCATACACATTCACTTTGTCTCTTGGAGGAAGAAGAGTCCCCATTTGGGATAGGTTACCAGCAAAATAGCCAGCAAAGCAGTTGGCACATATGTATGTGAAAGGGATATTGGCAGCTTCAATTGCTTGCCTAACAGCCATTTTCTCATCAAAAGTCACCCTTCCAGGTTCCAAAGCGTTCTGCATTCTTGCAGGATCCGTTCCAAACTCCGACGGCAAGAAACGCTGCAAAATTTCATACGAAATATATACTTATATTATAAACCTCTTTTGAACACATGACATGAATTTGTGACATGATCGTAACTATACGTACGTACTACTACTGACCCTATATATATATACATATATATATATATATATATATATATATATATATATATATATATATATAGGTACGTAAGTACGTACCTTGATGTTTCCAGCTTCTTTGATGGCTTCAACCAACTTAAGCTGCAACAAAATATTGTGACTTCGAAAATGAACACCAGACATGGTGCAAATAACAACATCGACCAGTTTAACAGCATTAACAAGACTTTGAAGGTCAGAAAACGAAGCCTCCACAAGGTGAGCTCCTTGTTTCTTAAACGACAACAACATCTGCAATTTGTCGATATCCAGTCCGATCTCTGGCCGTTGAAGGACATAGGTCATATGCCCTTGTGCCAAACTAGCCTTGACAATCCTCTTCCCAATATACCCAGTGCCCCCTACCACGAGAACTCTGCTCTTTGCCATTCAGATGAATTGATCGATCGATGGAAATATATACTTTGATCCCTTTTACTTTGGGTTCTTAATGACTTGTGAGAATAAGATTGCTATATATATAGAGAGAGAGAAAGAGAGAGAGAGAGTTCGGCGTCATGCACTGTTTTCTGCTTTGTATATACTATATTAGATTACGTATAAGCAACATATGGTGTGTATGATGTTGATTCAAGATTTGGTAATGCCAGATTATATACGTTCGACCACCAACCACGGTAGTCGGTTTGACGAATGGAGATATTAGTCACCAACTTTTAAATTAAAAAATTCATATTATTGTTTATAACTCCTGTGAAAAATATATTGGATGAAAGACGTTCATTTTAGATTTTTGTTCTCAAAATTAAGGTTTAAATTATTTATAATTAATTATGATGATTTCTTTCTTTCAACGTCGTACTGTGCTTTCGCTTTGCTGTTGTCCAAATTACAGCAAACCACGTGAATTGTGATTTAATAGAAGCTTCTTTTTAATTATTTTGTATTGAATTATTTTTATTAAAAAAAATTATTATTTTATCTAATAGAAAATTCTTCTATGTATTTCATATTGAAAAGACGAAGTATTGATCAATTATAACTTAATATTCAATTTTACTGGGTTTAAATTTGTCCTTTTGGAGAAAGGATTTCATTAAGCATGAAACACACTCAGTCTAGGACCCTGGGAGGGGCGGTGTCAAAACCAAAGTACATCAGAACATAAAGTAAAATCTATACCAGCAAGCAGATGAGCAAAAATCTGGAATTGGAATTTGAGATCATCACTGACAAGTGGATCTTGTTATTGAAATGTTGGGATACAATACATTGTATTGAAAACTTCTCCATAAGCTCATGAGTCATTAGGTATTGAGTGGGTGGGATATTCTATCAATTCACAGTAGCATGAAAGTCAAGCATATACTGTGGAGAATCAAGTTTGTCTTGTTTTCACATTTACAAAGTTGAGTGGTTGGTTCTTGGTAGTTGCAGTAACATTTCAATTATTTTTGAGAAAAAAGAGTCTAGAACCTATGCTAGTTTGACATGTGAAAAAGTATATTTATAGGGGACTAATTAATTAATTGACACGAGTACAATTGTTTTTAATATACTAACTTTAATTATTAAGAGTTAGGTGTGAAGAAAAAAATAAATAAAACTTAAAGGGGAGAGGGGGGTAAAATTGTAAAAGAATTATGACTAGTGTTGGGTAAGGAAGGCAACATTTCAACTAATTTTTTACCCAAAAATGGGCTTTTCACAATTGGGGTTGAGATTAATTGATTGGAACGAAGCAAAGATTAAACAATTCATATTGTAATGCCAAGTTCCAAATGGAATGAATGTTTGTTTGTTTGTTAGGAGGTTGGCGAGGGATCTAACTTATTCTATCTTCAAGTAAACATATCCATCTGCAAACCTCATTACATAATTCAATCTGTGTCCAACCAATAACACTCTTTTAATACACATTAAACAAGTTTCTCTTTGGCTTAAGAATATATGTATATCATAATACTACAAATTAAAAAGAAGACAAATTAATTTGAAAATATTCAGACATGGATGGATGATTATTTTTTTTGCTAAAAAATAGGAATACTATAAGAAAACGAACATACAAATACACAATGTAAAACAGCACAGGTTGTGCTAGATGAAGCGAAAACCGAAGAATCCAAAAGAATATCTTTAACCACGACTAGGGGGTCGTAATTTACGATGTTGGAACAACAGCAAATTCCTATCTCTCCATAAAGTCTGAATTGTCCGGCAAAATACATACTGCCAGTTAGGATAATCGGCCACCATCCTTTGCCTATGAATATTGGATGGATGATTATTATTATTATTGGTAAATAGGAAACATGGACCATTAATTGCCAATTAGCTTGCCTCATTAATGGTATCCAAACTTCCACCCATGTTTATATATATCCTTGCTTGTAAAGGCAAAAAGTATGAATGTAATCTTTTCAAATTATAAAAGTCTCTATATCCTTAGACTGGAGGATCAAGAAAGCCTTGACTGCGAATTTTTTTTTTTTTTTTTTTTTTTTGGTTTTCCACCTCCCTACATACAAATGATAAAGGAGGCAGAAGAGTCAGAAATTGATTAAGGATACCAATGATCCATGGACTTTGGACCTTATGAGTTATGATCCACAACTACTTTTGTTGGGCTTTTTTCAGCGGCCTATAGTGACGACTACTGCACATCCCTCTGAATTAGTGCGTGGCTTATTTTTATCTTTTACACCAAACTGATTATAATAATCAAATTACTTTGGTGCTACGATTTAATTATTTTATAAAGGATAAAATGATATTTTGGATGAAAAAATAATTTTGACAAATGTTTGAAAATGATATTGACAGTTTAAGGATACAATATCCTTTTGCCATACAAATGATTTTGAATTTTTCTATTTTAAGAAAAAAAATATACGTAAAATAAATTAAGATATATAATGTCATTCATTCAACTTCCAACTTATAGAAAGAAAAAAAAAAAAAAAAAATTCGATTCAATTCAACTTCCACTTGTTCCAGTGTGGATTTGTAGGAAAATGCCGCTATCTACTTCTCCAGCCGCATTTGTTCTTACATGCTGTACCTCATCCACTCCAAAGTCAGGGCTACAGGTTCGTCTTTGTTTATTTACTGTTCCCAATCCTCCAGTTAGAATTTGGGTACTTGCTTATGTTCTCTATTTGATCTGATAAGGACCAAGTAATTAGCTTTTTAGTTGAACCTGAGAGGCATTACATTGCTTATAATTTATTTTGCTCCATTGTAACCGTAGCGCACTATGTCTTCACCTGTTCTTCAATCCATTTTTTTCACCATAAATTCACAAAAGAGAGTGAAGATAAAGCAAGATTTTTTTACCTATTTAGCAACATCGCACTAAATCTAGATAAGTTCTGTCCAGGCTCTTAATTGCAGCAGGAAATCATTTAAGAAAAGCTTGAATGCCTATGCCTGTGGCTATGGGATTTCATACGCCAAGATTTCAAGAAATCTTGATTTTGCGATTAATTCTACTTCCGGTGATGATGCTTCATCGCTTGGGTTCGACGTGCCATTTCCATATGACTATTCTGAGCTTCTTCGACAAGTATGTTGTTCAAATCTTTAATGCCTTTTTTAAATTTCTCATTTTCATTTGAGTTCTTCTTTTCAAAATCAGTTTTTTTTTTTTTTTGAAGTATCTGTTGACATCTGTGTTTAGGAGATCACATTTAAAACCACAAAATAAGAGGATTCTGCTATATAAGTGCTGGATTTATGATCTTTAAATTTTATTTATTTTTTTTATTTTTTCCCTTGGGTGAGAGCTCTTGGGAGGGAAAAAAACTGTAATATATAAAGACTAGGTGAGGATCTTATGAAAAATGTGTGTGTTTTCCAAAGAAAAGGTTTATTAATACATACCACTTTTCTCTTGATTATAACTATCCAGCTATAGTTATAACACGATTAAAGTCATACAAAGGATTTTGTAGTAGTTAATTGAGCAAAAGATCGTTTACCAAATTTTTGGGTGCACTTGTTATTACTTTTATTTTGTTAATTCTCTCTTCTTTTTTTTTCTTTTTTTTTTGGAACTGTCCCTATGAAGTCATCTCTTACTTCTTACATGAATAATTTCATGAAAATCAAAAGGAAACTGGAGACAGAAAAAAAAAAAAAAAAAAAAGGAAATGACTTGAAAAGTAAATAAGAATTGGAATACGTTAGCTCATTATTGCAAAGAATTTCTGAATTCATAATGTTTTTCCCTTTGTTGGAAACTAAGAATTAGCTTTCTGTTTCCTACTATTGGCACGATGGACCAATAAATTACATTCTTCTATTAAGTCTTGACTTCTTTGTGGTGGAAATCTCATATCTCTATCAGGCAATTAACTAGTGCAATATTCTGTAACTAACAGCCATCTGGATCCTGTCAATGTTGATACAAGAGTTATATATCCAGCAAGTAAATATAGATTTATTGTGCTTGTCTTTTTGGAATGAAAGAGTGCATATTGAAGTCTACATGAGTTTGATTTGGTGGTAACTGCTACTGCATTCTTCTTGCTATCGGCACAACTATCCCAAAAGAAAGGAAAACATAAAGAAAAGTTCATTTACCATTCCTGATTGGCAGTCCCTCCCTTTAGATTTTATGACATGTCTGAAATGGCATTCAATTTGTTCTACTGATCTGTATATCTTCCTTGAGATTTTGAACCAGAGGTTGACTAAAACTGGAATCATTTCTTTCTTTTCTCACATGTTCCCTATATACAATACATCATGCTTAGAACATTGTTTAAAGTGCTAGCCGAAGCATAGTACGAGCGCAGAAGTTTCTACTTCAACATCTTCATTTCTAGTGCTTCTTGCTCCTGTAATGTGTTGACTTCTTCAAGTCTTTTATATCTCTCACAACTATTCTTATCTATGGACTTCAATATTACAGGCTAAGGATGCAGCTGAATTGGCTCTGAAGGACAACAGACAGCTCATGGTGAGATGTCTTTAACATTTCCATTCTTTTAAAAGGACATATAGCAAAAAGAATAACAGTAATGGAATTCTCAAAGGTTTGTGAGCAACAAGTTTCTGCCACAGGAAATTGAATTTCCAACAGCTGGATTGGAATCTGTGCCAGGTTACCTCATGTTTTGCAGTTTTGTTACCTTTCCATATGTTGAAAAATATTCCATGATCGTGCTTAACTTTTATCTAATATGATCATTTTTACTTTGCATACATCATTTCTGTATCAGGTGATGGTGAAGGCAGTGTAGAAATGACAGAGAGCATGCAGCTAATTCGTGAGTTCTGCGACCTCTTCATTATTCCTGAGAAGGCCTCAAAAACTAGAATAGTAAGTACCAACGTGTTCTGAAGGTTTTTTTTTTTTTTTTTTTTTTTTTGTTGTTGTTGTTTTCCTTTGAAAAAGTCGTGATATTCCTAAACATGTTTGCATGATGATCTTTAACCCGATAAATGTTTAATGTTCTGAGCCTTAAAGTACCATTGTGAACCTTGCCTGTTTAATCATAAATTTGGAAAGGATTTCTAATATTAAGCAATTATATTTCAAAATGATGGGGCTCTGAGTATTTCTTAATGTTGAATTTGTGCATTTGTTTTTTATGTGTTTTCCCTGATGATTTTAGTAAACAAGGCTGTTACAATTGGATAATTGAGAGTTCAACCATCGAATGCTTAATGCTTAATGTACGGGTATTAATCCTGCAATGAGCAGTGGAATAGCACATGAAAACAGGATTCATGGACCAACTTTCATGCTTAAAATGTTAAGGCAAAAATTGCTGCATAATCCAATAACATATTTTCTTTCAGCTTGTGCTTCCGCTTCTTATCAAGTGTTAACATTAGATCGCTTGTGAACCTACAAATGATCTGAACCTATAAAGGAAGAGATACTGTTCTTTTAAATTACTTGACTATATCATCTCACACGGTTCAAAATTCATATTCAACAGTTCTTCCCAGAGGCTAATGAAGTGCAGTTTGCAAGAAATTCGATTTTTGGAGGGGCTTCATTCAAGTTAGATTATCTGACAAAACCTTCCTTCTTTGAGGATTTTGGTTTCGTTTCAAAAGTTAGGATGGAAGACCGCATCAAGCCAGAAGATGAATTGTTTTTGGTTGCATACCCATACTTCAATGTCAATGGTAATCTCAGAATCATTCCTTCCCTCCCCCCTTCCTCCATAAGAAAAAAGCAAAGAAAAATGTCAGGAACTATTTCAAGTTTGTTGTCTATTTACTGCTTGACTGCTTCTAATGGCATTATACAGAAATGCTTGTGGTCGAAGAGCTTTACAAAGAGGCTGTCATAGATACTTCTAGAAAGATGATCATATTTAATGGAGAACTGGACAGGATAAGATCGGGCTGTATCCTTTCCTTGGTTTGCCTTCCTTAAGCTCCCTTCATATATAATATACACGTCTTCCTTTTTCTATTTCAAATTTTTTGGATATATGATTTAGACAAGTTTTGTTTCCAGTGTAATTTAGTGAAGCTGACTAGGTGAAATAGTTTGGCTGAAGAATCGTAACAATAGGAGTCTCACCCCCTAAATATTTTTTTCCTTAAAAAAAATTGAATAAGATTACCCATCATTTTTCTATCCAAAGCTTGCAGCACTTACACAGACATTCTTGCCTAAAATGGAGACAGTATACTACATCCACAATTTCAAAGGACGAAATGGAGGAATCTTGTTCAGGTTAGCCAAATCTCTAGCTTGTACAACAGTATGCAATACTCTTGTTGAAAAACAAAAGTTAAGACAAAGAACACTCACAAACTCCTATATTTTTCCCTCTTTCGAGGTATTTTGTATGAATTCTCGCCTTCTCCTGATCTCTTCTGCTCTCATTCTTCTTCTTATTCTTTCCTCCCCAATTTTTATCCAATTAGATGCTATCCCGGTCCTTGGAAAGTGCTTAGAAAAATAAGAAACAGGTATGTTTGCTTGCATCAACAAGAGTCGATGCCATCCCTAAAAGAGGTAGCTCTGGAAATCCTTCCATCTGCTTGAGAAGTTGAGACTTCTACAGACTCTGGTGGTAAGAGTTTATATATGTATAATTTGTTTCTTGATTCCAGGAATCTGAATGCTGAAAAGATTAGAAAATAAAATGGAAATTACTAGAATGTGTTCATTCTTGCTAGTATATTAACTTTTTTCTGTTTCATTAATTGATTCACTCTTGTAAAACAGTTTCCTTTCTTTGAAGCTTTCTTCTTGGATCAGAAAGATGACGATACAAAGAAACAATTGGATAGATATTAAAGCCTACCAGTATAAATCCTCCTGTGATCATTTTTCGCTTTTTCTTCCTTTTCTCTCTATTGGCATAAGTTCTTCTGCAGTTAAATAACTTATATTAAATTTATATGAATGTCAATGTATTACTATTCATACATTCTCTAAAGAAAAAGCCAATAAGCAAATGTAATAAAGGGATGAAATATCATAGTATAAAAAGGAAAAAAAGGACCACAATCCTCAGTACAATCAAAATTTTAGAAAATATACCAAGAAAATTTTGAAGACCAAAAGGATCAATATATGCATGCCTTCTTAACAGGACAGAAAGAATGAAATAGAAAACAAAATTGTCATGTACTGTCAATTGTCAAACACTATCTTAAACATCTTGAGCTACTTGTGAACTCCTAAGATCAATTTTACCAAATCTTGAGTCTGCGTAACAATAAGCTCCTATGGTGGCAACAAGGACACCAAGAACTAAAGAAAACAATTGGAAGTTGGCAAGTAACTCTCCTCGAACCTCGCTTTCTTTTGAATGACACATTATTTGATCTCCCTCGAGCAAGCAACCATCTGGCATCATTGGACCGTAGAGAGTGAAGGCAGTCTGATAGAACCAGAGGCCTTGAAGAGTTACAACAATGCCGTTGAATAAATCAACAGGGAAGCTTGTCGACATCAGAGCTCCAGAGACAGTAGATGCGATACAGAGGCCTATTAGTAGGACAAGGATAAGGTGATAGTACCCCTCAAGACCCTGATGAGTAGTTGAGTGAAAATTGAACAACAAGTACTCTGCACAAAATGCTGTTGCAGCAATCAAACATAAAGCACCTTCTGGCAAAGGCAAAAGCCTGAGAAAGGAATAAAGAACATGTTAGCCAGCACAACATGGAAAACACATCAATAAAATCAAATGCTGTGCAAAACATGGCAATTTCTTTGAAATCAACCTGGATAATGAGGTTATTTATGATATTGAAAGTAAAATATCCGAGGAGTAGTTAAAGATATGGAAAAAGAAAAGGAAAAAGGCAATGACAATCGCAACAACATACACATCTATGAACTACTGAAAACTAAGTTGAAACTCTTGGTTTGAACAGATGATTCAAGATCCAGAGCAAAAGGCAGGAAAATAGTTCAAATCTTACGACAAACACAAGCTAAGAATACAGAAAAACAAATATCTCAGTAACCAAGTGGAATGTTCCTGCCTTCAAACATCTATGGATTAAGATTGGTTATCAAGGAACTTAACTGAAAGAATATCCTAAAATAACTAAAAGGTAAAATACAAAGTAACGATTAGAAACAGAGATTAAACAAATTTCTGAGGAATTTTTAAGCATGAAGAACTAGCCATAAAATTAAAAAAAAAAAAAAAAAAGTTATCAGCAGAGCAGAATTCTAAGACCCCGTTGCATGAATTTACTTAAGAGGAACTGATCCTTGAAGATTTCACTCCATCAAGACCTATATATGCTACAATTAGCACAACTAGCATAAAACTGCTTTATCAGACAATCACCAATGGACCTCAGACTCACAAGAAATATGTTCAATCCACCACACCGTAAGCAATCAAAAGAGGGTAGGAAAAGAAATGGAGGAGAAAGACCATTGGCTATGCTCTCTAAGTCAAACCTCCAGAATTGCATTTTTAAGTATGTCCCCAACATAATAATAGTAATAATAATAATTTTAAAAACAACAACAACTTGCCTATTTGCTGCATGAAACAGATTTCACATACCTAGCTTTAAAACTGAAAGTGAAAATATACAAGTCAATATCATGGAATATACCAAACACACCAACTTATTGGTATTAAATCAGTGTTAAGCACCTTTCTCATTATAATATAATAAGAATCAGTCACCAACATTCTAAGAATGCAAGATATTAATGTACTATAGGAGTATGCAAATATTGGTATGTCAACATAGAAAAAAGAGTTCTTCATTTCTTATTTGAAACATATGTTTGTCATCATAAATGAAAGATATTAATCTTATTGTTCTATAAAAAATTAATTAGATAATAAAAATTAAAGTATAATTTTTTTGAATGTCTAGGTAAACAATTTAAGTTACACCATTAATACATTTTTTATTCAACCGCAACTACTTTAGAAGAAAAAAAGTTAAATTGGTTATCTAAGCAGACAAGAACAAGCAGTTAGAGACATGAGACCCCGTAATCCAGGGAAACTCAAAGACAATAATAACTCCTGTTACAGGATGACCATGCTTTTAACCTAAATCCTGATCCATTCATCACCACAGCACTAAGAGGATAGGTGAGACACTAAAATGCAGGCAAGAATAAGTTTCTTGACTTCACCTCTGTAGCTCACCACTTAAATAGTAAGGCTCACATAAAGCAATACACAAACTCCTTGTTACTTCCCTGATTAGAAGACAGTAGCAGGCTAGCCACAAATACTAAGAATTTTCAGCAGTCCAAAATTTTTTAGCTTAAATTCGTCTTTCTTATGAAAATATAGTGCTACATTCTTTGGTGGGTCAGACATAAGTGCATTAATTCTTAACTAAGGAACAAGTGTCTTTGGGCCAAGAACCCAGCAATGTAGAAGTACTTATAATTCATCGAATTATGAGAAACTTTTCTGTTTTCAGAAAATAAATGCAAAAGCAATAGCATACAACTTCACATAGATTAAGGCAGAAAATAACTCAGCAAGATTGACCTGGTTTTCTCAGAAAGCAACGTAATCAAGCCAAAGATGAAGAACATCATAAGCATTCCCCCATGCTCAAAATTATTCATGTGCTGAGGATTCAAAATTCCTTGAACAAACCACTTGAGATGAGTAGAATAGAAAAGCTCAATACACATATCGATGAAGCCTCCAATAGTTATAACATAAAGCTCCAAGTGCTTTAACTTCCCGTTAAAACCAGGAACAGGATTCCATACCCTCACTCTGAACAATTTGGGGTTTGTTATGTATCTAGTTATAGCACACCAGGTATGCCACATCCCAACAAAAAGAAAGAGTGTTCCCGGAAGAGCATGGCCAGGAAAAGAACCCATTTTTTCAGTAACACGAAATGAAATGAAGAAGACCTTTTTTTCTTATCAGCGTTGTCTGTGTTGCTTCAATAAGAATTTCTCTCCTCTGATCTCTACTCTATTCTTTACACAGATACAGAGTGTCAATATGTCAGTAACTTTTCCAGACCAATGCACCGTTTCTTCAACAATTTTAAAAGCCCAGAATATTTCTTGCCCAATATATCTACCAACGAAGCAATTCAATAACAAATCTGAAATAGTACCAAACCACAGATTTGCTCTCTCCGAATTTTCCACTTGGAAATAAAGGTCAAAAGGTAGAAAACACCTTAATCTTTTTCTATTAACTCTCCTGTAAAGACAATCAAAGAAATTTTAAAGGATTCCCTTGTCTAAATATTTCTTTGTGCTCCTTGTAAACTAATAATCGCAGAATCTCCTGGGGAACATATTCTGCTATACAAGTACTTTTGCTGAATATTTTCCGGAAAAGATAGTTTGAAAATTGTAATGGAGCTCTAAAGGACATTAGTGCTATCCCAAAGTCAAACTCACATTCAATTAAACTGTAAGAATCTAGATTCAATCAATACTGGAGTGCCATAAAACCATCTAAACCACTAGTGTAGTGACAATATAGTCAAGATTCAAAAACGCGGACGGATCCATGGTTTTTATGCAAAAGTCAAAACATTTTACGCAGACCCATTAAATAAACTCACAATAAAGGTCCAAATTTAAAGGATTGAAGATTTTATCAGCCTTTTTCATTGCGTGAAAAATTACATGCAATGTCATGAGTAAGAGGAAAAGAAAGTGAAAAAAACTTGAAAGGGATAAAATCAACTTACAAGAGGTAACATCAATCCAATCTTGCATAAAATGATATATTTATTGGAGGGTAATGATCGTTGAATAATTATATGGCAAAATGTGAAAACCTTTTTGGAGGGCCATAGAACTTTTCCAAACGAGAGTGAGAAGAGAAGAGAAAGGAAGGTTGGAATTGTGAAAAAAGTCTGATGAAGGGAAGGAAAGCAGAGGCCGGGGGGAGAAAGGCGGTCAATGCTGTGTGTATGCTTGAGAAGTAAGAACAATATTCGCAATAAAAAATTTTAAAATGTTCAAAGGAAAAAAATAAATAAATAAAAGACCCACTTTGGGAGTAGAGAAGCCAATAATTAAGGCATGATTGAATTCCGGTCGCCACACGTGTTTGACACATGTGCAGGGCTTTCAATTTTGTGCAAAAAAGCAGTTTCCTAATAATTGTTTTTTTAAAAAGGAAAATAGTCGAAAAATTACAAAAAATTTAATTAACATGTAAAAAAACAAAATAAATTGCATTTTATAAATAATGGGTGGATGGGCTCTAGTCTTAGGGTTGTTTTGTCGGGCTTATAGAAACTTGTTTTTACTGCTCCAACTGATTAGGATAAGCACCAATTTTCTTATAACTAATCAAGGAGTTTGATTCTATTTTAGTCGGAGGTACAGAATAAATACCAAAAAAAATTAAAATTAATCATACTAAATCATGTTATATTTTGTGAAATAATAAATTGTGTGGTTTTTTTTTTTTTCCTTTTTTCAAATTACTCAAAGTACATTTAAATATATATTTAAAATAAGAAAACATAATTCAGAAATGGGTAGGACTACAATCCAATATTAATTGCAGCAAAACATATTCCAACAACAAAGGATGCATCCACGATGGTGAAGGTATATATTTTAGTTTGTAAAAAGTTAGAATGGGGGATTTCTTTTGAATACGTATCTAATAATATTATTATTAAGTAACTAATCTTTCAAATAATGTTTCTAAATGTCATTTTGTAGGGAATTAGTGTTGCTATAAAATTCAATAGATCTCTACTTTTCATCCAATGGAAGCATTTATATATGGCTCTTAGAAAAGCTAAGAATATTAACTTGCTATGGGAAACTCAAACCCACACTTAATATGGAAGAGTCTTACAATCTTTAACAATTCTAAACTTTTTTTCAGAAAAAAAAAAATCTAAACTCAAATTTTATAATTATTAATGAAATTATGAACATATTTATCTTTAAAAAATTGATTTTTTTATTTGTTAAAAACTCACTACTATTATACAGAGGATAATAAAAATAATATTCTTTTATTCTAGTACCCACTAAGATGCAATACACAAAACTCATATCAAACAGTCAACTCAACTATGAGTATTGTAGGGAAAAAAAAAAGGATTGCATTTAAATTATAATTTATTGACTTTTGAAATAATAACAATAACATTCTAAAGGAATCCAGTCAAATATGGTAACCTTTCAGCACGTTCTTTTTTCTTTTTTTAATTTGTTATTAGAGTGATATCAGCTTATCAAGTCATACATAAATTATTTTTAAAATAATAATTTAAAAGAACAATAAAGTTTAAAAAAAAGAAAAAGAAAAGAACAATAAAGCAAATAATAAATATTGTATATAATATTAATCTAAAAGTTTACCCTTTTTCTACTTTTTTTTCTTTTTTTTCTTTTTTTTTTTGGAAAGAAAACGAAAAGCTCTACTTTATTTTAAATAAATAATTTTCATTTAATATATCAATAATTTAAAGATCGATGTTTAATAAATTACATTAAAATATTTTGTTTTATTAGATTAAAAATATTTATAAAAGTGAATGTAAATATTTATAATTAGAATTTTTTTAATATAATAAAGACCATATTAAATAATTAAATTATGAGATTTATAAAATTTGTAATTAATGTTCAATCAAACTATGAAAATGAAAGTGGAACTACTATAGATCACGAAGACCCTTTAAATTTTAAAAAGTGTATGACAATTTTTTTGGCCATTCTCATTTAACTTTTTTTTAAACAATAATTTTTTCTTATTAATAATATACTTGAACAAATCAAGCAAATTCTTAATATTTAGATTGAAAAATAATTTAATTTAATTTTTTTCATACACATAAAATTATGCATGAAATAATTTTATTTCTGTTTTAAAAAAAAATATATATGAAGAGACTTTTTAATTATTAATTGAGTATCGCTACAAATATATGTTGGAGTTTAAATATTAAAATTTTGAGTACCATTTTTAAAGAAATTAAAACACAAATTTTGATTAAAGAATATTAAATGTTTTTAACATGTTAATAATAATAGTACTTTGTTATATTAAATTATTTAAATCTCTCACTAATTTATTAAAAAAATTGAATTTAAAGATAATAATTTATTTATTTATCAATTAAAAGATTTTAAGTTGAAAGTAATTGTAAGTTAAAAAATAATAATCTTAAATATATATATATATATATATATATATATTAATCAAATCAAATAACTTTCATTTAAAATAGCTCTCATTTTATGTGAAAATTTTAAATTATATAAGAATAAATTTATACATTTTTTGTTGGCGTTTAAACTCATAATGCTAAATTTTGTTAGCATATAAGAATTCTACTAAATTTATTAGTATGAAGCCTTTTGGGAAGTTATCCAAGAATAAAACCGTGAGCGCTTAGACCCAACAAATATCATAGTAATGTGAAGTTAAGTAGTAAAATGCCAACCTTATGAATATATGTGGGCCAAATAAGTGGTATCAGAACTTAAAGTTAATGTGCTTGCTTGTAAGAGATGTGTGGATAAAAAATCCTACTTTAATAAGCTTGCTTGTAAGATATCAGTGGAAAAAAGCTCTTATTCTTGAAGACCCACTGCCCAAATTTTATGGCCTCAAATGTAACAAAAATTACAAAGACAATAAATATTATTTTTTGTCCTCACTTATATGTGTATGATTATATAACTCAAACCCATAATATATTTTAAAAAACGATTTATTTTTATAAATAAAAAGTTTCAAAGATATTTGAAAAAAAATTATATTATTAAATTTCAAAAGCTTTTATTTCGACCTACAACCCTATATAAATTATTTTACAAATAAACTTATTATTATGACTTAATATTTAATTATAAATAACTTTTTTACTTATTATTTTAATAAAATAACATCTGTTATTATTATTATTTTTTATAATATTTATTATTTTACTATTTTTAATAATAAAAAAAATTATATGAAAGAATAAAAGTTAAAATTTATTTAATTTGAAAACAAAACATTATAAAAAGGATTTTTATAAAGATAAAGATTGATAATGAGCTTGAATTCCTCATATACATCTGTTGTAGTAGACCAGACCACTAAAAATGGACTCTGCATAGTCTAACCTTATGGATGGGGTGGGGCGGTTATTTCAAGGTGCTGAGGTCCACAACGCTAGAAGTAGCTTAAAATTTCGGCTTCTTCTTTATTCTTCTTATTTTTTTTTAATTTTATTTTAATAAATCTTTTTCATCAATCAAAATTTCAGCTTCTTCATTTTAGAAAAAAAAATAAAAAATTATTATTTTTCATTTTGGTAATCCCCGTAGTAGCAGTAGTAATACTACCCGTTGTTGTTCGTAGTGTGGCGTGATATTTTGTTTCTACCTCTTTTGAAATTCGCCGACGGAAATTCTTCGTTGGGAAGCTTGTGGTGACGGAGTTCAGATCATGTAAGGGGGAGCTTGTTGTCTCTTCTCTTCTATCATTTTCTGCAAAATTTAATAGTTTTGAATTTGAATTCGTCGTATTTGCACATGATCTTAAACATTGATTGTGTGTTTAGGTTTAGCACATGTACCTGTAATGCACTTCTTTGTTAATGATTATACGCGCAGTCGAACGTGCCAATTACAACTTCTCGGTTAAAAACAATGAATTTATACATATAGATATTTTGTTTTGTTTATTTAATATCTGAAAATGCTCGGTTCTTATCTATATGTATATCCCCTCGCACGCAGAACACGTACTGGCATATACAGATTCTCGCCTTTTTACTTTGTTTAATTCTGATTTTTTCCCCTTGTAGTATTTTTCAGAAATTGAGATTTCTTTGAAGGAGCAGATCGTAGTTGTTTTGAGTCGATAGATTCGGCGATCATTACAGAGGAGGATTCAGAAAGATTGTTCAGAATTGGTTGAGGGTAATTCTGACTGTAAGGGTGTGGACTTTAGTTATATTCTACTGAATTGGCTGCGGAAAACTGGTGATTTTAAGGCTGATTCTCTGTTATTGATTTTTTAGCGTCATAAATTTAAGATGATTGATCGATTGTCATAGATTTTGTTGAGAAAGGACGGAAGTGAGGATTTTAGTCTGAGCTTCCGGAATTCTGAGATTTTGTATTTAACTTTTGCATAGTTGGCTGAAAATATTTTCAATGTGCCTGCTATATGTCAACTGAATTAAAGGAATCTTAAAAAGGTTCTGGTGACGCTGAAGAAAGGAAAAGGAAAAACTTTGCAACCTTGTAGCAGGATTGATTCAAGATGTCAAAAGTGGTGTATGAGGGGTGGATGGTGCGTTATGGGAGGAGGAAGATAGGGAGATCCTATATCCATATGAGATATTTTGTTCTTGAGCACCGGTTACTAGCTTATTACAAAAAGAAGCCTCAGGATAACGTGGTAATTGCCATGCCTTTCAGCTTTGCATAGATATTACTAAATGTTACTAGGAATTCATTGTGCACCTTTTTCTTTTAGGGGATGTGAATTGAAACATATTTTTGGAATTTTACAGCTTTAGTTGCAAAGGAGGATTATGCTTTTCCATTAACGATAATCTTTTCTACAATGCTATATTTGTTGTTAGGTTCCACTCAAAACCCTCCTTATTGATGGAAACTGCCGGGTGGAGGACCGAGGCTTGAAGACTCATCATGGACATGTGAGTCTTTATTTAGTTTCATTATGTTGCTCAAAGTGCTGATTTTCTGACTGTTGGTGCCAGATGGATATTTGTTTGTTGCCTTTGTAGTTTGACAATGGTTTTATAAACGAGTAGATAGGTTGACATAGTCAAAATACTGCTTTTGAAATCATTCCTTTGCCGAATCTTTTGTGGCATAACAGCTAATGCCTTTCTATGAGAATTTATATTTTTTCACCTTTACTTGTTGGGTTAGAAATGTAAGAAGCAAAAATTTTGTCATTTATGGCAAGGGGGTGAAGAAGTAAATAAGGGATCCACACATCTAAAGAAAAACATATTTTTTACAGATGATGGTATAAAGTAATATTCTAGGAATGTCTTATTGGGAAAAATTCTGATGTTTTGAACAATAAAATGGGACATGTAATAAAAAGTTGTGCTATGATCAACGTTTGAACATAATGGTTGAAATAAAAAAGAAAAGAGTTGAAGTGATCACAGTTGTAAATATTTAACAAAAAAAAAAAAAGAAAGAAAGAAGGGGCTATACACTGCTATAGTGGTAGTGTGGTATAGTGCTAGTAATTAATATATGCACTTTAAAATGAAGAAAAATTCTACAACTTGACAATAATTCAAACCGTGAGACTACTTTGAGAGAATACTTTATGAGGTAAATCAAGCAGGACTACTACATGCATGAAATGATAGCTTTCAGTTGCCTAGATAGGAATAGTGACCTATAGCAAATTGATAGAAACTTGTGTAAGAGTTTCCACCCCACTGTTTGTATGTAATCTTACCTTTCAAGCACCTGTGTTCTTTTGCATGGGGGGATGTTGTCCCCTTTTCCTAAATTTAAATGTGAGGAAGGATGTGAAGGAGGATTAAAGTCAATCTTGAATGAACCTGAAGTAATCCTGCATCACATATGCATCTGATTTTCCTTCTTGTAAAATAAATTTGAAAGAAAGAAAACATAGTTATGCTTCCTGGAATACAGTTGCCATACCCACATAGGTGCTTAGCTTAAACTTGATCTTACAATATATTGTCTGCAAAAGTTTTCTGGTATTAAATGCAATTACACAATTTCAAGGTAAATTTCTTCTGTGATAAAAGTTATAACATTAAATACTCTGTTTTTTGATAACTTTATTTCTTATGTCTTTCTTTGTTTCTAACAGATGGTTTATGTTTTGTCTGTTTACAACATGAAAGAGAAGCATCACCGAATAACGGTTTGTCCTCTCTAAATTTCTTGATATTCCATATTGATCAAATTATTCACTTCATATGTTTCGTTATATGGTAGATTTCTGATATCGAGATAATAGGTATGTAAAATGCTGCTTGAAATTTAGATTGGCTCCTCTGCTGAATTCAAAATAAAAGAGATTGTTGAGGAATTTGGTAAGAATCAATAGATAATTGCTTGGTTTGTTGATAAATTTAAAATTGAAGATTTAATTTAAAATTAAAGAGAAAAGTTTTGAATTATACTCTGATGTATTGCAAAAGAAATTTCGGAGTGTGCAAAGGATATACATGTATTCTGGTACTTGTATTATTTCTGAAGGATGTAAACAGATACACAAGTACCCTATATGGGCTGGTATGGTGAAGCTTTTGGGAAATTTTGGTGTTGGCTGAGACTTATAGGAAAAGAATTTTAAAGATCCACTGGGGATTTGGTTTTAGCAGTTTGGGAAAAGACTTCCAAATCCATGTGTTCTGGCTGCAATTGAAGGGGCTTAAGTGGCAGACACAATAACAGAAGGCGAGTTGGTAAACTGTTTGTGGCCTATAATTTTTCCGTTCCACCTTTTATTTGCCTTTTGTTAACCCCTCTCTATAAGTTTGAGCTTTTTATATAGATGACTATTTAACTTGATTTAGCATGGTATTAGAGTAAGAGATATTGAGTTCGAATATATGCTATTGTCCCAAGTTGTTGATTAGTCCATGTGTGAGGGAGTGTGTTAAGAGGAAAATTCGTGTGACCTTTCAAATTTTAGAACATGATATCTTCAGGAATAAAGATCCCATACGCAGGAAGTACTTTTTTTTTTGTATTGTTGATGATTTTCTGCAGCTTTGGTTAATCATCTCAGGTTTTGAATTGTTAATCTTTGCTCTTTTCTTACTTGTTTTTGTTGACTCCTTGTGTGTCTAGCTGGTGAGCTTATACTTTGCTCTATTGCAAAAATAGCTTTTAAGTGAAAAGATCTTTTGGCCCTTCCGCTATTAAGGTTAGACTCTGAGGTAAAGTGCCATTATAGTGTCAAATTAATGTCCTTCGTTTTGTTATTCCTTTAAGACAAGGAACACAAGATGGTTCAGAAATGGATCCTAGGTAAACTATCACCCTCCATTATTACATAGTATTTCCACTCTATTTGGATGAGTTGATGGGCAAAGGCGTAATGCACAGCTTTTATCCTCCATTCTATGTCTTTCCATTTCCACAAATTGTATGCTACACCAAGCAAATTTAGCCGTGCTAATCATATCTGTTCTTTCAGATGGCAGCTTTCAACATCCAGGAGGCTCTAATTTGGAAAGAAAAAATTGAATCTGTTATTGATCAGGTCTGTCCTCATCTATTAATCTTTACAAACATGCTTTACCCCTATGTTATTGAATTATGCCTATGTTTTCTCATGCTGGAGAATATCAACACGTTTGTTTTAGTATATTATTATTTCTACAAATATTATCATCTTTCAAGTTTTTATTCATTTCATTCTATCATATTCTCTATTTTGATAATGGTGTGGTTGATATTCTGAGTTTCTTGTTCTGCTCTACGGAAATTTCAGCATCAGGAGTCACAAGCTGCTAATGGTAATAAATACTTATCTTTTGAATATAAATCTGGAATGGATAATGGGAGGAAATCATCCTCATCGGATCGTGAAAGTCAGTAAGTATTGCCAGACTCCTTTCCTTTTGCACTTTGTGGACTAATATATTTGTATTAGTTGAACTATCTTTGTACTAGTTGCACTTTTCCTTCAATAGTAAAGGTTTCATCCTTGAAATCTTTAATAATGTCTTCTCTCTTTAGCTCTTCTTGTTTCTTTCAAGTTGTCTAATGGCTATATGCTATATGCTTGATTGGCCTAATTTTACATAATATTGATACTGTTTTCTCACCCCCCCCCCCCCCCCCCCCCCCCCCCACTCTCTCTCTTATAGATACACGCAAAAACATAGACCCATGCATATACTTTTCCTTAGGTTTATCTTCTGAACCTGAAACATTTTATGTCATATGTGTAGATTGAGTGGTGGTGAAGATGAAGAAGATTCAAATTCAAATTTACTTCGAAGAACAACAATTGGCAACGGTTTTTTCTATTACATTCTTGTGCTTCCTCTCCAGATTCTACTGTGTTGCTGAATTTAATTTGTCCACATGACAGGCCCTCCGGAATCGGTGTTTGACTGGACTAAGGAATTAGATACAGACTTGACAAATCAGAACACAAACAATCAGGCATTTTCTAGGAAGCACTGGCGTTTGCTTCAGTGCCAAAACGGTTTGTGAATTCGCTACTGCCTTATTTTAAATACTTATATAGTATGCAACTTGCTGGAACATGCAAAAGAATTGCTTATTCGGAAATTAGTGGCATGACAGTTTTTAATATGGCTGGTTGCAGGGCTTCGCATTTTTGAGGAGCTTATTGAACTTGATTTTGTTGTAAGTGTTCTGCTGCACTCTGAAATGATTTAGCAAAAGAATGTTGTACTAGAAAATTCTTAATGCACAGTTCAATATCTGTAGCCAAAGAGTTGTAGTAGAGCAATGAAGGCTGTTGGTGTTGTAGAAGCCACGTGTGAGGAGATATTTGAGCTTGTAATGAGCATGGATGCAACACGTTTTGAGTAAGTTCCGTTACTTATGCTTTACTTTAAGTACTCCAGATGATGATCTCTTTCTTTTATTCAAGGCATTTCATAACTTTGAACTGTTTAAGATAATAATCTGTAGGTAGGACCATCATCGTTGCAAAAATACCATGTCAATTATGTTCACGTTGGGCTGAATTTATTTAGATTCTATAAATTTTTTAGATAATTGTTACAGTACTTCGAATAAGTGGTCCAGTTAGCATTTTGTTGATATGATTGCTTATTTAGCTCCCCCATGCTCCATCTTTCTACTTTTGATTGAGATGATGCTCTCAGGAATAATTATTAAGATGGATATATAATACATTCCATCTGATTTCAATACAATAAGAGACCATCTCTTGTATTACTGAGATTATTTTGAGCTTCCCTGTGTTTGAACAATGTAAGTTTGCTGAAAGTTATGATGCTGGTTCATGTAATTGTTAGTGTGGAAAAATTAATTCAGGCCAACAATTGCATTGAGATAGTGTAGAGAGAACACATATCTCAAAAAAAAAAAAAAAAAAAAAAAATCCTTGAAATCCCAATTCTAAAATTGAAAGAACAGTATAGTTAAATGCCGAAAAATCCTGAATTCTGATCATCTTAATAACCTATAGATCAATTAGGATTTATAGATTTTATCATATTAGATTGATCCTTATCTGACTAGATTTCTGATATAGTATTTGAAATTAATCAAGCTCCTAAGTTGAGTAAATGTAAAACCTGATTTCTTTGTTCCTGAATCACCAGATTCAATCCCTAAGACTATGTACAATATGAAAGCATGATATGCTAGCAGGCAATTCCATTCTGTTGATTTTTTTTTGCTGGACGTAAATGTGAGAGTTAATGATGTTAGGATCTGGGCTGGATAAGTATTTATTTTGGTCAGTTTTACCAACCGTGCTAAACTGTGGTTCTTGTTTCTCGATTTATTGCAACTGAGCCCTTATGTGAAGTAACCTAAAGCTTGATGCCCTTGGAGATACTACGTTTAAGTTCAATTACTGCAATAGGTATGTGAATCATCTTATTTGAGGCACTAGTTTTCGATCCCAGGTAACATGCTGTTCAATCACTGGGATGGGTTTCTAAGGCTGATGGGGGAGCCTTCTTACTCCTGGAGTATTTAGTCCATATTTGTCTGATTACGCCGGTTACTGCATTAGATGCTCTAGTAAATTCACGTTCTTTGTCCATGGAGAAAATAACTTATAGCAGATACGAAATATGAAGTAACATTGCATGACTGAAATAAAAGCTCTGTTGAGTTTCCAATTTAATACTGTGCACGGAATTCAACATTAATGTTGACTTAGTTGCCAAAAAAGAAAAAAAGAAAAAAGGGAAATCCTTTCACTACGAGTTACCACATTATCATTATTATTAATACATGTTAGCGGAATATGAATCCTTTAAATGAAGGAGTTGTTTTGCAGAATTCTAGAAGGAAAATATGAAAGTAAAATAGAAACATAGATATTTAACTTTAAAATTTGAATGGAAGGGTACTATTTGTGGGTCTAAGATAAGAGCAGCTGAGAGAGGTGCAGAATGTTGCATTCGAGATAACAAGAAAAGTACTGTACGAATATGGTGCAAATGAAAGCATCTAAAACATAACATAATTCTACTTATCCTGGAAGCTTTCTTGTTTTAGTATTGTGGAAAGTAGTAGAAAATGAGAATAGAGGCTGATTGTGCAAGACTTGTTCTTATCAAAGGATTCAATGCAAAAGTAGTTTTCATTTAGCATAAACCTGATATTTTTTCAGATACAACTTATTCAATTTAGTAAGAGTGTTTCACGTTAATTTGTTCTAGGAACTTGTTAAAATTATGATAATTGTATTACACAGGTAACATAGAATGTGGTTGAAAGGTTGAAGTTAGACTGCTATTGATTTATTTATTTTGTCCCTTTCTTACCATGTTTGACCTGTGGGCTTGAACTACATATGATCGTCTATTTCCTGAAGAACTATGCCTGAACCATGGCTAGTTGAAAACAGCACTAGTGCTTAAAGCTGAATGAATATTAAAAGTTCATGGCTCTTTTTGTGGTTGTCTTATGTTATGCTTAGAACTACCAGCATTTTTGTTGCAGGTGGGATTGCACTTTCCAGCATGGTAGCTTGGTTGAGGAGGTAGATGGACATACAGCAATACTCTATCACAGACTTCAATTATACTGGTTCTCTATGTAATATCTTGTTCTAGATATTGGTCTCTGTGTTTATTCATTATATATTGGATATTGTCCTTCTCTGCCCCTTAATGTTGACTGTGTTTAATTGCAAAACTAATCCACTTATGCTGCTATTTTAAGTGAGCTTGAGCTCTCCTGTTAAAAATGTCGGTATCCCATGTTTTCCTGAACTTCTTTCAAGGCATTTGACTAGATAGTGGAAATATAAGGTTAAGTACATGATGATACTGAGATCATGGAGTCAATATAAGCATACCCTCCACAATCTGCCACCCCCCCAAGTTTTATTATAACACTATTAAGCTTGAAATATATTTACAAGTTTTTAATTAGTAAATATCAGCGTACAGTATCTATGTGTATGTGGGAATGGTTGCTAGTTTTGAACTTGATAATGTTTGGGCTTATATTATTTGCTTTGTCCAGATGCAAATCCTTGATATGTTTGTTTACTTTGTAAATCTTTTGTTTTGATTAACATTATGAAAGGAACTTTCTCCTTCTACACCTTTTGTCCCAATGGGATCTGTGCCATGCTGTTGCAGGCTTGTCTGGCCTCGTGACCTTTGCTATGTGCGTTATTGGCGTCGGAATGATGATGGAAGTTATGGTAACTCTCCTAGTGCATTCATGACTACAGCTTTTTTCTGTTGAAAACCGTTTTTTGAGTGTTCTATTTGAAGCACTCAATTTTTTTTTCCCTCTCTCTTTGCAGTTGTATTGTTTCGCTCAAGGGAACATGAGAATTGTGGTCCACAGCCAGGATTTGTTCGAGGACACATTGAGAGTAAATAATTTTTCTTTACTGCTTTGCTTGATATGTTCAATGAATTTCTTTTGTATTCTGACTGTCCTGAGATATATAAAAACAAAACTATTTAATGAACTTACACTTGACAAAAATGTGACCACCATTTCCAATTTCATAGGTGGAGGATTCAATATTTCTCCTTTGAAGCCTCGTAATGGAAGGCCCAGAACCCAGGTTCAGCATCTCATGCAAATTGACCTAAAAGGCTGGGGAGTGAATTATATTTCTTCTTTTCAACAGCATTGTCTGCTTCAGATGTTGAGCAGTGTTTCTGGTACATTTCTATTGTTTGCTTCTACTCATTTGAAAGATGCTTTTTGCGCTTCATGTGAATCTGTAACCTTTTCAATATTTTTTTGCGTTCAATTCTTGTAGTCTTATACTCTTTATGTCTTTCTTCTGGTGGCTTCTTCTCTTGCCCCTCTGCTCAGCTGCTAAAATTATAGAGTTCAACCACAAATTACAGTATTTGATGTTTGCAATGTAACCTGCTAAATCTTAATACCTTTTTGCTTCCCATATTTTTCAGTGGTTGTTATTTACTCTAATGGTTCCTCTGTGGACTGTGATGTAACCCCCCACTTGGGAAGGAACCATTCCCGATTGGGGATGAGGAATTTTTAGAATAGAAAACCCAATATCGGCTACCAGAAGATGGTGTCTAAGCCAATTAGAAGTTTCTTCTTACTCTTTTACCATGTTGTCTTAAGCAATGATTTTTAATTTTATATTTTATTTTATTTTATGTGTTTTCCTGCCTTATTGTGGATGTTTTTCCTGATTATGCAGGACTGCGAGAATATTTTTCACAGACTGATGAAAGGGCTGCTGCTCCTAGGATCCCAGTTATGGTGAACATGACTTCAGCTTCTGTTTCTGCAAGGAGGAGTGAAAAACTCTATGGACCTTCTGTTCATATGAGAAGTGCTTCTTTAGATCAATTAAATACTTCAAGTAAAAATGTGGCAGGGATGGATGAGTACTCTGATGAGGATGAAGATTATCAAGCGCCTGATCACGAGGTATGCACCATAGTTATTGTACTGGTACATAGATATGTTGGAAATTCTTTTTCCTCGTATAACTATAATACATTTTTTTGAAAAAATGTTGGCATTCTAAGGTGGAACTATTGGAAATATGCAGGCAGTGCAACGTAACCTTGACAATGAAGTGAAGATATCTGGTCAGAATTTTCCAATTTGTCTTTATTTTGCAGCCATAGATTTGTAAGAGGTTCATAATAATACAAAATGAAACCAAATACTGATGATTCATTGAATGATTTGAAGCCTCTGAAGAAGAGCAAATAGATGATATTGATTTGTCTATTTTCTCGGGCACTCTTCGGCGTGATGATTACGATAAAGCTCGTAATTGCTGGTCTATATCAGATGGGAACAACTTCAGAGTCCGTAGCAAGAGCTATTGCTATGACAAATCAAAGGTTGGCATTGTATTATTTTTCTCATGGACTAACCACCAAAATATTCTTCTGTTCCTCTAATTTCTATTTTTTGTCCCATTATCAAGATTCCCGCTGGAAAGCATATAATGGATCTTGTTGCAGTAGATTGGTTTAAGGACACCAAGCGGATGGACCATGTTGCCAGGCGGCCCGGTTGTGCGGCCCAAGTAAGTTTTCCTGCTGTTTTGGTGATATTCAAAGTGAGACTAAAACACATTTTCCTAGATTTCTCAATATTATTTATTTTCTCTTTCTCTCTGCGAAATAATCCCATTAGATTTAAGTTTTAGTTAGGGCCCATGGATACTAGCATTGTTGTTTTGGAAATTAAAAAGAATACTTAATGTGAAACAAGGATGCAATGGCAGAAAGTTAACCAATGTTATCTTGATTTCATAAGATTACAAGTTAAAATGGGAGGAAAGAGAAAGATATATCCTTTTTGTAATACATGGAAAAAATGGAGGCAGTACATGCTTGAGATAGCTAATCAGTCGGAATTTATTTCATATTTTAGCAGGTTTAAATTTGAGTTGTTTCTTATTATCCTTAGAAATGGTAGAAGTCAAAATTTTACAGCTCACTGGTAGAGTGGCCCTCTATTTATCACTTTCTTCCTAAATTTACTTTCCCCTTTTGACTTGTACAAAGTTTAAATAAGAGGTTTTGGCCATTAGTAACGTCTATTATTCTTCTTGTTATAATGCAGCTATTGGTGGAACCCATGTACTTTTTGAATATGATTCCCTTATTTATAAGGATTTTTTTTTTTTGGTGAAACTTTAGACGAAAACATGTTTATTAACAAAAAGAAAAAGTGGATGTTCAATTTTTAACATCTTAAAATAGAAAAACAGACCTTCAATTTTCGACCAAGTGGAAGTTGATTGGAAAGTTTAAGGTTTTAGAGTAAGTGACAATTTAACACTCTCCTTGCCAGTATTCTTTGCGATAAAAGTTTTATTTTTATTAATTTTTAAAGTAATGCCTAAGTTTAAGAAATTTTACACTCTTGTCTAAAAGAGCTGCCTGAGACTGGACAAGAAATTTTACTGCATTCTGACAGTCAGAACTTAGAAAGGGGCCAGTTATCATGCCTTAAAGGAAGACATCATGAAGTCCCCTTTCTGGTTCTAGTAATGGTAAGAATTCCTCCTAGTAATTACCCTTTTCATGGAAGGTCACTATCTACACCATGAAGGGCTGGTTGGGTTCTGAAGAAATCCTTGACACTTTGAATTTGCATGAACTTGTGCATAGAGAAACATTTTTCTAGGAAAGTGCCCTAGAAATTCTATCTAATATCATATCATTAGCAAATTCATCAAGAAAGATGAAAGTCAAACATTTTTGTTTTGCATTTGTTTGTTTTATACAGAGTCTTTTTACACCCATAAGCTCTGTTTATATCTTATTCTCTCTTTGGCAGGTTGCTTCTGAGAAGGGACATTTTACTTTGGTTATAAATGTGCAAGTAAGTCTTTCGACAACCTGTTCAGACTTAATTTTTGTAAAGCATCCAGATGTTTAACCTGTATACTAATTGTGTCTTATCAAAGGTACCTGGATCAACACACTATAGCATGGTTTTCTATTTTGTGACAAAGAGAATAACACCTCGGTCTCTTTTAGAACGATTTGTTGATGGAGACGATGAGTTCCGAAATAGTAGACTGAAACTTATCCCGTCGGTGCCTAAGGTCTCGTTTTTCTCCTATCTGCCACTTTTCATAGTTGTCTTGATTTCTTGGAACTTTAGTTGAAGCGTGATTAATCACCTTCGTTCCCTTTCGTCAACTTTTATGTGTGCTGTTGAGATATGGGGAACACAAAAAGTGGTGATGCAGGGCTCAGGGCATGGAATGATAGGGTTGTTAATAAATTTTATCGTGAATCTTGGGGTGTTCCCCTGTTGTCTCATATACACTACGAATGACAGGTTGGTCGGTAGTGAAGTGGGTTTGCTGAAAATTATTTCTGCATGATAAAATATCATTACAAGCATTCCTGGTTTCAATCTTGTTCTTGAAATTTCTTAGTCCTTGATCTACTAACTTGTTATGCTGAATAATTGTAATGGATCCTTGAATCCTGGAAACTTAATAAAATTGGATATGGAACCATATCAGAGACACAAAACTCGTATGCCATTATTAAGAGATTTTTGGTTGCACTCTTATCGGGAATGCTTGCATTTTGAAATGTATAGATGAATATGCTATATATAAGCATCCTTCCTGGAGGATATCTTTTGCCATGTGGCTTAAATGTGGTGTATGGACTATAAGTGTGAATAATATTACAGAAAAAACACAATCATTCTACTGGAGAACACTAAGAAAACCCTGGGATAAGTGTTCATAATTTATTCTCTTTTATTTATGGTATTGCTTTTAATTTTGACGAGCTTCTTCATGATTTGTTGACCACTATATGCAGGGCTCTTGGATTGTCCGTCAGAGTGTTGGAAGTACCCCTTGTTTATTGGGAAAAGCAGTTGATTGTAACTATATCCGTGGTCCTAAATATTTGGAAGTAAAGAGCCATTTACCTTTTACTGAAATAAGATAGAAAGTTGCACACTTGCACACCATTTGGTTTGGCCATTGATATGCTTAGCCAACATGATTAACTATAATATGACTGGTTTTTGTAGATTGATGTTGATATTGGTTCTTCTACTGTGGCGAATGGGGTGTTGGGGCTTGTGGTAGGTGTAATCACAACATTAGTAGTCGATATGGCTTTTCTTATACAGGTATATGAATCTTACTTAATAGAACCCTAATATTTCTATTTAATCTTGTACTTTATGAATTTTATTCTTCCCTTCTTGGTTTTATGGTGTCAGTAAAGTCTGATGTTGTTGTGATCTTTGTGCTTGGAATTTTCTGGAAGTTGGAATTTCTTACAATTCAGGATATAGGTATTGGGAATAGAATCATTGCAGGGAATTATCCATAAAATTTCCAGGAGTGAGAGTTTAAGAAATTAGTAGTTCAGGTTTCTATATTTAATATTGGACGAGGAAACTGGTTAGTATCAAGTGAAAAAATTCTTTTGATTTACTCAATTCAGAGAAAATATTTGCTGACTTTGTCTTTGTAGTCAAATTAAATGAAGTATGAATAACACTCAAGAAGAGATTAGTCATTAATTTAAAGTTGAAATGATTCATTTGCAGGAACTATTGCTTTAATTTTTAGTTTTTAGTGGTCAATCCCAAGAACACCAATGTGATGGGAGGAAGTGTGCTGCACATTTCGCCTTCATTTCTGGCTTGATTATTTTTTGCTTTCTTTTTTGTATTCTTAAACTTTCATATGATTATTTCAAGTTGTGAAGTAGCTTACTATTCATTTCTTGTTACCCAGGCAAACACACCAGAGGAGTTGCCGGAGCGACTTATAGGTGCCGTCCGTGCATCTCATATTGAGTTGTCGTCTGCAATTGTACCGAACCTGGATCCATCAGATTCAAACTCTTGAGGTTTCTCATTTTATATGTAATTGTTCAGATTTTTATTGATAATTATTTTTATTCTTCAAATTCATTTCATCACAAAAGTCTACAGGTTTACCCCTGTAATCGATATTCTTTTGCTTAGCAAGTTGTTAATGTTTTTAATTTTCTTTTATCTGGCATACTTATATTGATTTTACTAGTGGGCAAACGAGTGATTCACTTTTATTCCTAATCTTTTGATGGTCATCGACATTTTAGACTAGACAACTTAATTTAAGCTTTTTGATATAATGGTCCAAAACGAGTGGTTCACTTTTATTCCTAATCTTGCATGCACTATTCCTTTTAGCTAAGTAACTTCAGTAAATTAAAGTAAAAATAAGTCTGGAAATAGAAGGGTAACGCCGTTCCTTAGACTTCAGGACTCATAACACAGAAATCATAATTATTTTTTATAAAAAAAAATTAAGAAAGAGAAAAAAGAACACACACAAGATTTACATGTCGATACGTTTGCTTAATTCTTCTGTACAATAAGGTCAATGAAGGACTTCAAAGCTGTAATTTGAATAGCAGGAAAATCATCCGTGAGTTTTCTTCTCAGTATTTGTGCCTGCCTATGAAGCTCCACATCATCAAGCAATGAGTCAATTTCTGTTTTTATGCTATCCTTCTTCACCAATTCTGCAGGATTTTCACTAGTCAAGAGCATTCTGCCCACTTTAAAGTGTTTAACTACCAATTTGGCATTATGGAATTGGTCACCTCTAATTGGCCATGCCAAAATTGGTATACCCCGCCCTGTAGCCTCTACAGTAGAGTTCCATCCGCAGTGCGACAAAAACCCACCCAGTGAAGGGTGGGTTAGAATTAGCAGCTGAGGTGCCCATCCTTTTACTATCAAACCCCGGTCCCCAACTTTTTCATCCAATCCATGCGGGTGGTAACCTTCCTCCTCCTTCCTCCTAGGTGGTGAGTTAGATTCTTCACCAAGAAAACCTGGTGAAGGACAGCGTCTCCCTGACCCCGGTTGTATGACCCATATAAATGGCCGGTTTAATTCTCCCAACGCATCTGCTAGTGCTTCATATTCCTCCATAGATGGTCCAACCTCACTGCCAAATGAAACGTAAACAACTGACCTGGCTGCTTTTGAATCCAACCATTGGATCATTTCGTCTTCTGTGTAATTTGATTTCGGATTTGATCTAACCTGTCCATCGAGAAGAATGGAGTTAAATGAGTTCAAATACTGTTCTGGCAAGAGTGGTCCAACTCCAAAGACCGGTTTGGAAATTGTCTTAGCTATATAGCTCATAAATTGATGCTCTAATTGGTCACAAGTGTTGAAGCACAAGGCTAACGAATCTTCTATTTCATCTAACCATATTGGTCTGTCACCTGGAAAAGGCGGTCTTCCGAACTTCCTCTCACCCAGTGTTCCATTCACCCACCTGGGTGGACCGCATCGATGGTTGGATGACTTTGCACGTTCCTGCCTCTTAAGATCCGAACTAGTTAGAGCCATTTCTTCGGGTAACCCATCAAATTTTCGAATCTCTCCCGGTTTCAATTCCCTGACCATAGATTTCCAAGCAGCTTGTTTCATAGCTGCAGAACAAGCTCCAGAAGTAAAGAAAGTAACCGCTGGTATGTCAAACATCCCGAAAATCTCTTTGCTCCAACCCATCATGACATCAATAACAACACAAACAGGTCGAATCTTATCCGGCTTCACATATTTATCCAATAGAAAAGTCTTGATTCCAGTTCCCAGTTGTTGATAGTCATTGTGAAATGGATTTGGGCCTGATGTGGGCTTTTCTCCTTCTTCATCGACCATCTCTGACGGTGGCGGTAGCAATTGCAGAGAGTCTAAAGGAGGAGGTGAACTGGGTAATTGCGTTACTTCAACTAACGGGTGGTGGAAGATGGAGGAGGGGACCGAGGAGGAGAGATTAGACGAGATGATGAGAATAGCTCTGTAGTTTAAAGATGATAAACGTTTGCATAACTCCATGCACGGGAGGAGGTGGCCCTGACCATATAATGGCAATAACAAAATTTCACCGGGAGCTTCCATTTTGTTGGCAAAGGAACAGAGTCTGCATTGGAGACTGATAGGATCCTAATAAAATATGTAAAAGAAATGAAAACAATTCTGTGGGTGAGAATTGAACAAGTAGTAATGAAACTGATTTTATTTCATTTGATCAGATTTTTAAATACATGAAAATAATAACAGATTCTCAAAATAATAGCAAACGCTAATAGTTAGTGGCTAAATATTTGGTATTCTTGACAGGTGACCAGATCTATCTTGAAAAGGCGCAAAGGCAACAAAGCAAACTGAAATGGACAGTAGACATTCAAGTCTAAACACCGACCCATCATATGTGGAGAACCCAGCAAGTATTTTCTAATTATAGAAAATTTCGGGTCTACTACTCGAAGCCTTAAAAGAAATGAATATGTGTATAATATATATTAATGTATATATATATATATAAAGGGAAAGAGAGAGGAGAGAGTTGAGAGAAGGCTCTCAGGAAATTGAAATTGAAGCTTTCAATTCATCTTCAAAATTTTTCCTATCTTCAAATTGTCATTACAATTAATAAACATATATATATATATAACTAACACATGTCCAGTATTATAATTATTAGGTGATATTTATCATATTTCGTAATTTTCTGGGATGATGGACATCCATTAATTTAATGAATCTTCGTGATTCATAACACTCCCCCTTGGATGTCCATTACATAAAGAATAGGTCTTGTTAAAACCTTACTAGATAAAAACCCAGTGGGAAAAAAAAATCTAGTGAAGGAAAAAGAGTACACTATTCTTCATGTGTAGATTTCTCCCCCTGATGAGATGATTTCTTGAAATCTTTAAATCGACGCAAACCAATTTTATATCTCAATTTTTCAAAGGTTGCTGTCGGAAGAGATTTAGTGAATATATCTACAAGATTATCACGTGATCGAATTTGAAGCACATCAATTTCACCGTTCTTTTGAAGTTCATGAGTAAAGAAGAATTTAGGTGAAATGTGTTTCGTCCTATCTCCCTTAATATATCCTCCTTTTAATTGAGCTATACAAGCTGCATTATCTTCATATAGAGGAGTTGGAATCTCTCTTCTAGAGGATAAACCACAACTCTCTCTAATATAATGGATCATTGACCTCAACCATATGAATTCTCGACTTGCTTCATGAATGACTATTATCTTAGCATGATTAGAAGAAGTTGATGCTATTGTTTGCTTCGTGGAACGCCATGATATAGCAGTATTAACATATGTAAATAAATAGCCATTTTGAGAATGTGCCTTGTGCGGATCCGAAAGATAACCCGCATCTGCATATCCAATCAGTTCTGAATCATTTACATTTGAATAAAATAATCCGAGGTCAATTGTCCCTTGGAGGTATCTAAGGACGTGTTTTATACCATTCTAATGTTGTCGTGTTGGTGAAGAACTAAATCTTGCTAATAGATTTATAGCAAATGCTATATCAGGTCGAGTATTATTTGCAAGATACATCAGTGCACCAATAGCACTCAAATATGGTACTTCAGGACCAAATAGTTTTTCATCATTTTCTCGAGGTCTAAATATGTCTTTATTTATATCTAGCGACCTTACGACCATTGGAATACTCAATGAATATGTTTTATCCATGAAAAATCTTTTCAACACTTTAGCTGTATATGTTGACTGATGAACAAAAATTCCATCATTCATATGTTCAATTTGAAGTCCGAGACAAAACTTAGTTTTTCAAAAGTCTTTGACTTCAAATTCTCGTTTCAAACAATCTATAGCTTCTCGAAGCTCTTCTGGAGTTCCTATTAGATTGATATCGTCAACATATATAGCAAGAATCACAAAACCAAAATCTGTTTTCTTAATAAAAACACATTGACAGATTTGGTCATTTTTATATCCTGAATTCAACAAGAATTCACTAAGGCGATTGTACCACATGCGTCCAGACTGTTTAAGCCCATATAATGATTTCTGTAATTTGATAGAATAATTTTCATGAGGGCCTTTAGAAGCCTTTGGTAATTTGAATCCTTCAGGGATTTTCATATAAATTTCATTTTCAAGGCTTCCATAAAGATAAGCTGTAATAACATCCATTAGACGCATGTCCACCTTTTCATGAACTGCCATACTTATAAGATATCGGAGTGTAATAGCATCAATGACGGGTGAATAATTTGATCATAATCAATTCCTGGCTTTTGCGAAAAGCCTTGTGCGACGAGTCGTGCTTTATATTTTACGACTTCATTATTCTGATTTCGTTTTCGCACAAACACCCATTTATAGCCAACATGTTTTATATCCTTTGGCGTTTGGACTACAGGTCCAAAAACTTCTCGCTTCGCAAGTGAATTTAACTACGATTGAATCGCAACTTTCCATTGAGGCCAATCAATTCCATGCCGACATTCTTCAACTGATAAAGGATCTAAATCCTCATTATCTTTGAAAATATCAAGGGCTACGTTGTATGCAAAAGCATTATCAATAACAACATTTCTTCGATCCCAATTTTGATTCGAATTGGAATAATTAATAGAGATTTCAGAATTCTCTTCATCATTTGTAGTTGGGATCTTTTTATCAGTTGTCCCTTGGTTTTCCTTTTCTGTTTCATCAATATGATCTTCTGGATCATTTGTTCCTCTTTTCTTTCGAGGATTTTTATTTTTGGAACCAAGGAGTCGGTCACGCTTCTGACGTGTTTTTGATTCGATAGCTATATGATTAACTTCCTGTCATTCAGGAACTTCTATTCGTATAGGAGCATCTATAGCTGGAAGATGCGATTTAGTGACTCTGCTAGAGTCAGCAAAAGAATATGGCAGTTGATTTGCAATTTGTTGCAAATGTATAATGTTTTGAACTTCAAGTTCACTTATATTTGTGCGTGGATCTAAATGATTCAAAGATGTTTTCCACGCAAGTTCAATCTTATACCATTTATTCTCTCCCCCTAATTTGAGAAACAAATTTTCATCAAAATGGCAATCAGCAAATCTTGCTGTAAATACATCCCCCGTCAAAGGTTCAAGATACCTTATAATGGACGGGGAGTCATACCCAACATATATCCCCAATCTTCTTTACGTACCCATTTTTGTCCGTTGGGGTGGTTCAATTGGAACATATACAACACACCAAAAAATTCTCAAATAAGAAATATTTGGCTCTGAACCAAAAGCCAATTGTATGGGAGAAAATTTATGATAACTCGATGGCCTTAAAAACACAAGTGCTGCAGCATGCAAAATTGCATGTCCCCAGCCTGCTGTAGGGAAATTTGTTTTCATCAATAATGGTCTAGCAATTAATTGCAGCCTTTTAATAAATGATTCGGCTAGACCATTTTGTGTGTGAACATAAGCTACAGGATGTTCAACAATTATTCCAATCGATATGCAATAAGAATCAAATGCATGCGAAGTAAATTCACCAGCATTGTCTAGATGAATTCGTTTAATAGGATAATCAGGAAATTGCGCTCTTAAGCGAATTATTTGGGCAAGTAATCTCGCAAACGCCAGGTTGCGAGTTGATAATAAACAAACATGCGACCATCGGGTCGATGCATCAATCAAGACCATAAAATATTTAAATTGCCTACATAGTGGACTAATCGGTCCACATATATCTCCATGAATCCGTTCTAGAAATGTAGGACTTTCAGCTCCTACTTTCAATGGTGCTGGTCTTATAATTAATTTCCCTTTGGAACATGCAACACACGAAAGTTTATCAGAAGTCAGAATCCTTTGATTTTTCAAAGGATGACCGTGCGTTGTCTCGATAATTTTTTGTAACATAATTGATCGAAACGGTCATGCCAAACTTTAAAAGTAACGGGATTAGTAAACTTTTGGTTTACTAAATGATGCGCCTCAATAGTATTTATTTTTGCATAATATAGGCCAGAGGATAGAGATGATAGTTTTTCCAACAAAACCTTATTACCGGAGGTCACTTTTGTGATACCCAAATATTCATGACTATTTTCTTCCATAGTCTCAACATGATATCCATTCCGTCCGATATCTTTAAAACTCAATAAATTTCTTTGAGATTTTGAGGAATATAATGCTTTATCAATAGCAATCATAGTTCCTCCCGGTAATATTATATTAGCTCTTCCGGAGCCTTCAATAAGTTTTGCACTACCATTTATTGTGGTAACACATGTTTCTCCCACATTCAGGTGAGAAAAATACTTATCGTATTTCAGTATGGTGTGCGTAGTTCCACTGTCAATAAGACAAACACTTTCGATATCGTTGTTCATACCAGAAAATTGAACAACAGCCATCTGTTTTATTAACAAAATTTTACAGAAATAAAATTAAGCATATAATTACAAAAGTAATATAAACATATAACATTAATATTCTAATTATTTTTGGACACTTTAATTTCCAATCAAGTGGTCAATTATTTCTTTAAAGATCAGTAACATCCAAGTGAGCCACATCAACATCAACATTTTCAATATCGTTATCATTTATTTCATGAGACAAATTTTTAGAAATAAGTCAACAAGATATTTTGTCGTGCTACAGGCACGAGACCAGTGACCTTTCATGCCACAACCATAATATTTGTCTTCATAATTTTCGGAACAATATTTCCTTTCTCATTATATTTTGTCCACTTCAGGTGGTCATAAATATTTTTGGCACCTAAATTATTATCACGATTATAAGGGCCAATTTTATCACGGCGTCCATGATCATGACCACGGTAATGACCACTACCATGATCTCTTCTGGGATCATCATTCACTTCAGGGAATGGAGTAGAACCAGTAGGTCGAGTCTCGTGATTTTTTATTAATAATTCATTATTTTGTTCCACAACAAGAAGACAAAAATCAATTCAGAGTATTTCTTAAAATATTTCTCACGATATTGTTACTGCAGGACAATATCCGTGGCATGAAAAGTGGAGTATGTTTTATCCAACATATTATCATCCGTTACACAGTTTCAGCTGTGAAACTATTTTAAACATTGAGGAGTTATACTCACTCATGGATTTGAAATCTTGCAACTTCAGGTGCAACTAGTCATACCGTGCTTTCGGGAGAACGACCATCTTCTGGTGGTCGAAATTTTTCTTTCAAATTTCCCCACAAAATAAGAGGATCTTTCACGGTAAGATATTTATGTTTTTAAATTCTCATGAACACGATCTTGTGTTGATGACACTTTATTTTATACAACGGTATCTGCCGGACCCGTTGTAGCAAGATGCATTCAGGCATCTTGTGTCCATAACAAATAATTCTTTCTGGTGATATCAAGAACCACAAATTTGAGTTTAATAAAATTTGACATAATAATAACAGAATACGTACCTGATTGATATTCAAATAAATTTAAAGATACTTTACCCGGTGATAGAGACTCGTGCTGATAACGTGTTATAAAATTGATTATATATATAATGTATATATAATGTATAATATATATTAATGTATATATATATAAAGGGAAAGAGAGAGGAGAGAGTTGAGAGAAGGCTCTCGGGAAATTGAAATTGAATGTATATATATTATAAAAGGAAAGAGAGAGGAGAGAGTTGAGAGAAGGTTCTCGGGAAATTGAAATTGAAACTTTCAATTCATGTTCAAAATTTTTCTTTTCTTCAAATTGTTATTACAATTCATAAACATATATATATATATATATATATATATATATATATATATATATATATATATATATATATATATATATATATATATATATCTATATAACTAACATATGCCCAATATTATAATTATTAGGTGATATTTATCATCTTTCGTAATTTTCTGGGATAATGGACATCTATTAATTTAATGAATATTCGTGATTCATAACAAATTCTTTTATTTTATTTATTTATTTTTCTCTAAAAGCACTTAGGTATGAGTCCAAATAATTCCCAATCAATAATTTAAAAAATTTGATCAAAGGACATGAAAGTTATGCCTATTTAACTGAATTAAGTATTTTATACAATTTTAAATCCAAGTCTTATTATTTTCTAGTAAAAAATTTAATATAAATATATTTATTAAATATCTAATATAATGAATTATATTTTGAACTTTTGTTATATATTATAATTATTATAATATAAAAAATTTAAATAAAAAATAAAAATTATGAATAAAAAACATTATGTACTTAAGAATTTCAATAAATCCTTTATTTTTAAGATTAAACTTTAAAAAAAAAAATCCTTTTTTTTTTCTTCTTTTTCGCTTTTTTTCTTCGCTTCAATTTCTTCCCCCCCAAATTAATATAACCAATTTAGAAACCAAATGTAGCTAAACATAATTTTGAACAGTCGAGGGTTTCCTGCGATATTATTCCCCAAAACTTCTGTCGAACAGTCGAGGGTTTCCTGCGATCATCTTCTTCCTACCTTCTTAGGAAAGGACAATATTTTTTCTCGTTTGATTCTGGTAATAATTTTTCGCATTATGATGTTCCTTATTTTGTCATTTTCGATGATTATGAGAATTCTAGTTTTGTTTGTTCGCATTTCTTTTTATCCTTCCTCTTTCTTTTATTACTATTATTATTTTGTGAACGTTTTGGGTGATTGATTGGTTATCCGAAGAAAAATGATAGAATTTTGAAGGATGATTACAGTGCTTGTTGTTCTTTTTGTTTTTTTCCTTTTTTTTATTTTTTTAATTTATTGTTTAACCTTTATCTATGTATTTTTTAAGAAGAGTTTTTCATCTAATAATAGGCAGGAAAAGAAAAAAAAAAGTTTACTCACGAAAACTCTAATTAACTTAGAATTTTGTAAATATTTTAAATCTGTTTAGTTTTGTTCTGGGAGGGTCTGTTGATATGGATCAGAAAGAAAGCATATATATTATATCTTACATTATTAGATTGGAGACAATGATGTTGGTTTTGTTTGACTCTCATATTTTTTTTTTAAAATTTTTTATGTTTTTCTTTTACCATTCATTTTTATTTTTAATTAATTTACTATTATTATTATTATTTTTAATTTTTTTTAAAAAAGCTTATTGCTATAACAATGTAGGCCATTTTATGAGGTGTAGAGCTGCTTGCAATAGTTCCAAGCATACTGGTTATTCTTTTGAAGGTTACCATAATATTACTTTATTGCATGATATAATATCACTTTATTGCATGATATTTGATTAAATTCTAATTTTAGCTTTGTATGGCAGTTTTATTCTTGAAAGGAAAGTCATGTTTCGTTATAGATATGTTATAGATTTACTTTTGGTGTGGATAGATTATCTTTTGTTTTAATAAAAGGAAAGTTTTAAGGAAAAATATGAAAAAACAAAACATTGATGGGTAGGATATATAAAAGGCGCAACATGTATGACCAGGCTATGCTTCATTTTGGACTCAGTTTGGATCTGAAACCATCAGCAACTGATGTTGCAGCTATTAAGGTAGTTTGCTGAGATTCTTATTTTAAATTTTCTACGTATGTTAGGTGATATAAATACAGGCAATTACCTGAATTATTTCTAGTTAAACACCTGCAAGCTTCACGTTTATTCACAATAAAAATTAGAATTGAGATGGAGATTTAAGAGCTAAACTTATTCACAACATACATAAGAATGAGTACTTATGTATGTTGTATGCCATCCATCAATAAATTACCAACTTATATCAAACTTACCCCCTCCCCAATATGAATATATATATATTTAATAAGTATATGTACAATAAAATTTAAATATATATACATATATAGATTTTGAAATGAATATATTATTTAATTCTTAAAATTAATTTCGTATATAAGTATATTAATATTTGATTTTTTTTTTAATTTAATGTATTTCATGTTTACTAGAACTTATAAGCACTCAAATTCAAATTCATAACTGACAAATTAGTTATGTCTTTAAAATTAATTTAAACTTTAAAAATGTTTTTCCTATTTTCTTTCTTCTTTTTCTTTTTTTCTCTTCGCCCATATATTTCCGCTTCAATTTCTTTCCCCAAAGATAAACATAATTTTGCACTGCGATATTATTCCCGAAAACTTCTGTCGAACAGTCGAGGGTTTCCTGCGATCCTCTTCTTCCTACCTTCGTCGGAGTGATAATATTTTTTTCGTTTGATTCTAGTAATAATTATTCGCATTATGATGTTCCATTTTATTTTGTCATTTTCGATGATTATGGGAATTCTGGTTTTGTTTGTTCGCATTTCCTTTTATCCTTCCTTTTTCTTTTATTACTATTATTATTTTGTGAACGTTTTGGGTGATTGAATGGTTATTGCTCTTCTTTTCCGAAGAAAAAGGATAGATAATGATTACAATGCTTGTTGTTCTTCTCTCTTCTTCTTCTTCTTAATTTATTATTATTTTTTTTTTATGTGTTGCTTTAACCTTTATCTATGTATTTTTTAAGAAGAGTTTTCATCTAATATTAATCAGGAAAATGAAAAAAAAAGTTTACCCACCAATTGGCTGATAATAGTGCTTGATGGTAAAACTTTGATTAACAATGGGAAGTTATTTAGTTGAAAAAAAAAATAAATAAAAGAAAAGGGATTTTAAAATTATGTTATAAAATTGTATAATCTATATATATATATATATATATGTGTATATATATAGTATAATATATATAATATAGTAATTGGTGTGGAGATAGAGGGAGAGATGGAGAGAAGGTTCACGGGAGAGGAAAAATTTTCTCTTGTAATTGAATTGTTGTAAAAATAAGAGAGAAAGAGGGGATATTTATAAACAAATTTTACACTAGCGGAGGGGGGGAAACGCCACCAAAGGAGGAGGGGAGGAAACACGAGCGGGGCGGGGGGCCACGGAAGACAGAGAGAGAGAACAGAAGACAGAGACAGAGATAGAGATATATATATATATATATATATATATATATATATATATATATTAAAAATATTAGGTGATATTTATCACCTTATGTAATTTTTAAGATAATAAACATCTATTAATTTAATAAATCTTCGGAATTCATAACAAATTAGAATTTTATAAAATTTAAATGGAACTGCAAAGTTATTGGTCTTGGGGGGTGGGGGCGATTTCCCAAAGAAAAAAAGCTTATATTATATCTTACATCCGTTGATTCTATTAATGCTTCGAGAGAATGATGTTGGCTTTGCTTGACTCTCACATTTTTTAATCTTTTTCTTTAGCATTCATTTTTAATTTAAATTAATTCTTTATTATGATTATATTATATTAAATTATTTTTAAAAAACTTATTCCTATAACAATGTAGGTCATTTTATGAGGCAACAATAGTTCTAAGCATACTTGTTCTTTGAAGGTTACCATAATGTTACTTATTGCATGGTATTTGATTAATTCTAATTTTAGCTTTGTAGGTCAATTTTATTCTTGGAATGGAACTAATGTTCGTTATAGATTTGTTTTGGTGTGGATAGATCATATATTTGTTTTAATAAAAGGGAAGTTTTATGGAAAAAATAAGAAAAAACAAAATTGAAGTGTAATGAATAGAATTCTTGCCTTCAGTGTATTTGAATTTATTTCTTGCATTTGCTTGAGCTTCCATGTAACTCCAACCAAATTTAATCCAGATATTTAGTTGATTAACCTAATGATGTGGTGAATAGATGGTTGGGAGGAATATACTATGCTTTGTGTTTGAATTCGTTAATTTTTAGAATATGCTTTATTCTGTTTTATGACTTATATATTTGATAGACTGATTTGTTTATGTTCAAAATTGAGTACGTAATTCTTGTATATATATATATATATATATCTCTGTAATTTCATCTTTCTTGCATTTTACACAGCAGAGGAAGAAGATATATATATATATATATATATATATATATATATATATATATATATATATCTATGTTTTATTGAAATTGTAGGTTGGTAAGTTTTTTTCTTTAAATTTCAGTAACCTTAATTGACACATCGAATGGTTTTTATTGACACACCGATGGCTGGAAAAGAAATAAGTCAAAGACAATATTTTCGAAATTGCATTTTATTGGTTTTTCTTGAGGCGGTGGTAACTGAAAAAACCACCACCCTGAACCCTAAACCCTAAACCCTAAACCCTGAACCCTAAACCCTAAACCCTAAACCCTAAACCCTAAACCCTAAACCCTGAACCCTAAACCCTAAACCCTAAACCCTAAACCCTAAACCCTAAACCCTGAACCCTAAACCCTAAACCCTAAACCCTAAACCCTAAACCCTAAACCCTAAACCCTAACCCTAAACCCTAAACCCTAAACCCTAAACCCTAAACCCTAAACCCTAAACCCTAAACCCTAAACCCTAAACCCTAAACCCTAAACCCTAAACCCTAAACCCTAAACCCTAAACCCTAAACCCTAAACCCTAAACCCTAAACCCTAAACCCTAAACCCTAAACCCTAAACCCTAAACCCTAAACCTTAAACCCTTAAACCCTAAACCCTAAACCCTGAACCCTAAACCCGAAACCCTAAACCCTAAACCCTAAACCCTAAAACCCTTAAACCCTAAAACCCTAAACCTTAAACCCTAAACCCTAAAACCCTAAAACCCTAAAACCCTAAACCCTAAACCCTAAAACCCTAAAACTCTAAATCCTAAAACCCTAAACCCTAAAACCCTAAATCCTAAACCCTAAATCCTAAACCCTAAACCCTAAACCATAAACAGTTTATGGTTCGAGGGTTTGAAGTTGGGGTTAAGTATTCCAAACTCCTGAGTATTTGAAGTTTTTGGAATTTTAGGATTTTCAAAGGTTTCAAGGGTTTAGGATTTTCAAGCATTTAGGATTTACTGTTCATGGTTTCGGGGTTTGGAGTTGGGGTTAATTGTTCTGTAATCCTGAGTATTTGGGGTTTTGGGAATTTAGGGTTTGCGAGGGTTTAGGGTTTACTATTTAGGGTTCAGGGTTTAGAGTTAGGGTTAAGATTTAGAGTTAGGGTTTAGGGTTCAGGGTTTAGAGTTAGAGTTTGGGGTTGCGAGGGTTTAATTGTTTCCGGCTCTTGAGTATTTGAGATTTTTGGATTTTCAGGGGTTTATGGTTTTTAAGAGTTTAGAATTTACAATTCAGGGTTTAGGGGTTTTGAGTTGGGGTTAAGTATTCTAGATTCTTGAGTATTTGGAGTTTTTGGAAATTTAGATTTTCAAGGTTTAGGGTTTTCAAGAGTTTAGGATTTACCTGAGTTTGGGGGTTTGGAGAGTTAAGTGCTATCGGTTCCTCAATATTTGAAGTTTTTGGGATTTTAAAATTTTTAAGGATTTAGGATTCTCAATGGTATATTTCAATGTTGAAATAGATGCATCAAATTTTCCAGGCACAATTACAAGAGTTTTTTCAATAATTCTTAAATTTATAAACACAATCAAGTAATCTAATTTTGGTTTTGCAATATTCAATAATCTATCATAATACTTTTTTCTGTTTTTTTTTTCTTCTGCTACTCAAATTCTCGAATCAAGTTTAGGACACGCATTCCTTTGATTCTTTCATTTTTTTTCATACTCTTCTTTGAGATAATTCCATATCTCATACGTTGAGAGAAATAACCTTGGTTCCTTAAAGAGAAAGGAAGAAAGAAGAAAAGGGAGAAGACTCCTCTGAACAGCAAAAAAATTCAATGAAATTATAAGAGCTGTTGGATAAGTAGTAGAGAAAACTCCTAGACTCTATATTTAGAGAGGGCAGAGAAGCTGTGAGACGTGAATTATTGGAGTGACAAAAAGGATCATGTAGGTGATTATCATGTTGTTGTTGTTGTTCTAAGTAGTTCACTCTCTCTTGCCGGCGCGTTTCTTTCACCTCCTCCGTCGCTGCCTCCGTCACTTCACTCTCCTCTGGTTTTCTGTTTTGAGCCTTAGTTTTCTGGAGAATCCTAACTTCTAAATTGTTTTGACTTTTGCAATTCATCCACGCATTTGTAACTCTTATAAAGTGGACGTTCCACTCAAAGTACGGTAGTGACACATAGATTCCTTCCAATAATTACTCGATGTTTTATATAGAAAGAAGGATCAATAATATAATTTTTCTTATATCTTTAGTTGGTTAAATTATATAGATATATATTTAACTTTGTAGTATAGTTTCAAAATATTTTTTAAATTTTTAAAGTTTTAATTTTTTTTAAGAGAATAATAAAACTTTTTTAGAGAATTCTGTAAAAAAAATAAAATATATATTTAAACTAAAAAATAAAAATGTCATCATATATATATATATTTTTTTTAAAATGTCATTTTATTTAAAATTTAAAAAATAAAAAATTTATAAGAATAATAAGAATATCAAAAGTTTGTCGTAAATCTTTTTTTTCTCTAACTAATCTTCATTTTCTTTTCCCATGTCCACATTAATCTAATTTTCCTTTGAATTTACAATATTTTCAATTTCATTTGTATATCATATTCTTTGGTGTAATAACTATTCAATTTTGATCTCAACTTCTTTCCTTTGTTTTTCAATATTAATTTTATAGCTAAATCAATGTTCTTCTCATTTTTTCTCATATCAATTTTTGCTTTTACTTCAATAATATTAAACTATAGTGATTATTCTCTATTGACGTGGATCATCAATATCATATTCTTTAAACTCATCAAATTCAGGAATGTTCATAAATCTTTATCTATCTACAATGTATATATTATTATTATTAGTTTATAAAATGTAAATTAATAAGAATTTATAACACATAAATTAACAACTAAAACTCTTTAATATGTTTAACACATATAGCCGGAGAAAAAGAAAAAGATTGACGAACATTTTTTATATTCTCACTATTTAGATAAATTTTTTATTTTTAAAATTTTAAATAAAAGGATATTTAAATAAAATAAAATAAAATATAAAGATATTTCTATCTCTTTGTTTAAATATTTTTATTATTTTTTTCTTTTATATGTAATGACATTTTTATCTTTGTCTTTAATTAAAAAAAAATCATCAAAAACCTTATTATTATTTAAACAAAAGTTTAAGATTTTAAAAGTAAAAAATATATATCTTAGGACTAAACTTTCAAAACTAAATTTGTTTGAAACTAAACTTATCAATTATTCTTACTTAAAATTATAATAATTATTTTCATGTATCATCACAAATTTATAACATATTTAATAAATTTCTCCAAATAATCTTTCATTTGATGCACCTCTTATGAAATCAAAATACGTGATGTGAAAACACAAATATATAAAAAAATCAAAGTCGCTAATAATTCAAAAGAATATATTTATAATAGATTTGATAAATCTTTTTACAAAATAAATTTGATATTTACTTCCTATTCCATATAGTAAATTGGCCACCCTATATCTACCATTCATAATAACTTAAATGGGAAAATATCAGCTCAGTTACCACCTATTACACTCTCCTCTCTTGGATGTAATTTGCTGAATGCCCACATGATGCAAACAAATGAAACAAACCCCCATCAATCCTCACTGAACAAGATGGATTATGTATTAGGAATCTTTCGGTTGGGATTAGCAAGTGTTACCACGATGCAATTGAAATAGATGACCCCTCAAGCTGCATTCCTCCACCTGAAAATTATTTGTTGTTAACTAGCTTATTAAAAATTACAATGCCAGCCAAAAGACAGAACCGACTGATATGGTGCTTTTTCATTTGTTAAACTATGAAAACATTTTTTAGTACTGTGTTAAACAAAAAATTCTCCAGAAGGACAAATTTCATGCTATTTGACTTAATTGCATCAAGACAATATCTAGAGCTACCCTGTCAATTACAATCAATTTAAGCACCAGAAGAACTGAAAAGCAAGTCCAGCAGAGAGCCCCCACTGACATTTAAAACGAAGACACACAAGATGGAGGGAGGCTCTGCATAAGCTACCACCATAAATTTTAACGCACTCTGATACTTTGTTTCAAAAGTCCTTTCACTCTCACTTATTAAGATTCTTCGTACTCTTAATAGTTATGGGATGAAGAAGGACCAGCACTTTTGATTAGTTTTCACACAACATAACAAATAATTCATTGTTTTTTTGTTCTCTATAAATTATACCATAAATTGTCTACACCACCACAGCAAATACTCATTTGTCTCTTTACGGAGTTTCTTTGCCAATGGAAATAGAATAGATAAAACATAAGCTAGTTTTATTCTTGACGATCTATTATAACTTATTTTTCTTACCCTAAACTTAATTTTTCTTCCATAAAATCAAGTGAAAGTTGAACAAAACGAGACAAACCTGTGATGTATATATTTTAGATAAGGAATCACCACAGTCCTCAATAAGAGATCTCTCTCCACCCACGATCCTTGCTACATCAGAAACCAAGTTTTCTGTTTCTTCAGCCTGCATATCTCAATAGCTTTCCTCCAATTAACTCAACATGTAACAACAGCATTATAAGTTGGCAGAAAACTGATAGAAATATACTCACAATTCTAATGAAATTTATGGTGTAAAATTAGCAACCTTAAATATTCCCTTCATAAGGTTTGACATATGCAAGAAACGCTTGTGTATAATGTTCAACAGAATTTCCGTACCTTCAACATAAATCTTTTGATATGGAAAACTATGGTGTCCATCACCTTCTCAGCTGAGTTCAAAGTGATACCCAACTCCATCACATCAACCTGCATGAAAATTGAAATTACCAGGTTCCCAGGAAATGTGAAATGATATTGAAGAGTAACTAATATTAACATCATAAAGTGGTGATCAATGACCGATATATTACCTGTACTTCACTACTTATCGGAAGTCTGAGTGACAAATTAAGCAAAGAATTTATTAAGCCTGATAGAGAACCCGAGTATTCTTCCTCCATGCCAGACCACTGTTCCAGATATAACATCTAAAATGACAAAGCGGAGTGGCATTAGGGAGTGGCATTAGTGATCAAAAGTTCAGTCAAGGTAAAGACAGTAATAAGATTTCTTGCCAGAAAATTCACTTACAAGTTACAAGTTCAAAATGTACTAGACAAAAGTCATGTTTACAACCTTTTATGACTTAACCAGAGTGGCAGTGCTAACCTGAGATTCAACTGTTTCTGCTAAAGTTTTCATCCTCTGAAAAAGCCCAAACTCCAAACGTTTCCGCTTCACTGCATCTCGCAATTCAAATAACTTTCTGCCAAGACAATTAAATTGTCTCTATACAAAGATAGATTAAAAGACACTAAATTATTATGAGTAAAATATAAAAAGTGAAATTTGTCACTCGGGACTGATATAAAACAAATAGGAGGCGAACAATTTATTTTATATTGTTTCCCAGACTTCCATTCGGCAGCCAATTTCCATTTTATATTGTTCACCGGGAACAAGAAATCAGCGTAACTGTAGTTTTGAGAAAAACTAACCTCGGTTTCCACCTTCTGCACGTGCATGGAGGCCTCTGCTTTTGCATTTGCAAACCGCCACTGCAAATAGTGGTTATGCAGCAACTTCAGAGAATGAGTCTCTTCTTGATGAGTAAAATGTTTTCTTCCTTTTCTTGCATCTATTCCCAATTTTATACATGAAGGATGTGGTGGGAGGGAAACGTTTCCAATGGGATTCTTTACTAAGGCTCTGGACGGAGTGTATGTTTCTGTTAAATCACTGGCCCTGAGAGAATGCCAGGAGGAAGAGTTACAAGACCAATGCTCAGTACTTGATAAGGCTGTCAAATTCAGAGAACGAGCACAAGTTGATGATCTGAAATCATTACAGGATTCGCCACTGTGGAAGCCAATGGAGTTTTTGTCAGCAAGCCATCTCGTTGATATTTGCATTGTATCGACCTCTGGCATGGAAGAGCGCACATCTGAAAGTGTCCGGTTCTTGTTGCTAGAGACGCAAACCGGAGAGTTGGGGCAAGAACCGCCCTGCTGAGTACTTGCCACAGTAGCAGTACCGCTACACATATCAGAATAAGAAGACGTACCGCTCTTGGATCCCCATACGCTTGAAGATTTCTTCTGTAAATTTGCTATTTTAGCATCAATTGACCCGTTGCTCGTTCTACCAGCAGTTTGTACTCTAGAACCCGAAGTCGCCTCTTGTAATAGCTTTGCAGCGGCACTGGTTGCGGAAAGCCCACTATTTAGGTTCGAGGGACTAGGACGATGACAGCTTTGGGAAGGTATTCTATATCTTGAAGGAACAATCCTATCTCTATCAGCAATCAGAAGTGTTGGGGTGTCGGGTCTTGATATCCTGCCTCCACCGCCAAAATGGCTGCTGCTACCTTTTGATTGTGAGGCAACATCCGAGGGATGGAGAAGTTGCGCCGCTTTGGGACTGGCGCCATTATTCTCCTTGAATCGCTTCCCTTGTGGCTGATACTTCTTGTGGAACAATGAATTTGATGACGCTGCTACTCCTCCCGCTTTAATATTTTGGTTATGGGATCCGAATGCCTCAATCATAGTAGTACTTTCCAGGCTCCGGGTGGTATTTTGAATTTCCTTGTCAGTATGGGATTCTTCGTCCTCATGGTGTCGTCTCTGCACAGATTTGGAACGCTGGCATTCCCCAATTTTAGAGTTAGTATTGGGAGTTGGAATTGGATTTGAAGGAACCAGCGGAGACATAAATCTGGAACTAACTTCCCTCACTCTTGGCCGCCGTAAGGGTAGAGCGTCCGCCCGCTGCTGAGGGGTTTGCTGTACCACTGCTGCGTCATCGGCTTGAACGCTATTCATAGTGCCCTTGTTCCTTGATTTCTAACAAATTTAGAGAAAATAGATATAGAATGATACAGTTGTTGGTATCGCGCTCACATGCTTCTAACGAGAGGGTAAAGAAGACGCTGCACAGGTTTTAAAAACTAGCCGTTATTGCGACCATTTTTTTTTTCCATAATTATTATTGTGGGGAATCTAGATCCAACAAAGTCACCCATTTATTTATTTATTTTTTTTCAGAACAAAGTCACCCATTTTTCAATTATCCAAAAAGTAAATAAATAAAGTCGCCCATTTTTCCTTACCATTACAGATAAATTAAATAGCACTAACGGTCATATATTTTTCCCTAGCAAACTAAGGGTATATGAAATTGTGTTTACTCTCTTTAGTAAACAAAAGATTTGCGAAAGAACAAAATTAGTTTTTATTTTTGTAATAAATGAACTAAATTAGTCATATAGTGACTTTCTTAGTCAAATTTATTTATGAGCGGAGACGTAAATTTGAATAAACACATCCATTCAAATTAAAATCTTGTCCAATTTAATATGAAATAAATAAAGAATAAGAAATACCAAACATTCATCAAAAAAAATTAAAAAAGAGCAAACATTGCGTAAAAGTCTATATTATTTAAACATTTTGAATTTGTCTCCTCAAATATTTAAGATCTCTAAATAATCTTTCATAAAGACAAAATTAAAGACAACAAAATAGCAGAACACTACGAAAACATTATTTAAATACAAAATAGTTTATAGATCCTCTTAACCTCGTTAATGCGATCTCATTGAAGCAAAAACATTGGTTGGAGGAACACGGAAATGGAGAAAATGGCTGGGATCAAACCGAATGCAGTGAAAACGTTTGAACTTGTTAGTGAAGTCGCTAATACAAGCCTATTGGAGAAGCTGAACCTCAGCTTCTTAGGGAATCATGAAAGTTTTATGAGAATTTATAATTTGTGTATACATTTTTATTATATATATATTATATAATATATATATATATATATTAAGTTGGAAAATTTAATAGATTTATACATATACACACATATATATAAATAATTTTAAATTTGAAAATTTAAAAAAATAAAAAAGACAATTTTACCTATTCAACTTTTTGGTCAAACACTAAGTCTTTTGTTGACCTGTCCAAAAATTTTGATTTTGTAAAAAGGAAGGATAGATTGCAATATACCAATTTATCATAGAAATACCATAATGGACTATATTCAATATGAAACTGACAAAATCTACAAATTTTGGTAAAAACATATAATTCTTGCTCCTAACAAATAGAGATCACCAACCTCCTATGTTGACTCTACATGTTTATGATGCTGTAACTTGTATACGATTTGAATGTGTAATTTGACCGCCAAAATTACTTCTATCCAGCATATTTCTTCATTGTGCATGAAAAGAAATTATATCTTCCTCAATCAAGTCCAGTAAGGGGCAGGTCAGAGGTTCTCATTTCAGTTTCAGAGATCAATGGCTAAGAAAATCTCCTTGTCTAGAACCAATCATAGGATCTGATCCATCATAGAAATAACTTTTGTGAGAGGGAAATTCTTAATTAACCGAGAATTGGAAATAAGTGTCTAATGCTACAATGCTAGCAGATACCAGCAAAATTTTAATCCAAATCAATACCATCCTATCCGTGAAAGCAAAATGAGTGGGGGTTCTATTCAGTGCCAAAATTAAACAATAGCATAGGAAAAAAAAAAAATTTAATCATACCTTGTTCACCTTCATCTCCACTTTGAGATGTAAAAAATGGAGTTAGATAGTTCCTATCTAATGCCGTAAACGATGCTGCACTGCAGGAATAATCGGAAGTTCAAACACACACAAAAGAAGAAAAAAAATATAGAGATAAAAAAGAAAGAACACAACATCCCAAAAAATTATTACAAATTATCATTACCTTCTATGGAACTCTTTAAGCTTCATCTTCAGTCTGTTGCCCGATGATGATTCCCCTTCATAAGAGGGAGCTACATATCCATGATTTCCTTGAAAGGTCTACAATCACCAAAAGTTTATTATCTTCAAAAGTATTTTGGCAGTATGGAGATAAGTTATAGGTAACAGAAAGTGTCTTTTAAACCACTCTGGACATATGAGACAAAAATGATATGATATAAACATTAATCAGATGTATCCCAGATCATGGAAAATAAGTATATGTTCTCATTGTTTAAGGCATTCCAAATAGCACCAATTTACACTTAATAAGCATGTTTCTAAAGATCCCGCATGCATTAATAAGGCTGCATTTCCGGGAAATACTTGCAAAGATTAATGATGGTTCCAGGAAGCACACACTTACAATTAAATAGGGATATTTTAACAGAGTATTGCACTCATAAGCAAATAGGCATCAGCATCACATCAGCAGTTATCTATTACAATGCCAATGTAACTTGCATAAGACTACAAAAACTAACAAATGCAATATCTAAATAATCAAACAGTGATCTTACATCGTCCAAGAGGCCATCGTGTCCTTCACCAGGGGAGCCATCGTGTCCTTCACCAACAACCTGCAGAGATTCCAGCATTGTCCCTGTAGATCCTCCAATTAGCAAGACCTGCAAAATACTACCAAGTGATTAGAATATATGTATATATATATATGCTCCCATACAACAAAAATCCAGAATTCACTGTCTCTATATCTAGATCATTTAGCAGATCTTCAGCAATCTTCCACAATAAATTTGTCCTAAAATCACTTCTATTCATAAGTGTAGCATAAAACTTTCTCCTGGATTTCTCATCTGTACGCGTGTAAATATACTGCTAATAGCAAAATGAACCTGTGGAGAGAGAAAGACAACCAGCAGCAGCAAATGGCTTGGAAAAGTCAATTCAGATGAAGAGAGAAATGTTGGAAGGACCGAGCAGAAGTAACTATATGCTTAGATCTGGAGAAACTACAAAGATAGAACTTAGATTTGACATTTGCATATAAATTTATTGATTCATTCGTTGCACTCATATGCATGACATCATCTGATATGTGCGACCTCATAGAACCTAGGAAGCACTTAGAAAGAAAGATTCAACTTATTGTATACTTCAAAAGATGTAGAATAGATGGTCCTTGATAACCTAAAGATATTTTCAACCAGCGTAGAAATAAAAAGAGTAACTTTGAAATATAAACACATACATAGAAATAAAAAAAAAAAAAAAAAAATATATATATATATATATATATATATATATATATATATATCATGTTTAGCCAAATAAAATTCCTAATCACAGGAAAAAAAAAAAAAGTAACTTTGCCTACCGTTAGAACAACAATAGCAGTAGTTGCGGTGAATATAGTCTGGCCATGGCCTTCTGGAAGATCATGTACTGATTGAAGCGCAAGAGCAAAAGCCATGGCCCCACGAAGCCCTAGATTTTTTATACTAATTGTCAATCAGGCAAATGAAAAAAAAGAAAAAAAAAAAAAAGTGAAAAAGGTAATCAGATTCTTCACCACTTACCACTGTACCAGAGTGCCTTCTGATGTTTTACAGGTATTTTACGATGTGCTGGTCGAACCAAATTTACCAAATATGCACAGCCAAAGACATTTGCAGCTCTTCATAAAGAAAGCAGAATCTTTTTAGTCTAGAATCCACAAAATAAGAAGATCTATAATTCCTTCCACTAACAAGTTCAAATTGTAGGAACAATAGGCAATTTAAAAGCATGTGAAAGTCTATCTCCCAAGGTTGTGATGTTTATAAAATAAATAAGCATCAGCTCAAGTAGTGAAATAAGTCAAAGAAATTTCAGCGTCATTTCTACCAATCATTTATGAAAGTTTCTCTGAAAAGACAGTTGAAATTGGCAGCATTAAAGCTCCCTTAGTATCAATTAAACACACTAAGTATTTCAGTTTGGATGATGAAACCAGATCTAACATACCTTGCAATTCCAATGAATAACTAGGCCAAAAATTGGAACATGTTAAGAAATATACAAATATCACTTCAAGGGAAATATTGCAGAAACCATTCTTCAATATATTTGTTTGACCAAGAAGGATACAATTGAGAAAAAGATGAATCCAATGTGAGACCAGCTGTGTTGCTCCATGGCAATATCGAATCCCATGTATATGAATCTGTTTTCAATAGTGAAGTTCAGGTACTTGGTACTCACAAAGAGACGGGGAAAGGGCAAAGGAAGATTGAACAAACAAATACTCCCTTACACAAATGTTTCGGCCAATGATGATATCAGATGGAAAAATGCAGACACAAATTGTTGAGAATTGTCTGACAAATTTGAGAATGTATAGTGTTTCATGACCTAAGGAAGAGTTCATCACTGCCTCATCATAATCTAATGAAATCTGGACCAACAGAAGGTAGAAAAAGACACTTACAATTCCAGTGAACAATATAGACACTATACCAGAGAGACCAAGCCCTTCTGCCAGCATATATCTGAAAGAGAAAAAAAAAAAAAGGTTGCAGGAAAACAGAGACTTAGTGGGAGAATACAAAGCAAAAATGCCTGAAACCTAAATTAAATGCAAGAGAAGAAACTTACGAGAAATATGGGAAAAGTACAAATAAACAACACTCCAGGTTCTGAAGACTGAAAAGAACATTGAAAAGGAGTGACTGAGGACCTGATCCACATAATAAAATCTAATACAATTGAGAAAGTAGCCAGTTAGTTACTTGTCAATGTCGAGGCCAGCATACTTAAAAAGGTTCTGGGGGTCAAGGCTTAAACATTAGATTTCTCCAGCTATTAACCATAAAGCAAGTTGAAATACAGAGAATTAGAATCAATATGAAGGATATCAAAGCAGAGGTAAATCCAACTCCAACACCTGTAAATACAGAAACAATTCTTAGTTATTACTAAATCAGAATATACAACATATGAAATGAATGTGTTTCCTCATCGCACCACCTGATAATGGCTGAGATGCCATCTCATTTTCTGGGAAAGTGTATATAAAAGTTAAAAAATTCATCCCATCATGAAATGTCTTTTGGAACAACCTATGCCCTAACACCCCCTTGACACCTAGGACTAGACATACAGAGTATGAAGTTTGCAAATATGGATATCAGCGGGTGCCCAATGATGAATCTGTCAGAACAACATTTGATTGGATCTAGAACCATATTGAAAAATTATGGGGTGAGGATTCCCCCATAAAATTGTTTTCCTTTTAAATAAAATCATAGTTTATAGTTACATTCAAGTTTAATATAAGGAACAGAAGAAAGATTTGGTCAGTGAAAGTCTCGCATCTATTATGCTATGAGAATCACCATTTTCCATTCATCTCTTAAGTATATATAATTAATTTACTTAAGACCCAGCATATTCTTTGGAAGATAAAAGATTGAAACACCATTTCTAAGGTCTTTCATGAAAATCTGAAATGACAAAGGGGTGCATGAAGCATCAAGCAGACAGATGCTTCTCTGTCTCAGAGTAATAGAGAAGCTGGGGGAGAAAAGTTTTTCCACCCTCTCTCCCCTGTTTCCTTTTGCCTAATTAAGGGTGGTTCTTGCTATGCTGAACAACCAATCAGACAATGCAAAACTTCCTGGACCCAGGAATTGGACATACAGTGTGTGCCCAATACCTATATCCAGTTGTTGTCACTTGCTACTAGCCCATACTGTCATGGGCTCAAAGAAAATTCTACAGAGAGAATAACAATGATTGTTCCTACCCCCTGGATATTGAAAATGTAAGAAAGGAATTACACTGAAGCAGGAGAGGCAAAGAATTCCAACGGACTTAAAGTATTCAGAAGCTCATAGAATATGCATTTCTTGTGAGAATAAAACCAATGAAATTTACAAAATTGATGTCACGGGAGTACTGCAAGTAAATAAAAATTCTCAAACGATTACTTGTTCACAGTAAGTTGAGACAAACCTGATGACATTGAACCAACAAAGGTCTCAAGAAATCTTAAAATGACCATCAGGAAATTCTGACCAGAGGACATATGGCTTCTTACTAAAGACATTGTCCTACAACAACAAAGGTATACCTGTCACGCGTCTTTTGACCATTCTCATTAAAGTGATATATGAGTGGACTTACCTGTACAAGGAGATTGCCATCTTCCAATTGCATGCCACACAGTAAACAAACAAATAAGTCATTCTATAATTACCATCAATATCAACAGTAATTCTCTACATAAGCAAAAGAATTATTCAAAGGCATAAAGCAGTCTACTCAATTGTAAGAGGAACAAGAAATGGAATACATTTAAAGTAAAAAGAATAAAGAAACAAAATATTTTAAGCCCATATTATTTGATAGTTGCTAAGGAAAGGAAAATGAATCAAGATCTTTATTAGAGGCCAATCATGCATTGTGTAAATAATATTAGTATGCTTTGAAGATAAGATATATATTGCAACTACATGCAACAAGGTTGCAACATTAAAAGAGATAACATTAATCATAAAACTTACAGCATCATTTAAAACAGATTCCCCAAAGACCAAGGCGTAGAGGTTCATGTCCGTTCCCAGTTCCTAAAATATGTAATGCCAAGTATTAAGTCCCTAGTTGGATGATAGACATGTGCCTCTAGAGCTCATACAAAAGAAGAGAGCAACAAACTAGAAAATAGACATCTATAATTGAGGAAGTGAAAACAATTTAGAACATTGGAAAACAACAAAAAGCTACATTAGTATGTGAAAAGAAAATAAAGGGTTTGAGATAGAAGGGCCTCAATTCTTAAACTTAAAGCCACCATCCAAATAAACAAATATGCTTTTTATACATCTCCTATCAATGACCTACTTAATGAATGCATCAATTATATCTATTCTTCACGAAAGGTACCCTTGAGATGCATTTCCACTAACTTCCGGAAAAGATACCAGGAATCCTAGAGCGAAGACCTACCATGCCAAGATGTATCAATCTAATTTTTTCAGACTCAAGATAACTCAACACCAATACTTATCCCATTATTGTAAGTAAATTTCTAATGCAACTTGAAAACAATTATTAGACTCTATAATACAGACAGGGAAGATGCATTGCTCAACTAAAGCATCACATATGATCCCGCTTCAAGTGTTGGACATCCATAGATATAGTAATAAGACACCTTAATTTAATTGCATTGCCTAAATAAATCTTCTCTACACCTGAGAGTGAGATTATATAACAGATCAGCATCAATACTCTAGCTTTAACAGATTGATTTTCGACTCCATATGCCATTAAATTCTCTCCAAACGCAGCTTACCAAAATATAATCATTCTAGCTTAAACATCTGTACCCATGCCATCCAGATCTTAGAGATGAATAAACCATTTTTCAGGCAAGGCCCTTCAAAAAAATGTAGTTACAATGGAGACTCCATGATAAATTCCTCCTTACCATGCAACAAATCACTTGTCTTCTTCTAGTTTCCATAATAAGCATAAAAATAAATAAATAAATAAATATGATATCATCTACCCAATGAAAACTAATCCAATCTACATCCATGGTATGTTTTATTTACTTTGTGAGTCCAGCAGTTTGCAACGGCACAGATTTTTCATATGGTTATTGGCATTATCTAGTTAATCTGTAGCATACTTGTTCTAGGAAGGACACCTGTTCTAAAATAGCTACACTTTAATACCAAATTACACAGCATGCCAGCCAACCCTTGTTGGTTTCCACTTTGAACTCCTTGACCAAATAACTTTTGGGAGGTTCAACTCTCACAGTATAATCATGAGATAGTTACCATAAAAATATATATAATATTATATTATGCAAGAGTTCTAGATGACCTTTACCATAAAAGGCCTTAATTTGCAAATTCCTAGTTAAGTTGCTTGTTCCAAGATTGAAAGTAGGCACATAAATGTCCACTTGGTATAAAAATCAGATAAATCTTCTTAAATAAGTAAGCATACAACTTAATATGTTGTAACGTGGACTATGTGAGAAGACTACTAGTAGTCAGTTTGATTCAACTCTGGGATCTATCTACTAGTAATTCTTTCAACTGACTGGGTAAATGTAACTAGGAATGATGTCTTCTACCCATACACTTAACATGCTAAACCAGCTAAAGATGATTTTTGATAAGAAAGAAATGGGCATCTATGGGTGTAATGTATAAAACATATACCAGTTTTTCTTTTTTTTATTATTATTATTTTATTTCTAGTCATCCAAATGAACGTTTTGGCCACAGGAGCCACTAAACAAGAGACAAATCCATTAAAAAATTTACTAGAAAATAGCCTATTGGTTGGGAACATCACCTGAAATATTGATAGAACAGTAACAGGATCAGTTGCAGATATCAAAGCCCCAAACATTAAGCATTCCACAAATGGTAGTTTGTACATGAGATACATGAAACCACCAAGGTAACTGCAGATAGTACCATAAAAAGTATAAAGCAATTAATAGAGGACATCAAAGCACTGCAGTGTTAAATTCTAACACAAAGTGAATAGAATTTAAAATTCAAATTTGAAATGATCTATATGTCATTTTTTAACAAACTCCAGTTGTAACACCAAGTTCCCGACAATGAGTTGTAGGCTATAATATTGGAAATATGACAAAGCAACAATGTTACTCACACCAGAATTGCTGTGACAACAGATGCAATAAATGTACCCAGAATAGCGAAGGCAACAATGGCTCCAAAATTAGAAAAGAATGGTTTCTGTAAAATTATATAGGCAAATCACCCTATCAGATAAACAATGTAAAGAAATATAATCCTACCAGGAAAAGGTACAAATTCAAAGAGAAGAAGAACTTACAGGCTGTAGACTGAATCCTGACTGGGTGAAGAATTAAAGAGTCAAGAGAAACAATAGTGGTAATGAACACACAAAAAAAAGGGAAAATCATCGGCAAACAACCAAAAGTGGAAAACATTAGGAGAGGATATAATATTATTGGAGGCAACAGAAACAAGAAGAAAAATTCCTCGTGAAAGTTAAACCAGGACCTGCCAATGAAGAAAAATTAGAGAGAAATTTGAACAGGCAACTTAAAATGGAAATCAATAATTCATGGCAAAATGTTAAATATAAACGTATTGACAAAGTGTGTAGTTAAAGAAATAAGACTAAACTCCTTGAAAAATTAATTGCAAACATTTCTCTGACCTAATACTATTTTCTGTATTTGAAATGTTGGCAAGTCCCCCGACAATCAACCCTGCCCAAAGATTAAAATACAGTAAAAAAAACAAATAAGAGATACAAAATCCTATTATCCAAGAACGAATTGAAATCAGAGTAAAATAATAAAATTTCATCCATGCGAAATTGCAAGTAGAAAAATAAAAGCGCGGTAGAAGACAGCGAGATCAGAGCATTACCGATCAAAAGAGAGGCACTGGCTTCAGGAAGATAATAGAAGCGGTGACGGCGAAGGACATGGCCGAGGACGAAAGAGAGAACAAGCATCATGATCTGAAGGAGGATTCCAACTCCAGCAGCCTGCTGTTCCTTTCCGGGAGTTGGGCTGCCCCGCGAATTGGCCGGAGATATCGGCAGCTCCTCCATGCCGGATAATTTACCAAGCGTTGGCAATACCACAAGCCCACAAATATACAGTCTCAGCGATCGCCGCAACAATTGTTCATGTCTTCGTGGTTAATTCACTTCGCTTCCAGTGTATACCTGCAAAATCCTCAGAAGTATGAACGTCAATTAGTTTTATAAGCAAAATTTAATTTTAAATATTAATATAACAATATGTTTTTTTTACAAAAAAAAAAAAAAGAGGAATATTTTGGAGATTTTTTTGTCTCTTGACATAACATAACTACATGTATGTTATTTTTTAAAAAATAATCAAATAAATATGTATGTTTTGTTTTAGTATATTATTTTTATTTAGTTATTTATATTATTATATTTCTTATAAGAATTAGAGTTTATAAATTAATAATAAATTAAATAGAAGTACACAATATAAAATTTTTAATTGTATCATGGTACAGTAAGTACTGCTGTTAGAGATGTTAATACCAACTACGGAGGGACGGGGAAGGAAAAGGAAATGGAAATGATATAATTAAAGAATTTGTATTATAAATTGAAGAAATGATAAAAATTATCAAAATATTAGAAGTGAAATTTTAAAATGGATAAAATTATATAAATTAGGAGAACAGTTTTTTTTTTATATTATTAGAAATTTTAATTTAACAAAATTGATGAAATTAATTTTTTAAGTTAATCAAGTTAGATAAATTAACAAATTTTATTTTTTAAATTATATAATCTTTATAATTTTATCTCTTTTTTAAAAAATATATATAATTTCATCCCTTATAATTTTCCTTATTTCTATTAATTTATTTACAGTTAAAATTCTTAATTTTTAATAATTATAATTATAAAAGTTGACTTCAACCACAAGTCTGTGCTATTAGTCTATGGAGACTATTTATATATATATATATATATATACATATATATATATATACATATATATATATACATATATATAATTTTTAAATAAAATAAAAGTGAAATAACTTTTGGATGATTTTGTTAGACTGGAATATTTGACATGTCAGCGACAGGGTCAGTAGCGGACAAAGACGGTCGGCGGAAGGCCCATAACTCGCATTCCTTATGATAATCTGGAGCATCAACGGGATAAGCCTTGTTAGATGACGAAGCTGACGAACGTTTCAGCCATAAATGGAGATCTTGTTCTATGGGATTGGGGCAGCAAAAACTGAAGCCAGTTTGAGCCATCCAGCTGGGCGGTGGATCCTGCTTAGATATTATATCGTTTCCATTATTAATATGGGTTGCAACCAGACGATCAAGGTCGTTAAGGGCACTCTCTTGGCTGACATGGCTATTGCTTATTGAGGCATCATTGTCACCGAGCAAAAGCGTATTCATTGGTTGCTGATAATACACTTGACTAGTACTAGTAGTAGTAGCCGAAGAGTTTGGACTCTCTAGGTATGGAAGTCTCACAAATCTATCGCAGGGGCTATTGTTTGCGGCTGGCGTTAGGAATCTGTCGGCGCTACTTTGCCTTCCCATGTACTGAAGCATATGATCCAGGTCGAATGCCCCCTCATCTTTTGAACTCACCCTCTGCCCTCCACTGCAGATTGATGAAATGCCGACGGTGGTGTTAACAGTTTTTTGGTGATTTTTCTTCTTGAATATTCGACAGACCACCCAACCCTCTTCCTGTAGTGGTTCTCCACTAGTGGCATTAACATTGCACACCTGTAGACAAGAGAATAATTAAGCAGTAGTATTTTAACCAGAAGAAGAATTAAGAATTAATCGTGATGACTTATACTTATATACTAGCTAGCTAAACTTTATTACTAGCCTCGACTGCATTTGGAGTATTGTCATCCAGTCTATATTCATGCATGATCCAGTCTGACTTCTGCCCATGGGGAGCTCGTCCTTTGTAGAAAACCAACGTCTTCCTCATGCCTATGAGTCTAGAGTTACCGTAGATCACCTTGTCGCGGCCGGTGGCCTTCCAGAACCCCGCGGCAGTTGCGCGGTTAGTACGCGTGCCAGTTGGATACTTTTTGTCTTTGTGACTAAAGAAATACCAATCATTTTGTGGAGTCGATCCTATTTTACATTTCTCTGGGGAAGTTAGAAAGAACTTTAACCGTTAGTTAGTTGCAGCTGCTAGAAAATAGAATAAGAAGATATAAAGCGCCTAAATTAGTAATTAACTGGTAAAAGAGAAAACAAAAAATCAATATCCTAGAGTAGTATAACCTTGAATATCCCATGGCTCTAACTTATTTAGATCAACATCTTGGATTACATCCAAGTCAATCTTCTCGTATGCAACCTTCTTCCGCAGATAGTATTGCAAAAGTTCCTCCTCTGTGGGATGAAATCTAAATCCAGGAGGAACCTGGGATTGTCCGTTCACAGATATGCTCATCCCGTCGGCCTCTGGCATAGAGAAGAGAATCCTCGTTTCCAACAGATCAGAATCTTCAAAGTAGCTGAAATACTGTGAACAACATGGAATATATATATATATAACTTGTGGGATAGACGAAGGAACTTATTTAAAATCAATCGAGTGGTAGTAGTGCTAGTGTATTTCAGGTTCAGGTTGGTTAATTATATACTCCCCATCATCGCCATTGGGATAGGAGGAGACTAGCTAGAAGGTCGATGCCAAGCGAAAAGCACCCCCAGCAGCAGCGACTGGAGAGATTTTAAAAATTAAAAAATTAAAAACTTTTGTGCAGTTATGGGCCTATGCTTAGAGAAGATCCAGCTTACCTACATCGACAGAGATAGGTGAATGCTGTGGGTTGAAAAGTGGGTCACCACACAGAGGGACGTAATAGGTAACAAGATTGCAGAGGGCCTGTCTCCATCCCAACTGCGACCCTCGACCTTAAAAATATCCTTTAGAAAACCACCACTTAAACCACCTTTCTCACTCAAAATTCTACTTGCACAACAACCGCAACAAGAAAGATCATAGAGGTCGGAGGCATTGAGCTTTCAGGGGTCTGCTTAGTGGGGACGGAAATTATGGGTTCGAGACTAGCTTATGGAACCGGCTGGTATATACACGTTTGTCAATTCCTCATTGCTATGTGGTGGTCTCCTTAATTGGTTTATTTCAATGTGACCATTAATTAATTAATTAATTTTTAGCCTTTTTACTTTACATATATATATATATATATATATATATATATATATGTATACTTCCTTTCTGGTTTGTTTGATCTTGCTAGTACTGGGAGATTGGATTTTTAAATTTTACACGCATTTCTCTTGTTACCTTTTATTAATATTATTATTTTTCCTAATACAAAAACCTTTCAGGAAAAATATAATTAATTAATAAATTAATAGAAAAGTTTGTATTTTAAAAATTAATAAAAATATTTTAAGATTCAAAAGAAAAAATTGTGTAAGATTAAATTCACAAATTATTCAAAAAAAATTTGATCCACAAAATTTTCAATACCATACATTATAACCAAATTTTATGAAAAACAACCCTTTAACAAATTTAATAATTTTAGTGATTACATTCATATTTATCAAACATAAAGTTCAATATTTATATATATAAACAAATTAATTTCACTTTTTTTAAACTCAAAGAAAAGAAAAACATAAACTCTCGTAAGTACAGCCCTAACGATGGAGGAAGGAAAAAATGAGAAAAATATTCTTGCGTGGAATCACATATTTAGCATGCAAGAGATAAAAACAAAATAACAATTCAAAGATTAAACTAGATTAAACTATAGCGCAGGATTCACGAGGTAGGTGGGATGATCCTCTGCCACCAGATTCTCGAGTCAAGCTGGAGCAACTTCACCGGCAACCACATTAAATTTTCCTGGCAGGGGAGCAAAGGATGTCAGTTGAAAAACTTCAGCCAGAGGAAGCAAACCCATTGTGTCACATAGGCTGGTTTCAAATCATAAAATGTAGCTTGGAGTTGGATGGTTTACTTTTGCAGAAGAAATCTGCCGAGAAACTAGCAGAAACAAGAAAGTCTCTGGATGGCAGATTCTGAGATAAGGAAGTTGCTTCAAATTACAAAACTGAATATGATGTATTATATTTGCATTGACAAACAAGATCTGCAGCAGAACTACACATACATCATTGCTTGGAAGACTTGCAGGTGCCAGATGTAAATGCTTTTCTTGAGTTTCCTATTTATGGGGATATCCCCAAGCCAAACATTCTTAATTCTTGTAATCCCAACCAAAATGAATGGCTGGTGGCTCATTAAATAAGCATCTAAGGAACTCTTTGCAAAGAGGCACCGGAAGACAAACACGAAAAAGTAAGGCTGCAATCATATCCAAGCAAGTGCAGTAGTATCACGAGACGCTGCCATGTGATTACACCACACAAGGGTGCTTCAGGAAAATATAAGTATAATGGTAGAAGAAATACCAAGTATAATTGAATTGCTATACTAGAACTAAGAAATGCTTCTAAAAGATTGACTTTACACTTGCTGCTACATGCAAGTTATGAAGAGCAGTGCCTCCGATGATTAACTCTCTTCAGAATGCAAAGGCGAAGACGTTGGGTTAGAGCCCCAAGTTTTTCAAATTTTTCACGTTTGGACTTCTTTGATCTTGCTGGGCTTTTCTTCCTAATCTTTTCATCCAATGGTAAGTCAAGAGTAGTTTGCTGCATATCTCGTGGAGGCGTTCCTAACACCTTTATGGCTATCTGCAATCAGATCAAATTATCAGAACGTGATTTAACTGAAGGTAAAAAAAAAATTTAGTGGCTTCTGTCAAACACATTGAATACCACAGAGACCTGATTGCCATTTACAACAACAGGACAATCTGATGTAGGCTCTTCATCACTGCCAAGAGATGAGCATCTGCCCCAGCTCTCTCTATTTGAACTGGTATATGAGCAAGACTCCTCATTTTGGCCACATGGCTTGTCCTGAGGCATCAGGCAACATACTTGAGAATTTCTACGTATATCGATGATATTGTAAATTATACAGATTGGAGTTCACAGAGCATAAAATATTTAGCAAGTACATGATCGATTTAAGCTACGTTATGATTACAGGAATAATCAGCATTGAAAATTAACACATCATCAAACTACCATTAAACATGTCTTTAATCCCCCTTGTCATACTCTAATTTCATTTTATATATATTAGCAGTACTCTAATTCCTAGTATAGTACTTCAATTCAGCTATAGAACATTTCAACTTTCACTGTGAAACAGCCACATAAGGGAAATGATTACAGTTCATTCTCGATGAATCTCATCCTAGGTGTGGAAGTCCTTGGTGTAATAGTCGTTCATTGCATATGAACGAAAATCAGGGATTTTTGAAAGGATATCATGGAAAAAATTTGTTGAAAATATATGATCAATTCTTTGGCTTGAATTAAGGTGTCATGAGATCATCAAAGGCATACATGCTTGCAAAGGAGACATGGCTCCTCTGGTGGAGTAAAAACGGAAGTCACATGCATACAAGACAAGATCTACCAAGTAACAATATGGGTGGTCAAAGGTTCTCCAAAATGAGTTAAGTTGAAATGTTGTATCAGATATTTTTACTATTTGAGTGTACTGTAAATGATGCTTCCTAATGATTAAATTCCACTGAGCTAAAACTGTCTTCATGATCAAAATACTAGGAAAGAAACCCCATCCAGCTAAAGAAAATCAATTCAGCTAAGTTCAAAGAAGATAAGCAGAACATACCTGTAACTTAGAGGAATCATGACAATCAATCATAGCATCTTCAACAATCAAAGTATCCTGCAATGACAAACAAATATCCAAATTCATTCCACATCTTTTTATGTTTCTATTTCTTCCTTGTGGTATATTTACCCAAAAGAAAAATGTAATTAGAAAATGAATTTTCTGTGGAAACAGAAACAAAGCATGGCACCAGAAGGTAAATATTCATACAAGTACACTAGCTACTGGAGCAATCTCTGAAAGCAGTTCACCCACAGACTTTGCTGTTGAAATACAGGGTGGCAGAGAGGATGAGCTTGCTGCATCAGCACCTGAACTTTGAATACCAGTAATTATCCCATACAACAAATTCTGGATATTGACATGAAATTGCATTAGTTTCCACAGTAACAGAGGAATAGTCAGAAACATGACGGCATTTTTCATGGATTCCACAACATTAGACTCAAGGACTTCCCATTATCAAAATAAAAGGTAAAGGCATTCTATGTTTCTTTTTTTCCTTTTTCTATTTCTATTGGGTTAATATTATTTTTATTTTTGATCTAGACCCCTTTTCCCCTCAAACATGACTTGAAAATGTTCATTGGTAAGATCGCTACCAGCTAATATGTTAATGGCCAAAATGGATGGAACGGTAAGTATTCCTACATACAATCTGAAATTGGAGGATGGAAACTGAAATTAAGAAATGCTGAAATGGTATTTTGTATGCCTTAACAAATAAAATTATCTTTAAAAATGTTGTATGTATTCCATCAAAGACAAGAAAACCACAAAAGAAAAACTTCAATGAAGAAAATTACCTCATCTTTCTTAGCATTGATCTTTAGGTCCCCCAGATCATAATATTTGTCTGCATTACTTGAACAAGCAGATGGTTGTCGAGGGGGACGAAGAACATTGTAGAAGAAAATAGATACAGAATCATAATAAAATTGAGGACGAGATGAATTGTGATCACCATCAAACTTGATCATATTCTTATCACCCTGTTAAGGACCAAGAAAGAAAAAGTGAAGAAGAGAGAAAAATAAGCTAGTTAGTATTTAGTAGACATAGATTATCTTCTGATGAAGTACCGCATAAGACTGAAAAATGAGATCTGAATGGTGGGACTGTATAAATTTGTCGTCTTTTGCATGTCCAAATAAAGCAGGAATATATGTTCTTGGTGCAACCTGCAAGTAGTGTATTAATTAACAGATTTAATATTATCTACTTCTAAAGGACAAAATAAATCATGTTCTTGCCTATTTTGCCTATTTTATATCTGTTAAGTCACTTATTCACCAAGGATGCAGGAAATTGAGTCAGAATATCCAAGAGATGTGGCCAATATTCACTGAAAGTAAACTCCAAATCCTTCTCTTCAGAAGATAATAAATTTTCTTTTTTATACTTTTACGTATCATTTTCTAAGTATAGATTCATTCCTTCTGATTATACTCCACGCTTATAAGATTAATGCCATCACTAACTTGGGTAGAGTTAAAAAAGAGTTGATAAATTCCAGTAACTCTACAAAAAGTTTTGTGCTGATTCCACTTCCATTAAGAGAAAAAATAATTTGCTTGAAAAGCCCTCTCAGATCTTAGCAAACTCATTACTCATCACTACAAAACAAATGCATGAATACACCTTCCAATATTCAAAACAAAGAGCCCCTTAAAATATATACACCCTAATCCTCTAAAGCATCAGTATAAACTAAGTTTAAGAGGGGGGAAATGATTGTTTCTTCAAGATAACTTGGTGAAGCAACTTGGGTGCAAATAGGGTTATGGGCAAAGCAGCTAGTATTTGAAGATGGGTATGATCTTTTTCCAATGTTCAAACATTGGAAAATGACTGACTATTCAGGTAGTTTAAACCATACAAGTACCATAATTCAAGCACCAAATTCTGACCAACAAAAGAAATTTAATGGCCCAACTGTCATTGTGTTTATTTGCTACAGCCTAATTCAGCCTGACAGATATTCTCCAAGACGAAGACTACAATCAATTGAAATGCATTCTTCATGGCCCAAAAGAAATCACATGAAAGATGCAAACCTGAACACAACTGAGGTTCATAATATCAAATTTTGCCTTCTTCTGTATAACTCGTCGCATGTATTGAACAGCTACCTTAACCTGAAATAGAAGAAGGAAGCAGTCCTTACTGCCTTGCAAGGTCAATCCTAAAACATTAAGATAAGCTTTTACCTAAACGCCTCTGGTACAAATCAGTTACTTTGGCATATAGCACTTAATATTCCCACGAAAAACAAGTTGCAATTAAAAGTGCTGTGTTTTACTTAAACACACAGAATTTGATATGAAAAATGATAGACAAACAGATGGTGTGTGGAAAAATAAAAGCATAAATAGAATTAGGAAAACATACACAAAATTATGCCTTATTCAAAATAAAACTTGTAGCAGATGACTTGTAATATATGTGATTTACAGAGAACATGACGTTCCTAGAAATTAGTGACATAATAAGAAAAAAATAACAAAACAAAACAATGACAACAACAATAACCTACACTGTTCTTCAACTTTTATTTTAGCAGCTAAAAAGATTTAGAAAAACTAAAACTACTCACTTTTCTCCTTATAATGGGAGACTTAAGTAACAATATTACAACATGAAATGGCTACTTAACTCTAGGAAGCCTAGCCGCTAAGGCCCATCCCTAAATTACTTCCTCAACCCGGAATATGCGTCCATGAGCTACCACAGATGTGGTGATCCATGGATGTGTGAAAATTTGCTTAAAATGGAAAAGGAAAAGACTACATACAGTGAATTTAGGAAGTCGGATTTTGTATACATCAACAAGCTCCATCATTAGATCAAATAAGTTGGAGAATGCACTGTCTAACACCATTCCAGCTATAGAAGGGTCTTCAGCACCATAAAGAAGGCTGCAGAATAAAAACAAATCTCACAATCAATTACATTAGAAGTTCATAAGATGATCATTTTTTATAGAGAATGTTCCACATCCAATACTTTCATCCTGTGACAAGCCTCTTATAAAGAATCTCATCATAAAGAGGCTTCAACAACAGAAACTCAGGATAATATATAGGCATGCAAAACTACATCAATCTACAGAAAGACCCTTTTCATGTACTGAACCAAAACTCTCCGTGACATAATTTAGAGATTTTACTTAAAAGGCAAATATTCCATCACACAAATAATGGATATGACACCTCCTTGGAGAATGAACATAAAGGTGACATTTCAAAGCAATAATAACAAAGAAAATTTCAAAGCAATAAAATACCAGTAAGTTTCAACACTAGATAGATCATTAAAATTCTTCCCGTGCAGTACAATGAATATATTTCAAGATCGCAGTAATGAAATTAAGGTATTCCACCTCATAAAATGACTGGTCACATAGGGTGGCAGTTCTTATTGAAGGGTAAGAATTGAGAATAAAATAGGATGGCTAGGAAGACCATTTGCCTACATATGCCATGCTGACCATGTATTGGCTTACAATGATTACAATAAACACCTAGACAACCCAGCTTATGCTAAGTTTGAAATTATTTCAACCATAAGCAGAATTATTCTAGAAAAACCTTTAAACCTACCAATTTCTATTAAACAAAAGAGAAGCTCTATTAGTGCAAGAAGTGGTAATTGCAAGGGAACACATGAGTCTTCTAAAGATTAGACAAGAAGCTATTCTCCAGAATCTCAGTAAACCTGCTGCCAATGCACACAGCACGCTTCTGGGAGTAGCTTTTCTTCAAATGTATCTAATGATGACATTTCTTCCAGGAAGAGTCTAATAACCACATGTTCTGCTCCAAAAATTCCTTCTTTTAATATTTTTTCCTTTGAGACGTGAATGTCAACATGTTAATGGACAGGTTCATAACACAATGGTCCAGACTTCTCAATGATCTTCCTAGAAAAGTTCAAGGAGTTCTTTGGATATTTCTCACTTTCAAAGAGTTTGATCTGATTCCATTACCAACCTATCTTGTTAATAATGGTAAAGTATTAACTTCCCCATTGTACTTTCCTAAAACCTTAGTGACAGGTCAAAATAGGACATCTGACATCCAATTCTATACAGAGTGATATCAAGTCTTCTTGGCACTATGATATTTCTCAATGTACTGTCATTCCTTAAATAGAAAAGGAAATAAGAGACCTGAAATGAAAGTCTCTTCTTCTTCTCTCTCTCCATACATATATATACACACGCACACAGGACAACTATAGTCCAATACTTTTGCATTTTGTTGCTTGTCTCTGAATTTTGGAGAGCAGCAGAAATATTTTATAGAGAAATTGAAAAGCAAAAGATTAAGATTGTTTTAAATATTGTTAGTAGTACACTATTGAGATATATCAAATAACTAGATCTAAATATGAAAGATGAAATACCTAGTCACAGCACCCATTGAGCGGCCCCAAAGACCTATACGTGAAATATTTGTGTTGCTCCTCAAATACGAAACCACTATCTTGAGGTCATTTTTCTGACACAAAAAAAGAGTCACATCCACGAACCATGTATTGCACCTAAATCATGAGATGCTGATAAGAAGGAAATCATACCTCATGCCAACCAAGACTAACATAATTACCACCAGACAAGCCTGAACCCGAAAAGTCAAGCGTAAAAAGTGTAATATTTGAAGGAAGAAGAATTACAGCAGCTTCATTTGCATCTGCTCTACATCCACTGCAGAATGCACACAAGAAAATGGTTAGTGATGCTATTCACGTTAAAGATGTTCATGAAGAAGCAAGAACTCCCTTGGTCCAAAACTCAGGGATGCTATAATTAGAATGAGTGAAAACTGCACAATGTTTTCCTAGGATGTAGTTTTTATTATATCATCCTAATAGATGCTTGGTAAAGTAGTACTGGTATACTGAAGCAACAATAATTTTAAAAAGAACAATCCAAACCTGTTTCCATGGCAGTATATCACACAAGGAAGGGAATTGCCATCTGGGAAATGCGAAGGAACATAATGACTACACTGCAATGTGTGTCCTCTTTCATTCCTTAGCTGAACATTCAAATGCAGGATGATCCAAAGACTCAGAACACCATGAAATCATCCAAATAGAAGAAAAGTCACATAAGCCCTAAAAAAGGATCAGCTTCAGTAATTGAAGCCCATACTTGCCTCCAAATCTTCTCTTTTGTACTTCCTTCCTGCAAGAGTAAAGTTTTTCTCCCATAGATACTGATCTGGGTTATATTCTGCCCTGTTTTCCAAACAAACAAGAGTTGAGCCATTTAAAACTGAAAAGAGGATACCGAAATCACATAAAAAAGCACTAGAAAAATGCTCCATGGTAGGGGTGAGAACTAAAAAAAATGGCAAAACCAAAGGGTTAAAAGTATCAAACTAGTTTTACAAAAAAATTTAAAAAATTAAAAAAATGGGAAGAAAATGTAACCATCAAAACAAAGAAAATAATATCCCATGACAAGGGGAGGAGGCATAAATTGACGGGGGCTGAGGTCATCAAAAGACAAAAGGTAAGATTTTAGAGTTTTATGAACTTTAAAATGCAAAGTAGAGATGTAATTTATGTGCCAATACAGTGAAAGGCTACGTGAATCAAATTTCTATCAGGAGCTAACAGAAATAAGAGATATGGCTTACGCAAAGGACTGTGTATGAGACAAACCATGGAGAAGTAATCCCTGGGTCAAATAGGTCTTTTATTTTTTTTACTTTTTTGTGGGATTCTGGGAGAAGCAGAAAACTCAAACAAGATCCTGAGGTAAAGAAAAACCCCTTTTACCTGGGCGGGCGAATTACAAAATTGATAAATTGATCAATCATCTGGTACAGAAAGAACCCTTCCTTTGGAGGGAAGAGCTAGCAGATAATTTGAGTTGCAGAATATGGGATTCAATACACGGCATCTGTAACCTTCATACGTCCCAGAAGAGTAGCAAATGGGAAGGAGCAAAAATTGCCTCCGCAGGCAACCTGGAAAAGCAAGAAAATCCAGTGAACTGGAATTGACCAATACAAAATGTAACTTCTGAAATGCTGGACTATGGTTTATCACTGAAAGCAGGAGAACCAACTTCTCTCCTCTCGTCCGATCTGGGATTTGGATAACAAGCTACAAACTAAAGATTTTTTTTTTTGCTTTTTTAAATACAAGTTTTCCACTTACTGTATTTTTGGATAAAGGGCACTGGAGTATCTGGCAATGAGGTATTGATTACTAGTTGTGCTTAAATTATTACTCTCTTGAAAAGAAATTGATACTGTGGAATAAGAATGGATACTATATGATGCTTTTGTGCCCTCCTTTTATGGTTGTATGACTATCACTGATGTAGCTCAAGTTTGGCATCGTTTACAGTACCTAGAATGTAGAAATTGAAGTAAAATTGTAGGATTTGTCAAAGGATTATGTTGCTTCTGGAGCCCGTTATGTCTGTCCTGTAGTTTCCGTGGAACTGTTTGGCAAGATTTGCTGTGGATAAATTGGAATGAATAGAATAGCGAGTTAGTTCTTGAAGGTCAAATGTAATATATTTTGCTTTGTTTGGTCTGAGGTAGTGGTACAAGTTAATAAACACAGCAGGTCAGAGTTTCCAACTCTACAATGCTTCTTAATAATTGTGCAACTGAATATTCCCTTCGCCAAGGCTGATTTGTGCTGCCCACTCTTATAGTATTCCTTTAGCATTTGAGTTTTTTTCTTTTTTCATTTTTTTTTTCATAAAAAGACTTCATCATAATTTCTTAGCTGCAAAAAAACTTAATTTCTTTTAGTTTATTTTCGGCTTTTCTTAGTTCCACATAATGAACAGAGTTTGTCGTCCATTTTGTATTTTTTTACCACACTGATTTCATTGTCATTTATTTTCTGCAGGGGTAGATTTCAAAGTAAAATATGTTACACTTGGAGGGAAAAAGTTGAAGCTTGCTATTTGGGATACAGGTATTGAACTGTACCATGTAACACTTAAGAATTTGTGTAGAAGATTGTTGCTAGTAACTTGGAAATGAGTTCCACTATCAAATAATTAGAAATTTCTGTTTGTTACTAGTATCTTTTTCAAATTAATTGTTATTGACTTTGGATTTTGCTATGTATCTGGCGAAGCCATTTCAAAACCTTCGTTTGTTCCATGAAGTGTTGGCTCTTTTTGGTTTGTATTTATATCAAGCCTCAGAATGTTGACTCCATTCGAACTTTTTGATTTTAATTCATATAAACTGTTCTTTATGTTCCAACCTCTTATGCATGACATTCTCTTGTGCTGATCACAAGATGATAACAGGGGTTGTCCCTTTGATGTTTGAAACAGTCAAGAAACATGGAGTTGTTGGTATATGGTTTTCTGTCTTGCTGAAGAAGTTCCCTGAAACTTTATGGATATCATAGTCATGTCATGTTGAGTTCGGTACTAGTTCATAAAGTAGTTCATGTCATCTAAATTGATGATCTTATTCAAGAGTACTGCGTGTGTGTATATATGTATATTTGTATGACCATCCTAGAATAGGAAATTAAGCAATTTACAATCCCTATGACTAAGTAATCTACAGAGTGTATAACATCGTCTTCAATAGGAACAAATAGATTAGCGAAAGGTTGTTTTCTGCCTAGGTAATTCTGTTTTCTGAATACCCTGTTGCCTATCATCAGAGGAAGCAAATAAGAAGATAGAAGTCTCTTAATTTTCAACTCATGCAAACTTCTAGCTCATAAATCTGTTTTCTTAATCAAGATCTGAAGAGAGTGAGCTATACATCTTGGTCTACATGTTGAACTTTCTGATCATACCAGGTTTGTGTCCTACAACCATTCAAAGCATATAGGCTAATTTGTGGTTAAGATTTGAACCTTTTTTTTTTTTTTTACTGGGATGGGGATGGGATTTCTGGGTAAGTTTGATATAAGTTTGTAATTTATTAATGGATGACATACAACATACATATGTACTCATTCTTCATACCACTTTCCCTACTGAATTTTTAATGGCTTTTCTTGAATTCTTCCTTAAGTTGATTTCATAGATTGTGGTTGGTCTGAGCTCAACTTACCTGGTTTTTCTAAGTAGTAATAATATGTTATATTCTAGTTTTGGTGTTGGAAAATGTGAGTGACGATTGAAAATCCCTAGCAGGTGATTAGCGTGAGCCTTTTGTTTTTATGTTTCTTAAGCTTGTTAATTTTTTAATTCTGTTTTTGAATGTAAAGTTTGTCTCTGCAGTGATAAGGCAATAATTGATAGCCAAAATTTAGATGGAATCTTGGAGGATTTTACTATAATTTATCTGCGTCCTAATTCCAATTTTTATTTTGCAGCTGGGCAAGAGAGATTTAGGACATTAACTAGCTCTTACTACAGGGGTGCTCAAGGAATTATCATGGGTATGATTTCCCTATTTCTTCTCTTTCTGTTCAGTTGTCTGCTCTTGGTAAATTTTGGTTTTCCTCTGCTGCACTTCATATCTCATAAAAGCCTTGGTTTATCTTGGTCATACCTTTGAGGTTGTAGTATTTTTGCTACTCATTAATCCCCAAATTTTGTGCTACTTTAAGTTTGTCTGCATATTGAAGAAACTTAGAGTTCCATAACTAAAGTTATTAAAATACCATTTTTTACTCTTAATCAATGTGATCAAAACATGTACTCTCTCATCAATTACTACAATGTCACTCTACTCCCCTTGTCCTTTTTGTCTCCTCTCTCCTACTTCTTAAAACTTGACTTTTAAATTTTAAATTGGAAAGTTCAGAATTATCCTGATTAAGTAAAATATAGTGTCATAAGGGTAAATTTGGGAACGGATATAATATGGGACAGGAAAATTTGGGACAAATCAAAAGGGAAACTAGGACAAGTAATTTTGGGATAGATGAAGTATGTAAAACTTTGACAATGGTTGGGCCTTGAAGATATGTATCCTGCAAGAGAAAAGTCTTCAGAGATTAACTTTGATCCTCCTTCATGGCAGAGTTAGTGTATAGGAGGAAAGAGGAAACAGAATATTTCAGGTGTCAAAAATTAGCATACCCTTTGCTTTAGATTAATGAAAGCCTCTTATGGTTGAACCTTTGAAGGGGATATGTAATTCTATTTAATACTCATGAGGTACCCCTTTGTTTTTGGGACACGACATATTATTTTTCTCTTATATAATAATGTGTGGGAATCCCTAGAAAGAATAACCCTGTGAGTACCACTCTTAACCAAATGTATAAGAAATGATATTACTGCTAAAATTGTACATGAGCTTTCCTATGAAAAGGTTAGATCTTTGTTTCACTACCAAGGATTATATCCCACAGAGTTTTTCTTTTTTCTTTTTTCCCCCTAAAAAAAAAATGAATTTAAAGCATGAGCTCCACAAATGCTTGATGGACTCTACTGTTCTTAGTCATGGAGCTTGTCTGAGTATCTTCGCATTTAAAGCATGAATTCAGTAACATGCAAAAAATTGAACTTACCTGTAACATATATGTCCTCCCCAAAGAGAAATGGGTAATTTTAACATCCCCCTTTTTACATTTTATTGATTTTGTAATCACATGTAGGTAGCTTTTACCTTTCATCTACCTCTTGATTTTGTAATCACATTAGCATAAATTTATAATGCTACTTTTACATCCTCCTGATGCTATCTACCTCTTGTGAATGTCAAACCTATTATGGATTTTCTAGTGGTTTATCTCTGCATTATCCTTTACTAGTTTCCAGCAAATTGTAAAAGTGTCTTTAGTAAACTATATGCTTTCCTAAACTTTGCTAATACTGGAACAGTTTATGATGTAACAAGGCGGGATACTTTCACAAATCTTTCTGATATTTGGGCTAAAGAAATTGATTTGTACTCCACAAATCACGATTGCATAAAGATGCTTGTTGGCAACAAAGTTGACAAGGTATTTCAGGCTTCACAATTTATGTTACTTACCTGTTCAGCATATGGTTTGGATTTATGAGTACTTATTATTACATGTCTGATATCCATTTTAGTGATGCGATAAAACAATTTGAAATCACTGTACAGGAAAGTGAAAGAGTTGTCAGCAAAAAAGAGGGAATAGACTTTGCAAGGGAGTATGGGTGTCTCTTTATTGAATGCAGTGCTAAAACTCGGGTTAACGTGGAGCAGTGCTTTGAGGAACTGGTTCTAAAGGTACAGAAAATGAACTTGTTCCTAGTATCTGTTTAGGACTAGGATTATTCGCAGGAGGCCAAAAGATCAGTTTGGTTTCAGTTAACTTACTTCTAAACATACTGTTCTAATTTTTTAGCTGGCAGAGAAATTCCTTTTTTGTACTCTTACCAAAACTATATCAAGGTGAGGGTGGCTAAAGTTTAGATCAACTGAAAATTTTAGTTGCTCATGTTATCCTTGTTTTCAACAATTGTTTGTTCCCGACTTGGTAAGAAATATGGTAAATTTCATCTTTATACCATCTGTATATCTTGTATTTTATTTTTCTACTGTGTTTGCTACTGAGGATTATTGTTTAATAGGCATGACCTTTTTCTGTTTTTGGGGTATTGCATATGCATTCCCCTTTTACATTGACACAAGAATAGTTGGTGAAAGCAAGTATTGTTTTCATTCACCTCACTGATGCAATGATTATATCTTTAAATTATTGGAAATTAAAGATGATAACTTAAGAAAAGAACCGGGTGAGATTATCTGTAGAATCAAATAGCATTAGAGAAGCATTAGATTAAGATATTCAAGCATGACCGGACATTCTACAATTTAGATTGTGTATTTTGGTTTTCTGGAGTCCTTCATATTCAGAGTAATACAGGTCTTAATTGGTTACTATTGAATAATGCATTGTGGCATTTCTTGCCTGAGTTGTTCTACATAAGTGTGCATTCTTTGCATGTATCTATCCTGCTGTTTTCTGCTTGTACAAACTTTCAGATAGTTCATCTTTCCAAGGTTGCTTACTACCAGAAATTTAGTATTAACTTCATTTAGTTTATCGTAGAGTTAACATTCAACCTCAATTGCAGATTCTGGATACCCCAAGTCTTTTGGCCGAGGGCTCTGTTGGCGTTAAAAAGAACATTTTCAAACAGAACCCTCCAGAGACAGATGCATCGACCAGTGGCTGTTGCTGATTCAAGTTTTATGGCCGCAGTTTCTGTTCCTACCAATGTAATTCTTTTTGTTATTATTTGCAATTTGATGCAAATGAACAAACTTATCTCTGACTTAAGTTCTATTTTAGTTTCCATAAGATTGATTTCAGCTTTCATGGGGTGGATTTCTGCTGCAGGAGCTGAATGTTTCATATAGTGATTACTGTATGCATTCAGCTCACGTATAAACTATGAATCCTTTTTATCCCTATTCTACATTATAGTTAGATAGATTTGCGCCAGTTTTAAAATTTGTTTGTATGTGGTTGTGTAAGTTTGCCATTTAGATATCATTTTTTATTTGGATAGGATTATTACTTTTTGAGTTTTTTTTTTTTTTCGTTCAAAACCGGATCAATACCAATATCATTGAAAAAAATTAAAGCTTTACAACAACTAAAGTTAGCCTATCTAACTATCCTCGCTCGATAGCAGTTCCTGTGTTTTCTGGAGTCCTCTTTTATCCAATGCATGTGGACTCTGCAAAATATCACCAGAAGTGTAGGATCCAACCGTATATTTAATCCAATTATCTGTAAACCACAGCTCCTCACTTTTGGTGCTGTAAACCGCAGCTCCTCAGAATAGAGGCCCGCCAATTCGCCTTTGGTGAAATCCAAGAAGGAAATTTATGTGTTGTTTTCCTGATGTGACGAGGTAAGAGGTGCTTTTTATACTGGTGCTAGATTTGGTAAGAATTGTATTTACTTTATGAGCAGATCTAGAGATTTGTGAAAAATGTCATTTCAATAATATGCAAATAATGAGGTAATAAGAAGCACATTGAAGAACGAGTTATTGAATCATATTTATCTGATTCTTTACTTAAAAAATTTATGGATTCTGTGGGATACATCCTGAAGCAAAGATCACTGGCACAAAAAGTCATCTCACCTGTGGGAGACATTCTTTACTTAAACTGAACCATCAAATCATACAGATAAACGACCTACTCTTCAAGGTCAACTATCCTCAGTTCCATTAAGCAAGCATGCTATGCATTTAAAATGAAATGCATGACACCTAGGCAAATTGAATTCATAAATACGCATTCGTTTTGTTTATCCTTTGAATCAGATAACACTAAAAGCAAAGCACATCAAGAGAACCAGTAAATCATTGACTAAAACCTAAATAATACAGGTCAAGTATTTTACCAACTAGATTACAATTTCATGCTCAACATCATAAACTTTGATCAGATTCCAAATATATACTATCCATGTTACAGATATTACTGGAGATATAAGCCTATATATTTCCTAATATCACACGCAGAAACCAATATAATGATGACGATGATACAATAAAAATTTGAAAACATAACATAGGCACTCTATTGCCAAATCATGGCAATAATAATTCTAGAAAGTTTAGAAAGCATAAGGATTAAGGACTCTCCTTCCAGTGATCTTCAAAGCTGCAAGACTCTTCTTCCAGTGATTTCAAATCTGCAAGAGTAAAAACAATTTTAAGAATTGGAATTCTGATATGTTTAAGATGCAGAGAATGACAAATGTACCTTAAAGTAGTCATGATGAATTCTCAAACCGAACAACTACACAAGTGATATTGTCAGTGCTCCCCCTAGAATAGGCTTCTTCTATGAGTCTTCTAGATGCGGCCTCTGTATCCACTATATCCTGTACAATTGATACTGCATCCTGAACTCAGAAGGTAAAGATAAATTGGATCATTCGCCAATCAGTTTATGTATAAAACAAATTTATCACCATTAATAATAATATCAATAAATGGATGTGAGTTTATCAATGGACTTGGTCAGAGTTAGATTTGCACATCATGTGATAAACTGGATAGGCGAAGTTAATTGAATCACACCTCAGAAAATATTATTTAAAAATAAATAAAGAAGAAAAGAAAATGAAAAAAAAAAAAGAAAGAAACAAGCTGTAGACCTAAGATAGGTATCACCTCATTGTTAGAAAAAAGAAATTAAATCTTCTCTTTACTACTATGATTTAAATTACCCGGCCTCCAATTTCAAGCATCTCAGCTACTTTGTGAGCCAAAATAGTACAAGAATAGAAAATAATGAAGTTCATACAAAACCAATTTAGCAAAATGTTGTACTCATTTTGGAGAGTAAGAATAAGAGAGTTAGATTGAGTAGAACAAAAGTATCACTCCAACCCAATTAAACAAAAGCCTACTATTATCAATGGCAAAAACTATACAAGTCCAACATTCATGACATTGCTAAGGCATGAGCTACTGTATGCTCTTGTAATATCTCATACAATGGTCAATTTTGCTTGCTGTATTACTTTCGCTCAGTGATGTTTAGTATTCCTGTCATTCTAACCATTCTTATAATATCAAGAAAAAGGAGAACAATGAAAAAAGAAAGGTCCGAGTTTTAAGTTTCTTTGTTGCTCCTAAATTATAAGTCAACACCCCAACATGAAATCATCCTCACGCTTTCTTATTTAACTTCTTTCTTCGTGTTTCCAAATCCCAATAACTTCCTTCAGGAATACTTTCCATAACCACTAATTGGTTTCACTGCATGTACCTCTCATCCCAAAGAAAAAGTTTATTGTAACAATACACACCATCTAAAATTCAGTATCCTTCATTAAAAGGACATACAATTTACCATCTTACTCTTATTACTTAAACTGGTTAGTGGTATGAGCAATTCACTAGTGAAATCACATACTTCAATTAAGGTAGTTGTACAGCTTTTTGGGGGGAAAATTATATATTAGGAAATGGACAATTGTCTTTTGACATCCAACATATAAAACTACGAGCATTTTAACTCTGGAGAAAAGGAGAATTACCTACCGTAAGTTTTCTTTATTATAAGCAAAGAAAGTTACAACTAGCAGCAATATTTTATTCCATAGGCAAATTAGAATATTCGATGGCTGAAAGTTCAAGAAACATTCTCCAATTCAGAGTTCAACCCTAAACCCTATGGCCTATGGGAAGCTTGCCTTACTTGACAGAACATTTATCAAAGGATGCTTGCCTTATTTGACAGGACATTCCAAAGACCATCGCTTGCAATTATTATAAAATCTACACCATCAATCTCTTCTTCCTGCAAATAGGAAAGAAAAATATAATATTGTAAATCAAAATTAAGTTGAAGCAGAATTATTATCAATGTGAAACTAAAACAATGCCAGGGACAGGTATAGTGGAAAAAGTATGAAAATCCAAGATATTAGCTATATAATGTTACTTGAAGAAATTTGCACTGTTATTATCACTTGATACTGTAGGTATTTCTTATAGGAGGATACATTCAAATTATTTAAATTTTTTGTCACACCTTTACACTTAGTTTCTATATTCAATACACTAATGATTGTATTGTCCATCAGAGATAAATAAGTCTAATAGATCATGTTTAACATGCTAAAAGTTATTCATAAGGTCAGGAAAGAGCAATTATATTTACCGATCCCTGATGAGATCCATAACATGCTAATAACTTTGTAATAACATCAAATTTTAAGATCCATTTGGCCAACCATTTCTTTTGCAAATTTTCCTGTGCTAAAATGACTGTCTAAACAGAAATATCAAGTTTTTATCTAACATTCTATTTTTCAAAACTTAGAGATTAAAGAAAACCTTTACATAAATAAATAAATAAATCAAACACCTGAATTTCTGGCTCAGCTACAACATATGGTTTTAGTAATTTATCCCCAAACGCACGAGAAACAGCCAGAACACCTCCAACACGCCATGTACCTAAAGAAGTTACCAGTGGTTAATGTCTGTATCTTTTTCATCATAATTATCTATAATCTACAGCATGAAGTTAGTGAATAAAATTAATTAACTTGACAAGAATGTTAGTCTAAAAGAAATTGTTTTGAGAGCATTTTATAATGTAAAAACATAAATGTATGGACTATGTACAATGTTATCTACATTGTAAGAACACATATTAGAGAAATAATAGATATTTACTTTAGTCTAACATATTTAGACTAGATTAAAATAGTTTAAAAGCATCTCTTTAATACTGGAAAAGGTTCAAACCAAATAATAACAATGGTAAATAAATTTTGTCCAGAAGCATGTTGGTTGGATTCATCAATCCAATTTGTGTTAAATCAGTTCTGCAGCAAGGTTCCTTTCAGGAGTCATTATATTCAATATTTATATATACACATATAGTAAAGGAACTTGGAAGCACATCAGAATCAATGTTCCATTTTTTAACCAAAGTAAAATAATCTGCGCCTTGATGGTTGATGGTTGATGGTTGATGGTTGATGGATGATGGATGAATAAGGTTCAGAATATCATTCACTTTCAAAATGTGAAGATGCATCTTATGCAGGAAAAAGATAAGCATTACCAATACAGTACTATTTAGATCCATTTAACTTTGAAAAAAATTTACAGTAAAAATGTCAGGACTTGGCCAAGAAAAATAATGCATCATCTATAAATTTAGATAACTGGTATGGTACTTAAAACTCATAGCCAAAAATAGTATTCCATAAATTTTAGTGCTCCAAGTAAGTACTTTTTTATTTCTTTTTCTGGAATTCACCAATAATTCATAGCATAAGTATAAAATCAGATTCAAGATAAACTAGCTATTCCAGAAAGCTCTACAGAGCAGGGTAGTAAGTGGTTATATCTTTTTAGCTTGGAGAAGGAGAAAATTATTACACTGACAAATATAAAAAACAGAAACAAACAATTAGACACTTGAACATCAACCAATTTTCTCACACATCTTATATGTGAAAAAATTACATGCAATATAGCATCACACTTCTTACATATCTAGACTTTGACAGAAACATTATACCAGCCCAAAGGATGAAACCTCCTGCTTGTTCTATCCTTTCTCGCTCATCAGATCTATCAGGCTTGTGGTCAATGGACAAAGGGATAGCTACATAAAATGAAAGCATATATGTCAACCAGACAAAAACTGTGAGCAAGTTAAAAGAAAAAGGAAAAAAAAAAAAAAAAGGATTAGAAGAACATTCACATAAAGAAGCTCAGTCAAAGTGCAGGTCATCATCAAAATCGACATCAGAACAAGAAAAATCAATGTGTTATCTTGACAACTTCATTCTTAGCAAAATGCTATCTTTCTTCAACATCAGGACATTTTATGTAATTTTAACTTCACTTATAGAAGTCTTACACTTTCAGCTTCTAAGGTTTATAAAGTACAACTCTCTAGGATGCTGTTCATTCCTTTATGCATGCTTGATATGTTTCTTTCTTTGAGCAGATTCCCAAGTATAAAAATTTTCCTTAGCCCCAAGGAGTCTTTGGTGTTTGACCATTAAGGACAGATGGAAAAAGAACAAAAGTATCCCGTGAATAGGTTATAGATTGTGCACTATGGCATCCATCTGAAATCATGACCTCTATGATGCTGTTATGCAAAGTATAACTTTTTTATGGTTGCAAGTGCACTTGTTTTTGTCACTGGAAACTTCTTCCTCTCATTCTCACATAACAAGTTTTATTTCTCCAATTGAATTTTTGTTTTTTCTTCCCTCTACTATTTTGTTACCAAATGCAATTAATGCATTTAATACTAACATCAGTCACACTGGTAATTTGTACACAAGTTGAGAAATTTGTAAACAGTTTAAAAAAAATAAAAAGCTTTAAAGAAGAAAGAGACCAGGAAAACAGGAACTTATCATAATCGGCACAACCATCGGGAAAATACACAATGTCAAAACAATATATTTAAGAAGTCTCAATTAACCAGGTCAGAAATGAAAAAAAATATATATAAAATAAAACTTCAGCAATATAAAGATCAATCAATTAGTATCACAATTACACTGAAAAAACAAAGTAAGAAAAACCATAAGAATTGGGCAACCTTTCATTCTTATGAAAGATGAAGTACCAAACCTGAACCCGCTCTACAAGCCACAACTCTAGAATCCCCTACATTTGCAACAAGCAGTCTATTCCCAACAAGAACAGCAGTTGATGCAGTTGAACCAGCATCCTTCTGCTGGCCTTTTTCTTCACGAAGGTAATTAGCATCAGTCTGTCTAAATGCTTCAACTGCAGGCAAACCCATTACAGATCACATTCAAGCTAAAATAGATCACAAAATAAAGAAGACTAGTGTGTAGATAGAGGTTTCCTACAAAAATCTCACCAATGGCTGATTTTGTGTCTTTAATAAAATCAGGATGGCTACTTAAATTCTTGAAGAGATTGTTCTTAAGGTATTCAGCAGTTCGGGAACCACCATGACCTATTTTGGTAAAGGAGAACATGGAAATAAATGTTAGCCGAGTAAGATAGGATGTCATACTTTGTTAGCAGACTTTTTTTAGCTATAAAGCAACTGTATGGGAACAACAAAAATACCACATGAAGAATAATATTTCATTCGGTGACATCACCAACTGGCAGTAGAATAACTAGTTAACAGTATATCAGCAGATAAAATTGGTTGAAATGTGATTCTTAAAGGAGGTGTGAAATACCATCAAAAACACCAAAGAAGGCAACCATTTGGCCATCAACTTCAGATATGCTTGTCTCATAGAAATCTTCCATTGAAGATCGCTTTCCCTTAAAACTTGAATATCCATAACTGAACCTTGGATTTCGGTTTCCAGTAAGAAAGCTATAAAACAAGAAAATAGTCATTCACATTAAGATGTTATCATTTCTAGAATTTTAGATGCAACATACAGACAGCAAAAAATAAATAAATAAAAAATTGAAGTTACTGACAGAACTTAATTATTATAAAGTAAATATTCTTTACATTTCAATTGCATTACCATGATTTATTGACAGTATAGCTTTGAAACTTTACTACCAAGAAGCAAAGATATAAAATGCATTCCTCCAAAGGAATGCAGTATTATCTGAAGTAGTGGCACCAGCTCTGGGTTTAATTATCAACAGAAACAGAATAATGGTTTTTGCTGGGCTTGTCAACTAATGTCTACTATTCATAAATCTATCTTACTTAATAAGACGAAACTCAACCAGTTCATAATATAACAAAACTGAAACTTCATCTGAAATAAGAACAGATATGTGAAAGCGAACTTTTAAACCAATGATCAGTTGAAACATTAAAAGAATTATCTAGGAAACCCCGTGAATCATTAATCTAAAAGTTTGTCAAATAATATTGAAATGGAAATAATATTACTACTCACAATGGAAATAACAACTACTTAAGATCCCAAAGGGTCATATGATATTAATTTTTTGGTAGAAAAAAGATAAGAGATCTTACAGCAAGATAATGCCACACATAGATAATTAGAAGGTTAAACTATTAGAACCTTGAAGAAATGTCACACTAAGATGACATCATTGGCAAACAGCACATTTGAATAATTTTACTCTCTGCCACTTTGGAAGTTTGGATGCTTTGTTTCCTATCAGAATACATTTGAGTTAAGAAGGTATTAATAATCCTATGCTTATTATTTCAAGGAAATGTATTGTTTGATGATGCAACCAGACTATGTTGCATGCATGCAGCCATGTAATATATGGACCAAGGGCTAAATACACATGAATCTAGTGTTGGATTCTTCCATATTCAGAAGTTTAGGATACAGTGGCCTGGAAAAATCTTGAACAGGGTTCAAGAATCAATAAATGTTGTATGTCATCTCATATAATAATCCTGTCAGCTTCCCCTATTAGTCTTCTCTTAATTTATTGTGGTTTGTAAAAAAGTGAAAGTCAATGACTCCACATATGACACGTTTCCCAATACACACACGTGAAACATCATGTCTGAAATGATTGTTAGAAGGAAGCAAAAAGTTCATGCAAGGTCAAACCCAAGAAAATTTGGGCATCAAGAATCTACATTTGTCATTGTCTCTTATCACCATGTATGAGCCATATTTTAGTCCATCAAGTGTATTGTCCTAAGATGGAATATTTCCTGGAGCGTTTTGTCCATTGTCGAACATCCATGCATAAAATGAATTGTTTTAATATCCTAGAAAAGAAATGACAGAAATAAAAGTACCCTCACCAAGGTAACAATAACTTACCCATAGGCAAACAAGCATATAATTCAAATCTCAAATGTCAAAAACCGTTCTTCCAGCATAGGAGAAACAGATGGTCAATTCCATGGTTCCAGATACCAGGATAGTGGCAAAGACTCACGAAATAGAACAGAAAAAAAAAAATAAAAATAAAATAAAAATAATTAAGGAATGAACAAACGATGATCTTGTGTAAGTTAAAAAGTTCTTGTTGCTTTAAAGAGAAAAGTCCACTTTTCCTTTAAAAGATAACCGGAAAGCAAAATGTGAAGACTATCAGACACGGAAACCATATGGTATTGTAATCCCCACATGTACTACTGAATGTTTTGGCATTTGATTCTAAGTAATGAGTTCTTCACTTTATTCTTAAAAGGAAAAAGAAAGGTAAAAAAATCCATATGGGAGAAATTTATTAGCACCAGAAGTTAAAGGAATATAATTTATTAAAACTAAAAGCATGATCAATCAATCAAAGAAATGGAATGCACACCAGCATTAATTTACACATTTCCATTCATACATAGCAAAATAAATCAATTCCAGCTATTCCGAACCAACAAGTCAAACAAAAATAGAAAAAAGTACTAATCTTGAACTCCAATTTAGGAGGAACAAACAAACGGCGAAACAAAATATAATACCTGATGCCTCCGCCGCTAAACAACGCATCAGGATCCCTAGAAGGGATCAGGACAGTAGGAAATTGTCGGGCCGGCGGCTGGGACAACACGTCCGGCGCTGCTGCTGTTGCAGGCGGTGGGGGTGATGACTGCACCTCCATATGTCGAGATGACGCAGAGGCTACCGCCTGTGTAGATGCTGAGGAGAGAGAATGCTGTTTATGTATTCTCTCCTGATCTTCTTCCTCCTTACCAAGGTTCATAACCACAGCATTCAGAAACCTTTGAATCTATAAATATGTACTTGAGAGAGATATCAGAGTAGACGGGAACTTTGTAAGGTAAAATGGCAGAGAGATCAGAACCCTTAGGATCTATTGCATTTGTATTTATAGCATTCTATCTAAAATATAATTTCGTGTTTAAAAATTATGTCCAATTATGATCTGATGTATTTTTAAAATTATTATTTCTGGGAATAAGGATGCTGAAATTTATTCAACGGAGCAACGCATAAATACAATGCGTCTTAGAATAGAGATGCTCCTATACATTTTTTTTTTAAACATTTAATATACTACAATATATCTCAAATTACATAATTTAATAAAATAGTAAATGTAGCCCCTAAAAAAAAAAGTAAATGTAGAAATCAATTTACTATGGATAAATTATTAATTAATTAATAGTTTTTAATTACCAATTAAGTCAATATATAAAAACTTTAATTCACTTAAATATATATATATATATATATATATATATATCAAGCGAATAAAACATAATACTAATTTATATTTGTTAATTTTTAATAATCAATTATTTAATATGTTGTAACAATATTAGAATTTAACTTATTATCAACAGAAAATTAAAATTTAAAATTTAGTAAATATATATGTTTTAACCACTTACCAATCAATTATTCACCAACATATTATTTTATAATTCTTTGAAATAGCTATACACAAAAAAAAAAACTCCTCTTCCAATTTAACATATATATACCTAGTCATACACATATACATGTACACATATATATATTCTATTAAATTAGCAATTGACTAATTAAAAACAATTAAATAACCTTAAAAATGATAATTTTGTGTTGGTAATTATGTTTCGCCGTAATTGCAACTATTTCCACCAAACTATTCAATAATGATTATTTAATTATTTATTTTAGATATGTTATTTACTCTATTGTCTATAATATTAACATTTTTTTCGTGCAAGTATTATCAAATAATTGAAAAGTTTAACATCAAATAATAATATTTATAAAAATATTGTTGGTGTAAGTATATTTCAGAGCAGGTTAATTTATAACTATTAAAATTCAAATATAATTTTTGTTTATAATTCTTGAATTCGAACGTACCAAAGTAATATATTTTTAATAAAGTTAAAATTAAACATTTATTAAAAGGATTTATTAAGAAAAATACAAAATGACCAAGACATAGTTTGGAAGTTATTTATTTATAAAAGTGTTTTCGAAATTGTTAGTTTGTAATCATTGTTAATTGATATGAATACTATATATATATATATATATACATATACCATGTATGTATGTGCTTCAATGATATTAGACAAATCCTTACAATCATATATACACACACACATATATATAAAATAATGAACACATTAACCAACATCTTACCAGCACTATATACCTTAAAACTTCTCCCATGACAAAGCCGTTAATAAAGGGAAACCGAACAAGTAACAAATATTACTACTTCTTAGTCATCTAGAGCTGGCGATGGAAAACCTGCATCATCTGTTCAATGATTATTATAATGTTCCTCTCTATATATAAGTAAAGGTGCATTTTTCACTGATATAAATTCTTCATCGGATCTGTTGTTTGTAAGAAATGAAGAGAAAATTATATATATATATATATTATATAATATATATATATTATATATAGAGAGAGAGAGAGAGAGAGAGTGGGAGATATTAATTAATTAATAATGAAGCGAGAAAGTATTGAAGTATTAATCGTTGGTGCTGGTCCTGCAGGTCTAGCAACTTCTTCTTGCTTAAACAGGAAAAACATTCCAAATGTTGTATTAGAAACGGAGGATTGTTTTGCACCTTTACGGAAAAAGCATTCGTATGATCGGTTGCATCTTCACTTGGCAAAGAAGTTCTGCGAGCTTCCTATCATGTTGTTCCCTTCTGATGCACCAACTTTTGTATCTAAGTCTGGTTTTGTCTACTACTTGGATAACTACGTCGCTAACTTGAATAAAGAAGCTACCATCTCCAAAATTAAATAGAATCGTGAAGTTTACTCCGCATCTTTCAATGTCAAGGATGGAACGTGGCTTATTCAAGCAAAGAATAAGTCTATTAATTCTTCTCACTTTGATGAAGAATATGTAACCAGGTTTCTTGTTGTTGCTACTGGTGAAAATAGTCAAGCTTTTATTCCTAATATTCAAGGTCTTGGCAACTTTCTTGGTGAATTCCTGCATTCAGTGCAGTATAAAAACGGACTCATGTATGAAAATAAGGATGTCTTGGTGGTTGGTTGTGGAAATTCTGGAATGGAAATAGCTCTTGATTTGTCAAATTATGGTGCTAAAACCTCCATTGTCATTCGAAATCCAGTAATTTATCTGAATATATTGTACATGGATCCATGAAATTAATATATATATATATATATATATATATATATATATATATGTATGTATGTATGTACTTCTCTATCCAAACAATATTGGTTCCCATATATATATATATATATATAATTATAAGAGTTAGCCATTGCTTTTATAATTATTATAAGTTTTTATTAATAGTACATGCATGGTGAACTCACTCAAACATATAATTATAATATTGTTAGGTGCATGTTCTGACAAGGGAAATGGTGCAACTGGGGATGAATCTGTTGGAATACATGCCTCTCAGCATTGTAGATAAAATGGTTGTTCTCCTTGCGAGATTGCATTACGGAGACCTTTCTAGATACGGAATTTCAAAGCCGAACAAAGGACCTTTCAGCAATAAAGAGATAACCGGGAGAACTCCAACTATAGATGTTCGAACAGTAAACAAGATCAAAGCTGGAGAAATTGAAGTACTTTTTTCTCATTAATAATTCTTCTACAGTTGGTATAATAATTAATTTAGACAATAAATATAATTTAATGGAAACACTTTAGGTTTTTTGCAGGTTTTTCCTTCCATTGATAACATTGATAGAAACTACATTCATTTTTCCAATGGAAAAACTAAAAAATTTGACGTTGTTGTTTTTGCAACAGGCTTCAGAAGCACAGTGAGAAATTGGTTAAAGGTAATATTTTTTTTTTTGAGCATTAGTTCTAAGGGAGTCATATTCCTTCCTTACCTATTATTATTATTATAGGATGATGAGAGTCTTTTCAAGGAAAATGGAATGCCAAAGAAAACTAAACCTAATCATTGGAAAGGAGATAATGGGCTCTACTGCACTGGATTTTCAGGCTCCGGATTGAGTGGAATATCATATGATGCAAAGATGATTGCTGAAGACATAGCTTCCACCTTAATCAATTAGGAGTTAAGAAACTATGAATAGAAGAAAGACAAACCTTTCAGTGGTGAAATTTGAAGACTTATACCATCACTCTTAACAAGTCTTTTACAATGGAGATAAAAAAAAAAGAAAAGAAAAGAAAGCACAACTATATAATATATCCAGGAAATTGATTCAGTGATGTAATTTCCTAATCCAAAATGATAATATGATTATTATTATTATTACTTTAAAGCATACAATTTTATTCTACCTATATAAGAATTTTTTTTATAGTTTTAAACTATAATTTGCATGCAAATATTCAACCATGTATGAGTAACTTTCATTGCAACCTTTTGACTGGTACTTAAACTGTTTTATTTCGTTCCGAATAGGATAGCTATATCCCACGTTTAACAATCCAAGTCCAAGTACATGCATCGAAAGAATAATGAATGGGTAGAAGAGTATGAACTCTTAATTTCTCCTTTTCAAAGAGAAAAGTCGTCCATCTCCCATAAAAGCATAGAAATTTCAAGTCCATGTTTTAAAAAAAAAAATTTTAAAAATAAGAAGAAGAAAAGTTTGTGATTTTATGTGCCTACCAAAGTTAGACTTACAAGAAACATTCCCTAGAGCTGTATGCTATATAGTGCCAAGTGTCCAAGAAAATGACAACCCCCGATCGATTTCACACAATTTCTTATTAAGATAAATAAACCTTGTAAAACTCTCAATTTTTGCATGTATCTTTAAATGATTTTATAAACAGGGTTTTACTTGTATAAGATTACTATTCAAAATAATGGGTCGGAAACTTGCCATTGTTGACTGACTGTTATAATTAATTAAGTTGATAGTGATGGAGTTTACATGCATATATGCAACATACGGATGGTCAGCAAAATTTATAATACTACTCTTCATACTATTATATATACTATATAAGCCGAGCATTCAATTAAGCTTACTTCCGAAACCAAGCCGCTTCCACCTCCTTAACTTATAAGTTGATTTTTCCACCTTCAAGATGGCCGGAAAATCTCAAGAAGAGGTGCACCCAGTGAAGACCTGTGGATGGGCTGCTCAAGACTCATCTGGAGTTCTTGCCCCCTTCATATTCTCCAGAAGGTACGTATACGATGTTCTTATCTAGAGCAACAACCCTGTCCACCAAAATGTCTAATTTACTGACTTTTATTATGAGAGACATGTGCTCATATATATAGAAAAAATATATCTTCTTAGACATTAGGGTAACTATCTTGATGACATGGAATTATAAATAACAGGTGTTTGAGATGAGCGGTTTCTTGAAATGATTTTGGATCTTCATGATTATATATATATATTAGTAGGTAGATCTTGGTACTTCATGGCTTTGATTCAATTTTTCGTGGCCCATACATTACAACAGAGCTAGCTTCGAATCCTTAATTAATTTGATGGTACAGTTATTCTTGTTGCTGAAATGTGTTTTGCAGGACAACACTAGAGAATGATGTCAGATTTAAGGTGCTCTATTGTGGAGTGTGCCATACAGATCTTCATTCCCTCAAGAACGACTGGGGCTATTCTATCTATCCTCTTGTGCCAGGGTATATATATATATAACAGTATTAATTGTTCATGCACTATATATCTAGTGATCATCGATCATTAATCAGAAATTTAAGCTTACAAAATAAATAAATAAATAAATAAAATTGCGGATCTTGTTTATGTAGGCATGAAATAGTAGGTGAAGTTACAGAGGTTGGTAGCAGAGTTAGAAAAGTAAGAGTTGGAGATAAAGTTGGGATTGGGTGCTTGGTAGGCTCATGTCGCACTTGTGAAAATTGTTCCGCAGATCTTGAGAACTATTGCCCCAAAATGGTTTTAACCTATGGAACTCCAGATTTTGATGGAAGCATTACATATGGAGGGTACTCGAATGAGATGGTTTGCAATGAGCACTTTGTTATTCAGTTCCCGGAGAATCTGCCGCTTGCAGCTGGTGCACCCTTACTTTGCGCCGGTATTACTGTCTATAGTCCAATGAAATATTATGATATTGCAAAACCAGGAAAGCACGTAGGTGTTAATGGTCTTGGTGGACTTGGGCATGTGGCAGTTAAGTTTGCAAAGGCTTTTGGAGCAAAAGTGACAGTTATCAGTACATCTGAGGGAAAGAAAGATGAAGCTATAAATCGTCTGGGTGCAGATGCATTTCTGGTCAGCAAAAATCCGGAGGAAATGCAGGTACGTAGCTAATTTGGTATAATTATTTCTAGCTAGTTTCAGTCATGCGTATTGATAATAATTTGATGACAGGCTGCGGCAGGCACCATGGATGGAATAATTGATTGTGTTTCGGCTAAGCACCAAATTATCTCATTGTTTAGTCTTCTCAAGTACCATGGAAAGATTTGCATGGTTGGAGCACCAGCTGAGCCACTTGAGCTTCACGCAGCTCCTATGGTTATGGGTGAGTAGTATTAGTAAGTATATATATTTTGTTATACTTAATTATGTCCTAATTAATATTGGGAACAAATTAAATTATCAGGGAGGAAGATGGTTGGTGGAAGTACAATCGGAGGATTGAAGGAGACCCAAGAGATGATTGATTTCGCAGCGAAGCACAATATTACTGCAGATATTGAGCTCGTCTCCATGCACGATATCAACACGGTTATGGATCGCCTGGCCAAGGGTGACGTTAGATATCGGTTCGTCATTGACGTTGCTAACACCCTTAAAGCTCCTTAATTCGATCGATCACCTGTATCATCAAAGGCTATGATCGATCTCTATTTTGAAATTGATTGAGATGTATTAAGTTATCTTTTTTTTTTTTTTTTTTCTCCTGTATCTCTTGTGCCTATATGTTGGCATATTTCTATGTTTTTTTTTTTTTTTTTCCCCTAGCTAGCTCCATAGGGATGATATTTATACCTCTTTATTCTACTACTCATCACAATTTGAATATATGACTGCTCAATCAATATTCAATAGCAACATAAAAAATCAGTATATATATATGTATTCAAAGTCTGATCCTTGATTCAAACCCAACACTTTGGAGCAAGATCTATAGGGGAGGAAGGGCAAAGAATTTCTTAGCCAATGGGTTTCTAAAAGATAGGTGTGATGCATGGGTGACTGTTTAGAATATTGACTAAGTCAACTTTGTAAGTTTTGCAATTTATTTATAAACAAATTAAGAGTGTAGGTATGTTTAAGGTAAATTTATATTTAAATTAAACGAACATATTAAAATTATAACATCTAAAAATAAAAAAATTAAAATTTCAATTTCAATTTCAATTTCAATTTCAATTTTTTTTTATAATTATATAATTCATAGACATAGCAAAAAGAGAAATTCTAAAAGGAAGAGATATAAAGTTCACCTCAAGTGTTACCTCATCTCTTCCCTTTTTTATTCAAGTAACTAAAAGTCTCTAATTATGGACTGGTAGAGTACGTATATTTTGTCCATTTTCTTTTCTCTCTAAATGTATGCCCCAAATCTGGTTTTGTTAAGCTCTCTCCGTATATGTATATATCAACGAACATGGGGAAACACTCTTGTATAGCAGATAACCTCTGCAGAAATTGGTTAAATTCTTGTTCCTTACACAGCATACTTATCCGAGCATGATTCGGAGTAGCATACCACCTTTTATGGAATAAAATTCATGCATATTGAAGGTAACAACTTAAGTTTATATCATTAGCCAAAATAGATAGGCAGTTAGTGATTACCAACAAATTAAGGGGAAACTAAATGAAATTCAACTAATATTTTTGGTTGGTGTTTTATCAATTTTTATATTTTATTGGCTACCTGCCCAATTTTGACTTCTTCTTTTTTTGTTTTTTGGTTGGTGCAGAGAATGGAAAAGGAAGTTCATTCTATTATAGTCAAGATATTAGACAAAGTTTCTTGAGATAGAGATTTTATCTATCATCTCAATTGCTTAAAATTATAAGCTACATAAATGCTGTGTGATAAATTCACCCATTTTTCATTTCTTTTTCTTTTTCTTTTTCTTTTTCAAAAGAGAGAAAGTGGGGGGGGGGGGGGGGGGGGAGGGGGGGAAGATGAGTGTAACTTTGCTATTAATTTTGAAAATTTACACACACTGAAAATGAAAACGTCAATTATGTCCCTTCAACAAAAGGGTTTCATCCTTCCTATATTGTATTAAATAAATAAAGCAAAACAGTAGTAGTATCCTTGGCTTTTCGTCACTCCGCTAATTTCCCTTTGTTGAAGCCAAAACAAGGGAAACAACTCCTAAAAAAGAAACCACTCTTTTTCCTGCATTACAAAATCAATATTTAGAAGGAGTTCCAAACAAAGCAATTTATAACTTTATTTCCTAATTATACAACATTATTGGGTTTCAAAAAAAAAAAAAACAACAACATCATTAGCACATAAACGTGAACACTACGGATGTTTGACCATGGTTAGGAAGTTGGCTTTTTCCTTCCAAGGTGGGCCCGTCAGAAATATTGGCATTTGTTGACAAATCATATTATCATTCGAAAATCGACATCTGTATAAAATATGAGAAATTCCTCTCCTTTTATCCTTTTTGGGCCACGGCCATTCAAATTTCAAATCAATCAACCCAACATCTCCCCGTTTCAATTTTCCTTCCCTCAATGAATGAATGTATCCTGACCAAAACTTTCTACAAGTTTCTTCAAATTCTATTTCTTTCAATCCATTTTAATAAATATATATAGTAAATGTTTTAAAAAAATAAAATGAAAATTTCAAAGAAAATGCTAAAGTCTCCAAATTAACTTTCCACCAAAAAAAAAAATAATAATTAATTACCTTTCCTCAAAAAATAAAAAATAAAAGACAGAGATGCCAATTTTCAAGAAAACGATGAACAAGTTAGTATTTACCTTCCACTGCTATTTCTGCTGTTGCGACTGCTACTGCTACCACTGCTACCGGTACTTCCGTTGATGTTATTGCGTGATGATCTGCCACTAGAATCACTCTCAATTGAACAAGAAGATCTTTTCTTCCACCAATCTTTATCCACAATTTTTGATGTTCTTTCGGAAACTTCAGCAGCCGGTTTAGGTGAGACTTTTGCACATGTAGTACAACTGTTGACGGGCTTTTTATTCTTGTTTGAACTCAAAGAAATTGGAAATACCATCTTCAGAAACAATCCTCTGTTATCCATACTTCCGCTTCTCATCATACTTGTATTCAATTTCGATTTTTTCTCATATTTCTTGCTTTCTACCCTTTCATATTCACCCTTCTTTCATGAGCTACTTCTTCTGGTTGTTGATCTTGATCTTGATCATGATGCCCATCGTCATCGTCTCCAAGTAAACATTCTTCTTGACTGTCCACCTCCACTCTTGGCTGCTCCACTAAATCCTTCAAGGACAGCTCGTAGCAGGACTCGGGCATGTTCTTGACGATTTCCATGAGTTCCCTTTGCCCTCTTGCTATGGCTTGTGTCCGGTGATTATTGTTGATTTGGTACTGCCGGGGTGGACTAGCAGTCCACAAGGGAGGTGAATGGACACCCGAATCCTCCTCATCTTCTCTGTTTAAACTTAAAGGTCTGAATAGAACTCCATCATCATGCCCCCAATTATTGTCTCTGTACTTCTCACCCAAATTCCGAGGACCCCAACTCTCATATCTATCATTAATTCTGCTTCTAAAAGGATCCAATTTGCCGACATGATGATTATTGGCAAGTTCAGCCCTCGGATCAACCATGATTTTCCGAATCTAGAGGGGAGGAGGAGGAGAAGAATAATAAAGGGGAGCAGAGGAAACGAAGAACAAAAAAAAAGAAAAAGAAGAAAATGGATTTGAGTTGAGATTTGTGTATGTGAATGGAGTTTGGTATAGTTGCATTGTCGTCATCAATGGGTCTGTGCTTACGTCCATTGTCACTTTGCTTTTTAATAACAACAAGTTTTCCTGTTGTGGCCTTCATTTGCCTTTTGGGCTCAATAAAGTCAAGGTGTTCTAGAGAGTGGGGTTGTAGGGCCCCACCTTCACATAATATCTGGTGCTTTGGATTATTAAATTCTAGATTTATTAAATTCATTTTAAATAAATATTATAGTTATAAATATAAAATATGATTGTCCACAAAAAAACGAATGTTGACAAAATTTTTAATTTTAAAGATAATGAGTTTGAATCATTCTTAGCATAGACATGTTGATTAAATAATATGATCCAAATTTAAAAATATTATTAAGTTTTAAAAATGTAATAATTTTTTTAATAGTATATGATTTCTAGATATTTTAAAGGATAAAAGTATTTTAAATTTCCAAAAAGAAAAAACTTAATATTTTTTTTTTATGGAAAAAAGATATTCAATGGATGTGGAGTAATATTTCTATACAATCCAGAATTCAGGAACGAAGAATAAATATAACTGAGTGGATGTAGAAAAAGGCAATTGGAGAGATGAAGACTTTGAAATTGCAGTACACGTGCGAGCGAGGGTGACTTAATTAACGAATTGTATGAATCATTGAATAGTGATTTTGTTTAGAGAGTTTTTCAAATAGTAAGAAGACTACGTTGTTGGCTGGCTTACCGCACCAACTATGTTCAAATAAAATAAAATCCGTGCGGTGACCAATAGCACAAACAACATTTTCTGTTACTTTAGATTCTTCCTTGTGATTCCTCCTTATTTCACAAATTTTTGGTTCATTTGACAATGATAACCTAACCTATTCTAAAAAAATATAAATATTATTACATCTAACAATTTATTTTTGATTTCATATAATTATTGTTCAAGTTAATAGTCTAGTGCATTGTATTACCTGGTAAACGCCGGGATGCTTCTCCTATCTTTCCCATTATTACACCTACCATCCTTCCTTGTATATATTATATATATTCTAAGATGATGCGTTCTAAGGTTTCAGCTATTGTTAATAATCTGTGGCTGACTCTTTTTTGCAGAAACAATGAAACATCTGGGCTTCAGTCGTCTCGCAGTGATTGCTATAATACTAGTTGCGGCGCTAAACAATGGCAGCAGAAGCAGCAGTTCAGCCTAAATCGGAGTGCTCCACAAGCTGCGGAAATCTGAGTATTCCATTTCCGTTTGGTACTAGTCCCGATTGCTATCTTGATGATGCTTTCTTTGTTACTTGCAACCGCTCCGATGATGGTCCAAAGCCATTTCTTAAAGGTAAACTCAAGGTTCGATATTTCACTTCAAGGTACCTCTCAGTTTCATCTTCTCTGGCTCATGACTGTTACAACGCAACCGGCTTTCCTATCAGTATAGCAAAGTCAGTTATGGGATTCGACCAGTTTACTGTATCTTCAACTCGGAATAAGATCACTGTTGTAGGTTGCGATTTTTGCTGCCATCAGACGACGTTTAGGTACTTCGGAGAGCATGAATGCAACGACGGGATGTCCAGCATGGGTGCAACACTTTAGAGAACGTTAAAAATGGTTCGTGTTTTGTGTGTGTGGATGCTGCCAAATGGATATTCCAAGAGGACTTACAGAATTTGAGTTGAGTTCTCGTAGCCTCATGAATCACACTAGGTCACAGTCCTTTAGTCCGTGTGGTTTTGCTTTTGATCTCAAGAAGGCTATTATAATTTCTCTGGCGCAGACCTCTTGGGATTCCAGAATGTAACAAATCTCTCTTCCCGGTGCTCATTGATTGGGCTGTTGAAAACTTGACTTGCAGCGTCGCACGAGAAACCAGACACCTATGCTTGCAGATCACAGAATAGCGAATGCCGTGATTCCCTCAATGGCTACCATTGCTTTTGCCAAACAGGATTTGAAGGAAACCCTTACCTTGTTGAAGGTTGCCTAGGTACGTGGTCATCCAATTCGTGTACCTTTTTTTTTTTTTTTTTTTTTTAAATTTTAAAATTTATTAAAAATGAAGATTAATCTCTCTATTTCTCCTTGCTACACATTTTGCAGACATTAATGAATGTGAAATTGCAAATCCTTGCAGTGGAATATGCACAATTTGCTAGGGAACTATTCCTGCTCTTGCCTGAGGGCTATGAAGGTGATGGACAGAAGGATGGTATGGGTTGTCGTCGTCAGAGGAAAGACAAGGGTCCTATTATTCTCTATGTTGCGTTGGTACGAAATCTTCTACCCGAACTATTTCTGCTACCCTGTTTTTTTTTTTTTTTTGTTTTCTCTAAACTACAATTTCTTCTCAATCCTAATCTTTCTTTCTATTAATGTCTATAAAAAATTAATATATGTAGCACTGTTGCATTCATTAAATTAAACTATACTTGCAGGTGTTACCTTAGGCATGCTGCTCTTGCTAGCCGGGGATCTGGATATACTTCATTATGAGAAACAGAAAGCTTGTGAAGATGAGAGAAAAGTTCTTTCACCAAAATGGTGGGTTGATGTTACTGCAGAAGCTATCCAGAAGGAATGGATCTTCGGGGAGAGACATAACTTTCACAGAAGAAGATCTTAAGAAGGCACCAACCAACTTTGATGACAAAGCAGTAATAGGCCGGGGAGCATTTGGCACTGTCTACAAAGGTGTGTTGCCGGACAACAGAGTGATTTGCCATTAAGAAGTCTAAAATTACGGAGGAAAGCCAAATTGAGCAATTCATCAACGAGGTGGCCATTCTTTCCCAAATCAACCACAAAAATGTAGTGAACTTGTTAGGTTGTTGCTTGGAAACAGAGGTTCCTCTGCTAGTTTACGAGTTCATAAACTGCGGAACACTATACCAACACATTCATGATGAACATCTTTCTTCGAAGCTGACATGGGATCTCCGTCTGAAGATAGCAGCCGAAACAGCAGAGGCAATTGCATACTTGCATTCTACAACTTCTGTTCCCATTGTCCATAGAGATATAAAAACAGTCAACATACTCCTGGACAACAGTTACACTGCAAAAGTGTCCGACTTTGGAGCTTCCAGGTTCATTCCCACCGACCAGGCTCAAGTAACAACCTTAGTTCAAGGCACAATGGGGTACCTGGATCCAGAATACTTCTACACTAGCCAGCTAACTGCAAGAGCGATGTTTACAGCTTTGGAGTTGTCTTGGCCGAGCTAATAACAGGACAAAAGGCACTTTCTTTTGACAGGACTGAGACTGAGAGAAACCTAGCCATGCACTTTGTATCCCTAGTTGAAGAAAATAGATTGCTCCATATTCTTGGAAATTCGAAGATCCTTCAGGCTCGACCGCCGCCAGATACTCATGAGCAGCAGCTTAAAGATGTAGCAATTTTAGCAAAGCGATGTTTAAGTGTGAAATCAGAAGAAAGACCAACCATGAAAGATGTTTCAATGGAGTTACAAGCGCAGAGACTGTTGCATACTAAATATAATATTATTATTTCAAGTTCCAACAGTTCGGAATCAGCTGCTGAGGAAAGATCCCAGCGTTCTCTTAGCTTTAGCTCTATAAGTCATAGTCTAAACTTTAGCGGTTGAAACATCCCTTGTTCAAATCAAATTACAACATTTAATAAACCATCTATCTCTCTGTGACAGTATATTATTATTATTGTAAATTCAATTATATATTTATTATCCTGAATTTATGACCTTTCATTGCTTAAAATTTTGTTAGTTATCATTTTTCATCTATCTAATATTGATTAAAAGAAAAGGGGGTGTGATATTAGGTTATAGGTACGGTTGCTTGTACGAAGTCGAAGACGAAGACGAAGACCAAGACTTTGTGAGTGAAGGAGTAAGGCAAAAGGGCTGTCTCTCTCTGCATTTTCTTGGAGTTTCAGAGCTGTATCAGCAAAAATGGAGACGCTCTCTTGTCTTCTATTGGCCTTCCATCTTGTCCAGGTCTCCTTGTTTCTCGTACCCGGACGGCAATTTAGTTTCCCGCCTTACCCCTGTTCGAATATCCTTAGCATAAACCCTCTTGAACATTGAAAAAGCCAATTTTGGAGGAAGAGTATTGGAGAGATACTTGGACACACATGTTCATGAGTTCTTGGAACACATTGATTGGCCCAGCATTCACTCTCAGTCCCAGTTTGCCATGCAAATTAGTGTTTCTTCTGTTGTTAATCATCAGCATCAAGGCCTTTATATGCATATATTTCTGCGACTTGGATACTCATTCTAGTTATCGAGTGCAAAAGTTTCAAGATTTTGATCTGATTCTACGGGGCTCTTAATCCACCAAGAAATGTCGTCATCTAATTCTACGGTTACGGTTGAAAATATGAGGGATCATCCCCTCATGCCTGGTCGTGTTCTAATAGCATATGATGCAACCAGAGATCGCAACGAATTGGAATTTAGGCACACCATCAACAACATTAGATCTCGAGGTGACATTCTTCATGCAGGGGATACACTTACTGTTCTTGGAGTACTGCACAAAATCCCACATCCCTGTGAGTATCTGACACTTTAAAAAATCATTTCATGGTTTCTCTTTTTACTTCCATTTTCTTTTGTAAGGTTCAATTTTATTCAATGGCTGTTTAAGGGAATCTTAAAGGAAAAAGGCTTTTTGACTCTGATATATAGCGAAGACTATGGGGGCAATGTTTGAGATGATTAATTGTAGTTATATTGTGACACTTTCTCAATAATATCAGGGCTTATAGTTTCTAATTTTAATGCAGTGGGATATCAAATGCAAGCATCCCTTGAGTCCTTTCTTGGAACAACACAAATTCGTGCAGTGGAAGAAGAGGTCTTAAAGAAAGTTGATGCTTTTGTTAAGTTACTCCAGCAGAGCGCTGAAGATTGTGAAGATGAAGGGGTAGCAATATAAGCTCCTATTATATTTGTTTTCTTTGCTGCTACTGCATGCTCATTATGTGATGTAGATTTTGCTATGCTATCAATTGACCGTCACAAGTAACGTCTAAGCAATGAACGATAAAGTTTATTAACATGTCAGTAAATAAAGAAACAATTATTTGAGGTTCATGGAGTGTCTGAGGTGTTTTAACTACTATCGCCTGCAAAGTCCCATTGCTTAATGCTAAGTGGTTAAACTTAAACGCTCTCTATCAACTTAAATTTTAATAATTTAATATGATATCAAAGCAAAAAGGTTTTGAGTTAAACTCTTGTTTCTGCATCTCCTTTATGGTTAATTGTGCATGTTTTGGGTTTGCTGTTGACAATTTGTGTTTGACACATACAGGATAGGTTCATTAAGTGGTTAAATGCAATATCATTTTAAGCCTTTGGTGGAAATTTAACATCTAACAATGAGTCTCAATTAGTATAAAAATTAGAATTATACTATATTACAACATCACTAAAAACTGGCAATCTTAGTATCATGGAAATTCTGATCTGACTTCTTTTATCTTTAGTGTGTCTCTCTGTTTTGTTTCTGATCTTCACAAGTACAATTTTTTAAACTTACATTTCGCTTCCTTGGCAAGGTTGACATTGAAGTAAAGATCACTGCTGGAGGTCCACCAAAGCGAGTTGTTTTACAGGAGATTGTTACATCCAACGCAAGTTGGGTTATACTTGATAGGTTGCCTTACTTACTCATTTGATTTATGCAAACATTATTTTATCATGTTCTAAATTGTTTGTTAATTGTGAGGAAGGAGACAAAGTTATTTACCATGTTACAGCATCAAATCTAAAGTGAGAATTTATGCATCTTGTGAACCTCTATTTTCGGTCCCTGTTTTAACGTATAGATAACAATCTGACAGGCATCTAAGACGAGATTTGAGGTTTTACCTTAAACAAATACCTTGCAAGATTGCAATAGTCCTAGATAACTTATCTTTGGATTGTGTGAGACCATATCCTGCAGCAGACACTGATGCAATTGATCACAAATTGTTCATTTCTATGTCAAAAAATGTTCCACTGCCCACATCTATTGATGAAAATGGTGAGCAATGTGTTGTTTCTTTGAGAAGTTATTCGGCATCCATGGGTTCCTTGAAAAGCTCTGATGTTTTAAAAAGTAACTTTCTACCTGCATTTACATACACACTGAAGGACCAAAGCTCATCCTCAGAGAATGAACTTGGCCCAATTTCAAAACAGGATAAAGCAGGTATGTTAGCTCATTTTTGTGTGTTTAGGCAAAGAAATTTCTAAATTAGCTTCACATCCAATTTTTTAATCGAAAAGGCTTAGAACATATAGGTAGACCGTTTTATGGGTTTGTTACTGTTTAATTGAAATTCCTATTTTTCAATTTGGCAAATGATCTTTTAACTGACCTTTTGTATTTTTTGGTTCCAGAAACTGTTGGCTATTACAGTATTGTGTAATTACTAATTTATCATGTAGTCTATGTCATCTGCTGCCTGTAATATTTTGTTCCTAAGGAATTACTTCTAAAATCCTTGGGACAAAATCATTTGCAAAACAAATGATGAGTCTTCCACTTTTTGGTCTCTCCCAAATGTCTTAGCAAAACAAAAGTTATATGTTCTCTTTGTTTATTAGTAATTGGCTTATGACATTGACAGGAAGGCTTCCAAAGGGAGATAACAGTTTTCCAAGTTCTCCTCCAATTATTGAGAAATTAAGAAGGAAACCTATTCGTCAGAGAACTTATGATGCACCTGTTCTCTGCACTGGCTGTGGGATGAAAACTGAGCCAGATATCAGGGATTCAATGAAATTCACATTTTCTGAAATACAGCTTGCAACAAATGACTATTCAAAGGATAATCTACTAGGAGAGGGCGGATATGGACATGTATATAAAGGTCGGCTCAAGGATGGGCAGTTCATTGCTGCAAAAGTGAGGAAAGAAGCCAGCAGTCAAGGATTTTCAGAATTTCAATCTGAGATATATGTTCTAAGCTTTGCACGTCACAAAAACATCGTCATGCTTCTTGGTTATTGCTGCAAGGAAAATGTTAACATCCTAGTGTATGAGTATATTTGCAACAGGTCTCTTGAATGGCATTTATTTGGTGAGTGATTGTATAAGTACTCAGATAGTTTAATTCAACATAGTATTAGTAAGTCATTTTTGCAGAAGGGCAAAATATCTGTTCTGACAAATCTCTATATCTTGGTCTCCAGTTTAATATCTTTGGGTGTATATGCAGATAACACAGAGCATGTTCTTGAATGGCATAGAAGACACGCAATTGCAATTGGAACAGCAAAAGGGCTGCGTTTTCTTCATGAGGAGTGCCGTGGAAGCCCTATAATTCATCGTGATATGAGGCCAAGTAATGTACTACTCACCCATGACTACGTTCCTATGGTAAGTTGTCTCCATTTGCTCATCCAATATGGTTGCTGCGTTTCTTATGGGATTACATCATGGAGCTCATGTTGCACTGTTAGACAACTTTTTTCTTATAAGTATGGTGGTAGGACCATTTGAAGGAGGATTTCCAATTGGTTCAAATCTCCTACTGGCAGTGTTATTACCAGATTTATTTACAGGCAATTATATAAAACAACTCTAGTAGGATGCCAAAGTTTTTCTATTGCCACAGATCCATAATAGGCACTTGACACCAGAAAGGATAAATGAGAAGAGAAAAAAAGGGAAATAAAGCTGAAAATTCAAGAAGAAAAATATGATAAAATGATATAAGAAGAACAATGGAGCTAATGGGTAGTTTTATTTATTTTTTAAAAATAATTGAATCCGATATGTAGATAAAGAGAGAGAGAGGGGGTTTTGCATCTTGAATGTTGCATTTATAGTGAATAGAATTGTAAAATGTCATTTCCTTTCCATATAGCTAGGAGATTTTGGCCTTGCTAAATGGAGAACAGATGAGGAAGGTATTGCAACCAGAGTACTCGGCACACTGGGGTGAGTATACATCTCGGAACCGTATGGTTGCACGTAAACTCAGCTATTTTCAGTTTTGAACAGACTACCCATTAAGGGCCTTTTTGTTGATCTAGATATCTTGCACCAGAATATGCCGAGAATGGTATTGTTTCAGTTCGAACAGATGTGTATGCATTTGGCATTGTCTTGATCCAGCTTATGTCAGGACGCAAAGCAGTTGATTCAAATAGAGAAGACCAAAAACAGTCATTGAGACATTGGGTATGTACTTGGTCAGTGCGTATTCTGCAAACAATATTTTTTTTTTTGTCTAGTAGGTGTTGTATTTGATTGCTTTTTAAAGATGCATTTCTTGATGGAATCTAGGCAATACCACTCATTCAGAGGTTGGCATTGCATGAGCTCGTTGACCCCAGAATTCGTGATTCTTACGACACGTATGAACTGTACCACATGGCGAGAGCAGCATATTTATGTGTACAAACTGATCCTGAGATGCGCCCATCAATGGGGGAGGTAAGCATTGAAGTGTAGTCAGTTACTGACTGACTAATTGACTGTATGAGAAAAAGGAAAAAAGTGTCATTCTTGTCCTCACTCCTCACACCTACCTACTACCTGAAAGAGGAAGCAAATAGAAGCCTTCGTAGTAACAATTAATTGATTAAAAGTTTAACCTTGCTCGCTTCTGTGATTGTTCTTGATGATATGTGTGTGTGATTGTTCTTGCAGGTTCTGCGTCTTCTTGAAGGAGACAACGATCACTTTAATAATTTAGCTGAGCAATTCGTACCTCATTTTAGCAAATGAAAAGGGAGGGAAAGCATTACGGAATTCAATGCATGATGGCACTGGCATTACATCATCAGTACCAGTACCACTGTGTGTGTATACTTAAACATACTTCAAATTCTGTTTCAATTATTTTGTTCAAATTTCACTGGAAAAGAAATGATGGGAAGGACCTCCAGTTTTATATTTCTTTCTAGATGCTCAAAATACAGACGAACACAATCAAATATATTTTTGGTCTTACCACTCTATCTTAAAAGAAGTTTTAAAGTTAAAATAGCAAATAGCATGCTGTGGAAGTTGCTTCTATATATACTGTCCGAATCCTAGTTTGAAGAGGTACCATGTTGGAACGACTTGACATTATATCTCTCTATCTATCTTCTTTACTTCAATACTAAAAAAAAAAAAGAGGAAGGGATGAAGGAGAGAATCCGACACATAGGTAGCTCCTTGAGTTAAGGTAGAATGAAAGAATGTTGTACATTCAGCTATGCACTTGTAGAACAATAATAATAATAATAGTGCCATCAACTCAAAACTTTCTTTTATAATTCTGAACCAAGAAAAAATGGAATCGTATGCCATTCTCTTTCTCTATCAACACCCAAAGTACTTTTAAAAAGTCACAACAGTATATGCTGTTGTGGTTTTTCTCGTTCCTCTTCGGAGAGAACAATGAATCAATTTCAAACATATTCCCTTTTTTCTTTATCTTCTTCTTTTCTTTTTCTATCTCTCTTTTAATCGGTTTCCTTCTGGGCTACAAATAATGCAGCTTTTCATAATTATTTTTTGTTATCACGTTTTAAAATTTAATTTATAGGGCCAAATTAAGGGGTCGTAAGACAAAGAAATTCAGCTCCAAATAAATAAATAAAAGCAACTAACTACTACTCCACTCAAGTAGGAGGCGGCAAATGTACTGATTCTTCTTTTTGCTTCTCCTGTGCCCTTTTCTTTTGGTTTCATATTGCTCGCTTTATCAAGCAACGGCTGTTCTATTCTATCCTTTTTCATCATCACCAAATCCATCGCTTCAGATTCTTGAGAGAGAAAGAATGCACTTCCACTCTTTCAGTGGTTTTCCAACGTCGAAAGTGGTTTCTATTCCTCTATTAAACAACAAGGCATACCTCAAAGCATTTGTGCACAACTTCTCTCTCTTGCCCAATATAACATATACAAGTGTGTATTTTCATTTGATTCTGTCCGGAAATTTGAGCACGCCAAGCAAGATTTTGCAGTTTCCTAGCTGGAATTTCCCCTGAGAACTTGCTATTGAAATTCGCAATTCTTTACTGGTATGTTGTAAATTGCTCCGATTTTGCTTTCCTGTTTCTTGAATTTATGTAGTCTCAACGTGTTCGTACTAGTTAAAGGTTTACTACTTTGATATGGCATGGGAAAGGATACGTGGGAGTATTGTGAAACTATTCTACTGATTTGTTTCTTCAAGAAGGAAATTGAATTTGAGAGACTTTATCAAGTGCGAACTTTGAACAAGATTGAGTTTATCTGGATTCTTTTATGCAAAACTACTCCTCAGTTTTTAAGTACTACTGACTTAACAGCTCGAGGACCTCTATTTTCACTGATGTTTTACCTAGTTAAAGTAAGTAAGGAGTTCAATATTTTAAGCAAGGAAAACGTTAAGCATACAACATTGAAGTGAGCAAGAATAGAAAAACAAGTACTATTTCTACTAGTCTTGATTAAATACTTCACAAACTCAACCATTCAAATTGATGCCGGATTGCCTCAAAAAAAAAAAAAAAAAAAAAAAAAAACTATCAGATTCAAACCTCTAGAATTCCTTTCTGATATGACTAGTGCACGGTAACATGTCTTTCTTTCTTTTGGTTTTTCTTTTTGGTGAAACTTTTATGCATAAATGATTGCTGTCTGGCAAGAAGTGGAACATGATCATGTGATTCTGGTCCACTTTGCAGAATCAAAGAGGGAAGCACGGGTATCAACTGAAAATCTGGTTTCTACATGGCTAGGGTTGGTTGGCCTTACTTTGATCCCGAGTATGAGACTTTCAGCATCAGAATAAACCGCCAAGGTTGTCTTTATGTACATCTTTTTTAGTTTCTCTTTATTCATCTTCTTCCATATGTCTTTTTCTACTCTTTTTTCATTTTGTGTGTGTGTGTGGGGGGGGGGGGGGGGGGGGTGGGTGGGGGGGGGGGGTGGGGATTTGTGGGAATGGAAGGAGAATGGAAAATAGTTAGTCAAACATTTTAAAATGGTTTTAATCATTTTGATGACTTTATTTTACAATCTTGATTTCAGGGTATCTGTTGACAACACTAGTTGCAAAGACTGTACTTTAGTAAAGGTATAATTTTCAAGTCTTGTGACATTTTCTTGGCACTGATTTTTGGAGCATTGTCCTAGGCTTTCTATAATATTTAAGAAAGTATGGTTATCTCTTACTCAGTGCATGAATCCACCAAAACATACTAGGTCATAGATGGTTTCGAAAAGGGTCCTGATTTTGGAACAGAGTGCCACTATCCCATCTCTTTGGGGGAAGGGAAACCAATTAAATAAAAATGAATTGCTTGTTCATAAATAGTTTTATTATGTATACTTAAGAAGAAGACATTCCTCCAGGACTAGAATTTGATCAAAAAGAGAAATCTACTTCCTAACCATTTTGAAGTACCCTCATATAAAATAATGTTATAAAATTGCCTAGAAATCTGAAGCAGTTTTTTAGCTTTTTAGGCTGGTGGGTATAATTCAAAGAAATCACCAGTCGCATTTCATTTCAGATATAGAATTACATTTTAAGGATCTCCAGGGAACCATGAGACATATTTTCTCGAATTTTCTTTATATTCATTTTCTCCTTCTGAAGAAGGATGAGGATAAAAATTGAAAAAGTTTATGTTCCTACTTGAATGGAGAAGATCCAGGGTAAACACCAAGAGAGCGAAAATCAACTTAGCATGTCTTAGAAGAAGCACCATAATGAAACAAAATTTGGGTCAAAGGTTCCTGCAGTTCAATTTAGTCTGTTTCATATATTTTTCTACTGTCATAAAATGTGGAAAACAGCCCATTACAATTTTATATTATTTTAATTAGTCTTTTATCGAAATACCATTATGTACATTTACATTTATATTGAAAGCCATGCTGATTGATGAAAAAAAAAAAAGTGAATAGTCTTAACGGCATTGTTAGATTGTAAGACTGAGGGATGAAAATATTAAGAGCCATCATAATGGTATGAGTGGGTTGAGGACTAAAGAATTAGTCTTTAGAGGATAAAGGGTCGCAAATTTGGTTAAAATTTGAATTCCTTTTTTGATGTAAATGTAAAGTAGAAAATATTACATGTTTTCCTTTAAGTTTGCTATAGTACTCATAACTATCTTCTGCAAATTGATGCAGGAATGTTACTTAAGTTTCCACTACTTGCCATATATTTGTAGTTAGTTTTGAGCTTGCATAAATGGACTATCAACCTAGCCTTCTTAAAAAGAGAATATCTAAATGTTTAAGTTTAAATGAACTAGTAACTGAACCACTCGGAAGACTTGAATTTCATCTCTGCATTTACCTTAAATTCCTTCTGTACAACATAGATTGTGTACACATTGTTCTATAAATGGTTCATTTTCTAGTATATGTCATTTCAGTATACTATTATCTGTGTGTGTTCTTAGTGCATCTGAAAGATGATTCTTGCTTTAATTGCATCTATGTTATTGTATTCTTTTCTTCTTCTTGCACCCTTAGTCTAATTTATTTCTTGCCAATGACTTATGAATGTTTTGGAACTTAAAATTCTAGGTTGACAGTGTAAACAGACCGGGGATATTATTGGAAGTAGTGCAAATCCTTTCTGATCTTGATCTAATAATAACTAAAGCTTACATATCATCTGACGGGGGTGGTTGGTTCATGGATGGTATGTCATCATTTCTTATAGATAATATTTCTATTTTGAGGTTTATAAGGGAATACCCCTTTATTTTGATCTAATCTCCTTAAAAAAGGAGCTTTCTGTCCTGTTTCATGGATGGTGTGCTTTCTCTTGTATGTGAATTTAGATATTCTTAACCCAGGACTTCAGAGTTGTAAAGTTCTCTTAACTTAAAGAATTTCTATTTCATAATAGATTAAAGGTTAGGGTTAAATATTTTATATTTTAATTTCAAAATTTAAAATCGAGGGATCAAAAACCTTTTCTCACAAAAATAGAATAGAAGGATTCATATACATTAAACATTTCCTCATTTTTTATGTTATTTTTTTTAAGCTGTGTAGTTCAGCAAGATTTCGCTAATCGAATCTTACACTAGGATTCCAGAGTAATATGCTCTTTTAATTTGGAGTTGTAAAGCTCAAGAAAACATAATAATGGAAATTCATCAGTTATCACTAAATTAATTGAACATAGTAGTTGGAGTTTGTTAATTCAATCAAAACCATCCGAAGGCATCACTTAATGTATGGATGATCTTGTTTCATCTTTTTTTCCATTTGATAATACTTCTTCTTGTTATGTTTTCTTCACCAGTATTTTGTTTTTCCATTTCCAAATTGAATGCATAATTTACTGAATTGGTTCTTGTATAAGTAATACTTTTTTACCATCTTTCTTTCAGAGTTCGATTAACTTTAGTAATAAAATTGGGTTTTTCTTCCAACTATTATGTACCAAGAGTTGTTTCTAGAAAACAATATTCATGATTCGAAAAGAGTATAGCAATAATTGTTTTAATAAATTGTTTCTCTCTTCATATCTCTCCCTTTTCTCAAGAAGATTTTATTATTATTATTATTATTTTTTGCTTCCTAGACGAGAAGATATGTATACAGAAATTATTGGGATAGAACTCAGAGATTGTACGATATTCAGTATTTTGTCATCGGTAATGTGATAACATCAAATGACTCAAATATAATAATAGGATAGTTCTGGGAAATAAAGAAGAAGAAACCAATGATTTATTTATATGAAATATTGACACAATCTTCTTTTATGATGGAAATAGAAACATTGTACAATATTTTTGGGATGAAAGGAGTATAAAATAATTAAGACACAACAGTCTTTTGATTAATGAAAGGAAGAGGTATGAATAAGGCTTGTTGTCACTACATAATGAATTATTAGCTGCCACTTAATCATCAAAGTTTTGCATTTTTTAATTTTTACCTAAATAATGGCATGAAGATAAACATAAATTAATTAATAACTAAAACTTGTGTATGGCTTCTCAAAACATGCTTCACACCTCTGTATAGTTGTTCTACGGATTCCATATGTATAGTTCCAAGAACCTTGAAATGCAAAATATACTTCTATATTGAAAGTTTTACCATCCCTGTAGTGTCTATGAGCACAACTCTTCTTGTTATGAGTTGTTACTGACTTAGAATAATCCTTCACAGTATTCCATGTGACTGATCAACAAGGTCAAAAGATTGCAGACAGAAGTGCCATTGATTTCATAGAAAAGGTATAATATTCATACTTGCAATGCTTTTCTTTTCCAGTGAAAGGGGGAACTAACTAGCTTGGTTTGCCAGGGAACATAATGGATCCAAGGAGTTCTAGTCATGTACCCTTAATATATATATTGATGCCTTTGGAAAGAGACAAAAATGAAATATTGGCCCTGTTGGAACTACAACAACGTTAAGTTTTTTCCCCTTCATGGTGTGAAATAAATATTCTAGCTGATGGATAGTTTATGAAAATTTGAGACATGGTAAATTAAACATAGTTTAATCCTTGGGTGCAAATTTGTATTTTCACACAGCATATTTTGTATGATTCCAATCTTCCCAATGACAAAGATGATGAACGAAATAATCGGTTCCTCGTTAATAGGGGATGTATTTTGATATTAAAATATGGGAAGAAAAAAGAAATCAGCTTTTGTATATGACTAACCCTGAATTATTTAATTCCCTTATTAAATATATATGCTTGTAGGCACTTGAACCTAAAGGCAATAAAATGGATGTTCTGAAGACTTGGCCAGGGAAGCAAGTTGGAGTGCACTCAGTGGGTGAACACACAGCAATAGAGCTCATTGGCAGAGATCGACCAGGTCTCCTTTCAGAAGTTTCTGCAGTCCTTGCTAATCTTCAGTTAAATGTTGTTGCTGCTCAAGTTTGGACACATAATAGGCGGGTTGCATGTGTAGTTTATGTGAATGATAATAGCACTAACTGTGCTATAGATGACCCATCCCGGTTATCTGCAATGGAAGAACAGCTCAATAATATTCTTTGTGGCCATACGGATGGTAAAAAGGTGTCTCATGCTAGTTTTCCTCTGGGTTTCACTCACGTAGACAGGCGACTACACCAGATGTTATTTGCAGATGGGGACTACGAAGGCAGTTGCTTGCTATCTGATGAGGGTCCCCCATCACTCAAACCAAAAATCAAAATAGATGGATGTTTGGAGAAAGGGTACTCAGTTGTTACTGTAAGTTGCAAAGATAGGCCAAAGCTAATGTTTGACATTGTGTGCACACTTACAGATATGCAATATGTTGTTTTCCATGCCACGATTTCATCAGATGGCCCATATGCATCACAGGTACTAGTATGGCACTATTTCTCGAGGTATTTTCACTTTTGCTTTTGTTTAAGAAAGTGTGGAAAGAAGATTAGCTTCTTTTAAGACTTTGTCATATATTTGTCATTTCTCATCTGATTCCTGTACCTCTAGATTTCATCCAACTGGGTGAATAATGCTTTAATTGAAATGTGTTCACCGAGTCAGAAAAATTCTCTGTAACCTCTAGTCTTTAGTTGCAGTTGGTCAGAGGTGTTCCATGCACATCCAGGTAGTGTTTGATGGTTAAAATTTTGACCTTACATTCTTTCTTTATGCATCAGTCCTTAATTTTCAATGATGACTGTCATTAGGATCTGTTGTCATTTTGAGTGAAATTTGAATGACTGAAAAATATTTTCTCCGAAGTGCCTTTCCAATTTCACATTTAATTGAATACAACAGTTTTGGCCTTTAGGAATATTATATTCGTCAAATGGATGGCTGCACTCTGGATGGGAAAGATGAAAAGGAAAGGGTCATCAAGTGTCTTGAAGCAGCAATTCAACGAAGAACAAGTGAGGTACGGGCATGTATCATAGACTCGTATCGAATTATATGACATCTAAGTTAATTTCTGTTACATTCCTGAGTTATACACAGGTTCATATGTGCGTGTATATGTTACTTTGTGATGTTTAATGAAAAATTTAAGGTATTGGGAAAACAAATAAAAATGATTCATAATGTGATGGATAATTAAATAGCAGTAGTGATAGAAAAAGAAATGTTTGTATGGTGCAGGGTATTAGTCTTGAACTATGTGCAAAAGACAGGGTTGGATTGCTTTCAGAGGTAACTAGAGTTCTTCGAGAAAATGGGCTATCAGTAACAAGAGCTGGTGTAACAACAGTTGGGGGGCAGGCAGTGAATATATTCTATGTCAGGGATTCCTCTGGAAACGCTGTGGACATGAAGACTATTGAAGGACTACGCAAAGAAATTGGAGAAAAGATGATGCTCAATGTGAAGAGAGGAGACCCCATAATAATATCCTCCTCCTCCACTAAGCCTCATCCTGGAGCTTCTAATGGTTGGTCGAAGACAAACTTTTTCTTTGGGAATTTGCTGGACAGATTCAGGAATTGAGATCTGAAAAAGCTGCAGCAAAGGTTAAAGATTAGAGATTAATGATGAGGGAGGGAGGGAGTTCCTACCCTTTTGTATTTGTCTGTGTGTGTCTTGAAGAAAGATGATAACATACATTCACATTGCTTATTGAAGAAGGAAAGAAATATTTGGAAAATCTCCATAAAAGTAAAATTTAAATCCCTCCTTTGGTTGGTTTCAGCATTCTCATCATCACAGATTTCTTCAAAACCAACCTGGTGGCAAATACAATATAAAGGGGAATCTTGAAAAGTTTTGTGGCTAAGAATTGAGATGCCAAAGCACTAATTCTCTAAAGGATTAGAAAGAATAGTAAGCATTATATTATATAAAACATCAACAGCAGAAGTGAAAAAAAGCCTTCCTTTAGGGGTGTGGGGACTCCATTTTGTCAAATCTCCCTTGGTTGGAAATAATCATGGACCAAATTCTCTTCTTTTTATCATCTTTTATATATTTTATTTCTACTCTATCATCCATCTTATATGTATTGTAAACCATAATAACAACAAAGAAAGTGGGGTTCAAATTACTTGCTATGTTTTCTCAGCAGAGCAGAACAGAACAAAGAATTCTTTAATTATAATATCTTCTTCTTCCGCGACGGAAACAACTTCTTTTGAGCCAGAAAAGGCAACGACTTTATCAATCTTTGTTCATGAATCTTCAGGTGTTTCCCGTCTAGATACATTCTTGAAAATGCATTGGGTCACAACTTGTCCATTTAGTTGAGTCAATTAATCAATCCATTACTAACGTAATATCTGCATCAGGACTTGAAGAAACATCAGCCCCTCGTGGACATTCTGTTTGGAATCCCATTAATCTTATCAAAAACTTCTGACAACAAATTTTAGCAAGTGATTAAGGTTACCTTTTTCTTTTATTATTATTATTTTTTTCAAAAATAGAAAATGAAAAATGTGTCATTTATTTGCAACAGAAAAAACAAAATTGAAATAAATAGAGTGTATTATTTTGATAGAAAATATTAAATAAAAATAATGTTGTTGATAAAAATATATATAATTTAAAATAACATAATATTTAATTGATGAAGTATGTCCATGTATATTCACACTAATGTATGAATTAGGTTTTAGTGGGAGTCATGTCAGTTACAAAATTTTGCCGTGGAAGTGATATGATATTACAACATTCTTTTTCTTAATAATTGGGAAAGCGACAGAATTCTGCGGCCATTTTTTACGTAAGTTGTATCCAAGAAAGCACATGCTGCTGCACTAGGCTTTTGTCTGGTTTGGATGATTAGTATATTTATAAAATGGGGGTCTTTTTAAACGTAGTTTAATACAATATTATAGAGAAATGCAGATCTGCTTTTTGCCGAGTTCGATAACTTTATCATTGCCCTTTAAAAATGCAACGAGAGGAAGGACTACTTGGAAACCAAATCCTTGGTTCATGCCAGCTAGTAAGTAAACTGTTTCTAATTATGAAATCCAAGTTTCCTCTTGGAATTTACAAAGCAACAAGATTCAGGGGAAACTCTATTTTCATATATAATTGTTTAGATGTTATCAATGGAGGAGATATATGAGACTGGTGCACAAACAAAAAGCAATGTTAAAATATTCGAGTATTTAATTTCTTTTACATGAAAGTTGTAAATATATAATTTAATTATTTTAGGGTTTATATATATATACACACATGATTAGTAAGCCGATGACTACCTCCTCTCATGCATAAAGGAGGTAAGTTAGGGGACGTTATCAAATTAATTAGGATAATTTGTTTTATTAAGTTTGGTGGAATAATTAAAGTGGAGACATGCATACATGCTCCTCATTTCTATTAGTAGATTTTATTCAAATTATAAAACTCTGACTGCATGACTTTATTTTGTTTACATTAGCAATTTATCTCAAAGATTTATATAGTATTATGTTGATCGAGGAGAAATAAGAATTAATTTCATATTGACAATTAATTAGCTAGAGGGAAGAAATTAATACATATTAACCTTGATATTGGTTATATGATCTTTAATTTGTTGCATAAGTAGATATTGGTACTACTATTAATTAATTAATTAAGGAACCTTTGATCACATCTTTAATTTGTTCCAATATGAATACGATAAATAAATAAGTCTTTAGAATTAATTGTTACGTTGTCTTGGAATTATTCTTTTATCTTTTTTTTCTTTCTTCTTTCTTCTTCCTCCTCCAACCTCTTGCTTGTTTCTTATTGACAGCTTGAATGTAATGTATTTATGTACCTTTCAATTATTTATTTAATGGATATATTATTACCTATCAAGCCGGCCACCATTAATGTTAAGAGATTCATTATTATTATTATTTTTATTAACTACAATTTTCGCTACTAAACTCCGCAACTTAATTTTTTTTAATGACAACTCATAATCTGTTATAAAATTGATTATATAATGTATATATAATGTATAATATATATTAATGTGTATATATATAAAGGGAAAGAGAGAAGAGAGAGTTGAGAGAAATTGAGAGAATGCTCTCGGGAAAGAATTGATTCAATTCTTTCAATTCTTCCTTAAAATTTTTCTTTCTTCATTTTCTTTTACATGCCTATACATATATATATATACACATACAAGAAGTGGACACTCCACCTTTTTATAATGCTCCTCCATTAACTATATATATATCCAATATCAAAAATATTAGGTGATATTTATCATCTTTCGTAATTTTCTGGGATGATGGACATCCATTAATGTAATGAATCTTCGGGATTCATAACACTCCCCCTTGGATATCCATTACATAAAGAATATGCCTCGTTAAAACCTTACTATATAAAAACCCAGTGGGAAAAAAAAATCTAGTGAAGGAAAAAGAGTACACTATTCTTTATGTGTAGACTTCTCCCCCTGATGAGATGATTTCTTGAAATCCTTAAATCGACGCAAACCAATTTTATATCTCAATTTTTCAAAGGTTGCTGTCGGAAGAGATTTAGTGAATATATCTGCAAGATTATCACGTGATCGAATTTGAAGCACATCAATTTCACCGTTCTTTTGAAGTTCATGAGTAAAGAAGAATTTAGGTGAAATGTGTTTCGTCCTATCTCCCTTAATATATCCTCCCTTTAATTAAGCTATACAAGCTGCATTATCTTCATATAGAGGAGTTGGAATCTCTCTTCTGGAGGATAAACCACAACTCTCTCTAATATAATGGATCATTGACCTCAACCATACACATTCTCGACTTGCTTCATGAATGTCTATTATTTCAGCATGATTAGAAGAAGTTGCTGCTATTGTTTGCTTCGTAGAGCGCCATGATATAGCAGTATTACCATATGTAAATAAATAGCCATTTTGAGAACGTGCCTTATGCGGATCCGAAAGATAACCCGCATCTGCATATCCAATCAGTTCTGGATCATTTACATTTGAATAAAATAATCCGAGGTCAATTGTCCCTTGGAGGTATCTAAGGACGTGTTTAATACCATTCCAATGTCGTCGTGTTGGTGAAGAACTAAATCTTGCTAATAGATTTATAGCAAATGCTATATCCGGTCTAGTATTATTTGCAAGATACTTCAGTGCACCAATACCACTAAAATATGGTACTTCAGGACCAAGTAGTTTTTCACCATTTTCTCGAGGTCTAAATATGTCTTTATTTATATCTAGCGACCTCACGACCATTGGAATACTCAATGGATATGCTTTATCCATGAAAAATCTTTTAATACTTTAGCTGTATATGTTGACTGATGAACAAAAATTCCATCATTCATATGTTCAATTTGAAGTCCGAGACAAAACTTAGTTTTTCCAAAGTCTTTGACTTCAAATTCTCGTTTCAAACAATCTATAGCTTCTCGAAGCTCTTCTGGAGTTCCTATTAGATTGATATCGTCAACATATATAGCAAGAATCACAAAACCAAAATCTGTTCTTAATAAAAACACATGGACAGATTTGGTCATTTTTATATCCTGAATTCAAAAGAATTCACTAAGGCGTTGTACCACATGCGTCCAGACTGTTTAAGCCCATATAATGATTTCTGTAATTTGATAGAATAATTTTCATGAGGGCCTTTAGAAGCCTTTGGTAATTTGAATCCTTCAGGGATTTTCATATAAATTCATTTTCAAGGCTTCCATAAAGATAAGCTGTAATAACATCCATTAGACGCATGTCCACCTTTTCATGAACTGCCATACTTATAGATATCGGAGTGTAATAGCATCAATAACGGGTGAATAAGTTTGATCATAATCAATTCCTGGCTTTTGCGAAAAGCCTTGTGCGACGAGTCGTGCTTTATATTTTACGACTTCATTATTCTCATTTCGTTTTCGCACAAACACCCATTTATAGCCAACAGGTTTTACATTTGGCGTTTGGACTACAGGTCCAAAAACTTCTCGCTTCGCAAGCGAATTTAACTCCGATTGAATTGCATCTTTCCATTGAGGCCAATCAATTCTATGCCGACATTCTTCAACTGATAAAGGATCTAAATCCTCATTATCCTTGAAAATATCAAGGGCTACGTTGTATGCAAAAGCATTATCAATAACAACGTTTTTTCGATCCCAACTTTGATTTGAACTGGTAATTAATTAGAGATTTCAGAATTCTCTTCATTATTTGTAGTTGGAATTTCATCAGTTGTCCCTTGGTTTTCCTTTTCTTTCATCAATATGATCTTCTAGATCATTTGTTCCTCTTTTCTTTCGAGGATTTTTATTTTTGGAACCAAGGGGTCGGCCACGCTTCTGACGTGTTTTTGATTCGATAGCTATAGGATTAATTTTCTGTCCTTCAGGAACTTCTATCCGTATAGGAGCATCTATAGCTGGAAGATGCGATTTAGTGACTCTGCTAGAGTCAGCAAAAGAATCTGGCAGTTGATTTGCAATTTGTTGCAAATGTATAATCTTTTGAACTTCAAGTTCACTTATATTTGTGCGTGGATCTAAATGATTCAAAGATGTTTTCCACGCAAGTTCAATTTTATGCCATTTATTCTCTCCCCCTAATTTGGGAAACAAATTTTCATCAAAATGGCAATCAGCAAATCTTGCTGTAAATACATCCCCGTCAAAGGTTCAAGATACCTTATAATGGACGGGGAGTCAACCCAACATATATCCCCAATCTTCTTTGCGGACCCATTTTTGTCCGTTGGGGTGGTTCAATTGGAACATATACAGCACACCCAAAAATTCTCAAATAAGAAATATTTGGCTCTGAACCAAAAGCCAATTGTATGAGAAATTTATGATAATTCGATGGCCTTAAACGCACAAGTGCTGCAGCATGCAAAATTGCATGTCCCCAGGCTGCTGTAGGGAGATTTGTTTTCATAATAATGGTCTAGCAATTAATTGCAGCCTTTTAATAAATGATTCAGCTAGACCATTTGTGTGTGAACATGAGCTACAGGATGTTCAACAATTATTCCAATCGACATGCAATAAGAATTAAATGCATGCGAAGTAAATTCACCAGCATTGTCTAGACGGATTCGTTTAATAGGATAATCAGGAAATTGCGCTCTTAAGCGAATTATTTGGGCAAGTAATCTCGCAAACGCCAGGTTGCGAGTCGATATTAAACAAACATGCGACCATCGGGTCGATGCATCAATTAAAACCATGAAATATCGAAATTGCCCACACGGTGGACTAATCGGTCCACATATATCTCCATGAATCCGTTCTAGAAATGTAGGACTTTCAGCTCCTACTTTCAATGGTGCTGGTTTTATAATTAGTTTCCCTTTGGAACATGCAGCACATGAAAGTTTATCAGAAGTCAAAATCCTTTGATTTTTCAAAGGATGACCGTGCGTTGTTTCGATAATTTTTCGCATCATAATTGATCCCGGATGACCCAAACGGTCATGCCATACTTTAAAAGTAACGGGATTAGTAAACTTCTGGTTTACTAAATGATGCGCCTCAATAGTTATTTTTGCATAATATAGGCCAGAGGATAGAGATGGTAGTTTTTCCAACAAAACCTTATTACCGGAGGTCATTTTGTGATACCCAAATATTCATGACCATTTCTTCTATAGTCTCAACATGATATCCATTCCGTCGGATATCTTTAAAACTCAATAAATTTCTTTGAGACTTTGAGGAATATAATGCTTTTTCAATAGCAATCATAGTTCCTCCCGGTAATATTATATTAGCTCTTCCGGAGCCTTCAATAAGTTTTGCACTACCATTTATTGTAAACACTTGTTTCTCCCACATTCAGGTGAGAAAATACTTCTTGTATTTTAGTATGGTGTGCGTAGTTCCACTGTCAATAAGACAGACACTTTCAATATCGTTGTTCATACCAGAAAATAGAACAACAGTCATCTGTTTTATTAACAAAATATTTACATAAATAAAATTAAATATATAATATCACAACAAAAGTAATATAATATTCTAGTTATTTTGGACACTTTAATTTCCAATCAAGTGGTCAATTATTTCTTTTGGATGTTCGAAAAAAATCAGTAACATCCAGGTGAGCCACATCAACATCAAGATCTTCAAGATCGTCATCATTTATTTCATGAGACAAATTTTTAGAAATAAGTCAACAAGATATTTTGTCGTGCTACAGGCACGAGACTCAACAAGATGTTTTGTCGTGCTACAGGCACGAGACTAGTGACTTTTCATGCCACAACGATAATATTTGTTTTCATGATTTTCGGAACAATATTTCATTTCTCATTATATTTTGTCCACTTCAGGTGGTCATAAATATTTTTGGCACCTAAATTATTATCACGATTATAAGGGCCAATTTTATCATGGTATCCATGATCATGACCACGGTAACGACCACTACCATGATCTCTTCTGGGATCATCATTCACTTCAGGGAATGAAGTAGGTCAGTAGGTCGAGTCTCGTGATTTTTCATCAGTAATTCATTATTTTGTTCCGCAATAAGAAGACAAGAAATTAATTCAGTATATTTCTTTAAAACTTTCTTACGATATTGTTACTGCAGGACAATATCCGTGGCATGGAAAGTGGAGTATGTTTTCTCCAGCATATCATCATCCGTTACACAGTTTCAGCTGTGAAACTATTTTAAAAATTGAGGAGTTATACTCACTCACGGATTTGAAATTTTGCAACCTCAGGTGCAACTAGTCATACCGTACTTTTTGGGATAACGACCATCTTCTGGTGGTCGAATCTTTCTTTCAAATTTCCCCACAAAATAAGGAGATCTTTCACGATAAGATATTCATTTTTTTTCAAATCCTCATGAACACGATCTTGTATTGATGATACTTTATTTTATATAACGGTGTCTGCTGGACCCGTTGTAGCAAGATGCATTCAGGCATCTTGTGTCCATAACAAATAATTCTTTCTGGTGATATCAAGAACCACAAATTTGAGGTTAATAAAATTTGACATAATAATAACAAAATACGTACCTATAAAAACGTACCTGATTTTTCTTCAAATAAACTTTAAAAATACCTCTTACCCGGTGGTAGAAACTCGTGCTGATAACGTGTTATAAAATTGATTATATAATGTATATATAATGTATAATATATATTAATGTATATATATATAAAGAAAAATTTTGAAGAAGAATTGAAAGAATTGAAAAATTCTTTCCGAGAGCATTCTCAATTTCAATTTCTCTCAACTCTCTCTTCTCTCTTTCCCTTTATATATATATACATTAATAATATTATACATTATATATACATTATATAATCAATTTTATAACATAATCAATATACATATAATAATATATATATATATATATATATATATATTAGTAATACGTAAAGTTCATTTTGTTAACAAGATTCTTTTAAAATATTAACCTAATTTATGCATAAAAATTAAAATAAAATAAAATAGTAACTCTAAATTATTAACATTTGTTATAATCAATAATATTTTTTTATACTAAAGATATATATAATTGAGTATGACTTTGCAATATTCTCATATTCTTTGTAAGTAACTTATACAATAAAATTTCAATTTATTTTTTTATATCAAAATTCACAACATTGGGTCAATAACTTGAAGTGTACTCATTCCTTTGCAATTAAAAACAAAGTAGATTTTTAGTTCTCAAAAATTCATTTCGTTGGAAACTGGTTAAAGAAAATAAACGATTTTTTTTCCTAAAAAAGAAATTAAAAATTAAAAATAGTCAAAATCTAGAAATTTAAACAAGATTAGTGGAAGCCACTATCAACATGATGGGCAACAAAGACCAAAAAAAAGGACGTCACATCATCTTTAACAAACCCCACTTTTTGCAAATTTGTGCGGTTTCGTTTTTGCACACAACATGGAACTTTCTCGACCAACCCTTATGTTTTCTGCTCTTTTATTTCGACACCCCTATATTTTTTTCTTTTAAAATTTTAATTTCAATACGTTACATATTCTGATATAATTGTTTTTTTATAAAAAAAAATTAAGATATTTTTATTTTTATGATATTTAAAATTATAAATAAAATTAATATAATTATCGGACGACATTTAATCCAATTAAATGAACGAAAATAATTAATCAATTGTTTTTTTATTATATTAATTAAAAATTTAGTATAATTCAATTCAATTTTTATTTTAATTAAAAAAATTATTAAAATAATAATTATTTAATTAAACCAGCAAAGAATGTCATCCATTTCAATAAATATTTGTCTCAATTTCTAGTTTATTATTTATTATTAAAAAAGGAAGGATTACAATAAATGAAATATTTTGTTATTATTTTTGTTTGTTGTTTTGTATCTTCTGATCTACTGGATTTTTTTTTTAAAAATAATATCTTAATATTTTAATACATTAGATTTTTTAAAAAATATTATGTTTTTATTAAATGAAAGTTTAATAGAAAATAGAATTAGAGGATGTATGGAAAGATTTGCAATCAGGTGATACGTGGCGTCACCTGTTGGACTAATTCCTCTTCTCTACGGCTCTCCCCTCTCCCCTCTCCCCTCTCCCCTCTCCCGTCCTTTATATGTCCGCTGAAATGGATATCGGTTTAATCCCCAGTTTTGGAAGCTAAAAATTGATCTTCTACTGGCAAGGCCCCTCCCCCACCAGGTTCATCCCTCCCCTTTTTCTCAGGTTATGTTAATATTGGGTCTGTCTGCGCTTTAGCGGTCAGCAAACTTAGTGCTTTTATGGTTCTTAATTTCTTTTAATTCTGATCACCCATTTTCAGATTCTCTCCTATAACAAAAACCCATTTTTTTTTAAGTTTATTTGTATTTTCTTTCGAGGCCCCAGAAATTTCTGAATAATTATTCTGAAAATTTAAAAAGCTTCAATATTTTTTTTTTCCCTCTTCTATTTCTCAACTTTGGTTCCAGAAATTTCCCACTGATGACGAGTTATATTGAATCATCGTACACCCTCTATGGAGTTGACACGTGAGGGAGTAGTCTTACTTTAGGAAATGATATACACAGATAAAGAGAGAGCAATAGAGTTAATAGGCTTTCAACGCTTATCTTTTACTTTTCTTTCTGTATCTCTTATATTTCCTTTTCTTAATATTTTATTCTTCTGACAGACATTATTTACTGGCCTCTGTCTATATATATATATATATATATTAAAGGTTTCAACTTTGTTAGGCAGAAGGGTGTTGGTGTTTCAGTGGAGATGATAGGTGAGGAAAGTCTCGACTTTTGCCTTGAGAAGCTGATGGTTTTTGGAGGTGATAGTTGTAATCAAGATAAAATGGGCAGACCTGGTGGAAGAGTGATCACTGAATGGAAAGATATACCCGTGGAGCTGTTGCTGAGGATTGTTTCACTTGTTGATGATGATCGGATTGTAATTGTGGCTTCTGGGGTTTGTAGTGAATGGAGGGATGCCATTTCTTGGGGTCTTAACCGACTCAATCTTTCTTGGTAAAGGCTTATATTTTTCTTTTACTTTAAAAATTTGTTTTCCCCCTTTTCTCATTTCTTGTAGTATTGTTAGGCACTTTGTTCTTCTGTGTTGAATTTTTGTGATCCCGTTGTTTTTTGTTTGTATGTTGTCTCTGTGACAGCGAGCTTATTTTCTTGAAGGCTGAAGTTTTTTTATTCTCCAAAAAGGAGATCGTCCGTGAGAGTAGAATGCATTGAAAAAGAAAGAGAGAAAAAAATTGAAAAGAAAGTGACCTCCTTTCGTAATTTAATTCACATTGATTTTAGTTTTAACTCCCGGAACCTGTTAGGTGGCTTTAAATATGTTCTCTTGGTATTTGGATTGAGCTTCTGCCTAGCATCTTGTTGTATGCATTCATTGCTTTCAGGTCAGAAATTTGATGCTGAAAACCCACCCGGGACATAACGGAAGTTCCTCATTATTGCTGTTGTGTGACTACAAGATAATTCCATGTAGTAGATGGGGTTACTTGAGTTGAAGTCCTGCTAGTTTGCATGGGCTCTATCTCCTTTTGAGCTTATTTGACCGTTTATTTGGGTCAGGAATTTAACCTTATTTTTCTTAGTCCTTTGTAGGTAAGACAAGAAAGAACTTAACTTGCTGGGAGTTGGTGGCTTTTGTGTTCTCCTTAACCACTCATGTTTTTCTTTTAATTTTTTTGTGCTTACCTGAATTAGGTGCAAGAAGAACATGAACAGTTTGGTACTATCACTTGCTCCTAAGTTCACCAAACTGCAAGTTCTGAACCTGCGGCAAGATACACCGCAACTTCAAGATGCTGCAGTTGAAAAAATTTCCAACTACTGCCATGACCTGCAAGATCTTGATCTGAGTAAGAGTTTCAAGCTAACAGATCACTCCCTGTATGCTTTGGCGCGCGGCTGTCCCAATCTTATAAGGCTGAACATCAGTGGTTGCTCTGCCTTCAGCGGCAATGCTGTTGCATATCTGGCTAGGCATTGCAGGAAATTGAAGTACTTGAATCTGTGTGGATGTGTTAGGGCTGCCACTGATGCGGCACTGAAGGTGTGTCTGAGTCTCATTCAATGTTGTATCGTGAATCCTTCCTTCCTTCCTTCCTTCCTTGTATATTCTCCATTCCTCCAACTGAATCAGCTATATGTGCAGGCTATTGGGCTTTACTGCAATCAGTTGCAGTCTGTAAATCTGGGATGGTGTGAAATAGTTGGTGATGCAGGTGTAACCAGTTTAGCAAATGGCTGCCCTAATTTAAGAGCTCTTGACTTGTGTGGTTGTGTCCTCATAACAGGTAGTTTTCTTTTTCCCCCTTTATTGAAGCTATATTAAACACAGTAAGAACCATATTATTATTATTTTTCTGGTGGAGTTGGGAGTTACTGAGTGTTTGATAATCCCCGTTTGGTGGGTGGGTTATTGCAGATGAAAGTGTGGTTGCTTTGGCAAACAACTGCCCCCATTTGCGATCCCTTGGTCTATACTACTGCCAGAATATCACAGATAGAGCTATGTATTCTTTGGCTCAAAGTCAAGTGAAGAATAAGACGAATAATATGTGGGGTTCTGTGAAGAATAGATGTGGAGAAGGGCTGGTGAATCTGAACATAAGCCAGTGCACAGCTCTTACCCCTCCAGCAGTTCAGGCAGTGTGCGACTCATCTCCTGCTCTTCATACATGTCCGGGGAGGCATTCCTTGATCATAAGCGGCTGTCTTAACTTAACGTCTGTGCATTGTGCCTGTGCTGTCCAAGCTCATCATCGTCCATTTGGCACAATTCTTCATCCAGCTCACTAGAGCCAGAGACTTTCTTTCATGAACCTCAAGGAAGGAAGGAGGGAGGGAGGGAGGGGGTATCGAAATGAATGATCTTTGTACATATACTTGTGGATGCCGTGGGAGTTTGCTGGTTTGGCTGTGTTGTTTATATTTAATATTTCAACTTAATGAACTCTGCTTTTAAATATAAACATGGATGTTTCAGATTACAACTCTGCTTTGTTGCTTTACTTCTGAAATCAATGTGTTCCAATAGGATCTCTGTTCAAGCAAAATATGTAAACTCAATTGGGGTTACATTCAGAAATAACAGATTGATCCTTAATTACATAATTCTTTTTGTGGGGGGAGCTTATTAATCAAAATCAAAGTGGTCTTTACAATTCAGTGGTGATAGGTAGAGCCAAGTTCAATGGTAATGACAAAATTTTGGATAGTGAGATGACAAACTTGTGAGGAGCTGTCTGTGTTCTCCCTTTTTAATGCTACACTTCATTTGCCTTTGTACACAATCTCGTCATCATCAACATCAAATGCTGGGTTACAAAGACACCTAAAAAGTCTTCCAATACCCTGCTCCAAACATAACAGAAAAAGCAGCAGTTACCACAGTTTATGCAGGACTTAAAAATCAATATGTGATATATAAAGACACTTCTTGGTCCCAATGCAAAATGATAACAGAATGCTGCTGCAACGATGTCATGATGAGATTAGGATAGGAATGAACAGTTGTAAAATACACCTGAGTTACTAGAGGAGTTCGATAATTAAGCCCTCTTGGAGTATCCTCTTCATCACTGCTCTCAGAGCTGCTGCTTTCAGCATCATGTAAATCAGAGGAGGTTTTATTTTTTGATGTTCCACCACTTCGCTTATTCTTTTCATTCTGTAATGAACGGACAAAGCAGTAAGAAGGAATTCCTTCCTCTAGTTTCTAAACAAGAAGGTTTAAAAGAAACAAAAATTTTCACTTTACACAGAAACCACTAGAATTTAAGGAAATACTTTTGAATATCTTAATTCCATTTTCACCTGAAATATCTTTCCCAAATTTTTTAAAGCCATTGCCCTTGTCTTAAGCTCTTCCTTTCTCACGGTTGTTTCTTGTAGGACCTGCAGAAATGTGAAAAGGATATGCTATTTAGTGGGAAGGAGGTAATATTTTATAGTCTATGCACAATTCTGCGATTGAAACGAGTTTTCTTCCAACTGCAGGTACTAATATTCAATTCACATTTAGAAGAAGATGAAGTCAAAGAATTAAAGGATCAGTCAAGAAAGGTCCTAACAAACGAAACCAACCATTTGGCACACATGCAACAGAGTCACTTCAATGTCTACAACATTCAATTTCCACAATGAGCTTATTAGTGCACCCTTGTTTAGTAGTAGGTGAGTCTCAATATCATTTTCTGGTCCACTGCCATCCATTTTAAATTGACGTCGGGCATCCTCTTGAAGTTGTAGCAGCTGAAAGGCTCCTGTAATCGTTTACTGATCAACTAAGGCAAATTGAAACATTTCATGCAAATAAACTTGCCACCAGGATGAAGATAAATGAGGGCATGCCCAACATTGCACACCTTTTGCAGCAGTGATCTGTGATTTCCAGAAGTGTCCTTTATGACGAACCCACTCAGCCAAAAATGGTACCCCTAGATAAATTGCTTTCTTTCCAAGCTCTTGTGCTGCCTGTCTGGTGTATACATATCCAATAGTGTGCAAAATATCAGCTCCAAAAGCTGTATATTCAACATAACAAATAAGATTAAAAATGGAATCTAAACTTCATACCATGCACACTAATTTTTTAGATATATTTATAAATAGTTCAACTGGAAAAAATCACCATTATCATTGTTCTAAATACGTAAAATCCATCTAAGAGATAATATGGATAGAAGCAATTCATGCAAACTATGGTATCTCTTTATTTCCTTACTTGGTGCTAACCATTGTACCTAAAAACATCAAATATGCATTCTATGTTTGGATAAACTATTGCTCATTATGGCATATTTAACTTTTTATAGAGATCCAACCTAAATGAATAGTAGTTATCTTGTTACCCTGGTGGAAAGATTATACAGAACACATGGAAAACGGAAGTACGTTGTGAAGTACTAGAAATAAGAACTTAGAACATAAAATTCTATTGCAATGAGTTCACTGCAAGGAGAGGAACAAGAACCAAATCCAGCATAAAGGAAGAAGGATTGGAGAGTAATCTACTACTAGACTTTCTAATATTGATCTTGATGCAAAATGAGACAAGCAAAAGCTTGGAGGATTCCTCAAAAGATATTGTAAAGCTTCTAGAGATAACTCCATTAACTTAATTAAGAAATTGTAGTTGTAAATAGAAATCAAAGCATTCTGTTTCACCTGCAGATGACAGTCTTTCCGCTTCAGCTTCTGCACGTTGTATAAATCCCTTCTTGTCACCTCGAACATACTGGTGAAGAAAGTCCTTCAGTATCCTAGCAAGTTTTTCTTCCCTTTCTCTTTGGACAACCTTCATTACAAGATCAGGCCAATAAATGAAACTGAAAATCTAAGAAGCAATTTTTTGAACTATAATTTGAGTACTAATTCCAATCAGTTTAGGATAACTGTAGAAGTTCATGTAATTTATAAGAAAAAGAAAAACTTCAAAGTTGTCGTTTCCAAATCTAGTAAAAGCATACATGTTACTTTTGGATGCATAAATAATTGAATAAATGTAAATATGTAATCAAGCTTCTAAAGGTTCTTATTAATTAGGTGTATTTATACTGAGTAGTCTAGCATTGCATATAACAGGCAGAAAACTATTAAAAACATTACACTTCTGAATCTAAGTTTGCATTCGTTATAATGGTTGACTTACAAACTTTATAATCCCAAGTAATCCAACTATAATACTAGAAATTGAGAACAAGAAAAGACCAGTCAAAGAATAAATTGGAAAGTGTTCTATGTAAGATGGCTGAGAATCTATCCAGAGAAATCTACAATTCAGTAGCAGTTACATCAAGTGTTGTGAAGTAACAGATCATGGTTTGATTCCAAATTGAAAATGATACAGAATTCCAGGAAATACTTGCCTTCAGTCTCATGTACTTTTTCAGGACTATCATTTCCCTTGCAAGTTCTGATGAGGTCATGGATGCTACAGCTAGGTGTCCTATATAATCTTCAAAAAGTTCACTTCCGAAAAGGAGCGCAAATACAGTAGTAGGATCAAGCATGGTTTCTCTAAAATGAAAAAGAAAGACATCAAATGAAAGTGAAGTGAAAATCTCTTCCAAAAAAACATGAAACGAATTGATTCTTGGATCTTTCATATCTTAGATTAATTAGAAATGTTAAAATGAGAGAAAACGAGAAGCTTACCTGGAAATACAATTCTTTCCATTACGATCATATGCATCTCTTTGCACAGGATCACTTAATACTTGGTAGGCTTCACCCAATTCCTATTTGATTATATATAGAAAAAGATAAGAAAAGGAAAACAGGTGGAACCAAGGGCTTCAGAAGAGAATATTTTCCTCACTAAAGTTCAAATTAGTTTGTCCCTAGTTGTTTAAGAAAATTTAAAAAGCAGTAAGTGCGGTTGCCTGGAAATTTTGAGCAGCCTGTGGGTCATTTGGATTTTTATCAGGATGAACCTGCCTTGCCTGCAAGTGAACAAAACTCCATCACTGTCCATTATAGGCAACTGCTAATGGAATTTAATACATGCACATAATCTGTATTCAATGTCTATCAGCCCATGCTTCACTTACACTGAGACATGTTTGGGGAAACCTAAGTAAAATATTGAACAGAAAATTCAAACACTCTGTCACTATACAAATACAGACTGAACAGTATCATACTTTCAGTAACAACTAAATTCTAACAAATCCAGTAGCTTAGTGGAAAAATATTGCAGAATGGCTAGTCTACATTATTGCCTACCAAGAATATGTCGGTGTAGAATGGGAATTTCCAAGTATATATGATAGTAGCACATTAATTAACTATTTGAAGTTGTGTGTTTGCGCATCTCGTTGGAAGGAAAAAGCACCGAGAAGAGTAATGCAGCACTTTAATGTTTTGTGAAAAGGAGAAGTGAGAAGTAGAAAAGAAAAACCTTCAAGGATTTGGTGAATTTTATCTTTATCAAATCTTTATTAAAATTGGAATCCTCAATCCCAATGCAAACCTGAAAGGAGGTCTCTCAATTCAATATAGTAGTACAGAGTCCACCAAGGGCAGATCAAGCTGAACAGAAATCCAGAAATCTTTTAAAACAAATCCTAAAGTGATGCCTAGATGTATTTTGGACGTAAGACATTGATTCTGAACTTCCATTAAAATTTGAACTACAAAATATTTAAGGTATGATCATCTACACCTTGAAAGCAGAAGATGGTGAAAATAATCTCGTCAAATTAAAGGAAGCAATAGAACAGGAACATCGGAAGCATTATACATATTTAACAAACATTCCTTCCATACCTTGAGATAGTAAGCTTTTCGAATTTCCTCCTCAGATGCAAGAGGGCCGATCCCAAGAATATCATAATATTCCGTTTCCTTAACCATTTTTTTTGTTTTTTGTATCTTGAAAACCAGTAGGAAACTTCAATTTCCAGAGTGAGTATGATGGCGTTGAGCTACAAAAGGAAAAGTGAAGTAAAGAAGAGGAAGAAGAAGATGGGAAAAGGGAATGGGGATCTTTACAGAGGTAGGATGGCAGTGGAGCATGAGATTAACTAAGCTTTCCAGTTCTGATCAAAGAATATTATATTAGTCCTTTGTGAAAGTTTTTCGCGGGAGAAAAACAGTATTTTTTAACTGTCACTTTGTGGCACTGATCATTTCTGCAAGTTGTACACGCATACTCACGCACACCTTTTTTTTTTTTTTTAATTTATAAATAAGTACGCAGACTCACACACACACACACACACACACAAACAAGTTTTGGTAAGCACATCCCTGAAAATATGGTACAAATTAACCAATTACTTAACAAATCAACCCAGTAAAGGGTCATATCAGCAGCTGAGCTACAGATTTTCTCTATAAACTAAGCTTTTGAAGGACAAGTAGTCCTTTTTCACCTTTTTTATTTATACACACACACATATATATATATATATATTGTAAGTTGGCTGTGTGGGACTTTATGTTATCTCCCATTTTGTGCATTTACAGTTTTCACAAGGCCCAGCCACAAGGTTAGTTGTTGAGTGCGGGACTGGCTTGATACCCGAGATGTTGGTCGTGGAAGGATTTAACACCCCTTATTCAGCCAAATCCTATCCTACCCTTACTTTTATTTATATATTTTAAAGAATTCAATCCACAAAAAGTAAAAACGAATCAAAATTTGTTGGCAAAACTTATTGAGCTCCTTCGGGTCTGATTGATTACTTGTAATTATCCACCATAACGGTACATAGGCTCCACAGATACAGCAACTTAACTCAAATCACCCACCAATCAACAAAGGACTAACTAAGTTTGATCTCTTAGGGGGTTAAGCGTCCATGTTCTTGATACAACTCCAAAACTCTGGCCGACATTGTGGCAGTTGGTTCAAATGGCATCTTTTTCAGGAATTCCTCGAGTTGATGTAGGAATCCAGACCGACCGATAGTTCAACCATTGACTGATAATGCTCTATCTTGGAATTATACAGTACTTAGAACTCCGAATCAAAATAATACTGCCTCCCCAATTCCACCAAACCCTCAGAGATGCAAGAAAGAAGGAGGCCTTGAAATGTGACATGGTCTGGTCTGATACCTTCCTGCTCCATCAACTCAAACAATTTTATTACTTCCACCGACCTTCTGTTATGAACACATCCAAGTATCACACAGTTCCACAGAATAACATCTGATGAATTTGCCCCTCTGAAAACTCTAAGACCATACTCCATACAACGGCATTTGGAGTACATATCCACCAAAGCTCCAACAATTACAGTGTCCATTGGATAACTATTTCTAATCATAAATCCATGAATCTGTTTACCAGGTCCAACTGTAAATATATTTGCACAAGCAGCCAAGAGGGTCGCAAAAGTGTAGCTGCTTGGAGTTGTCTCCCCTACCATATCCCAGAAATATTCCATGGCTTGTTCACTCAACCCGTGCTTCGTGTGGATAGTCAAGAGAGCATTCCAAGATACCTCGTCCCGCAAATTACTCATTTGTAGAAACCAATCTCTAGATTTTTTAATACTGCCACATTTACCGTACATGTCAAGCAGTGCATTCCCAACAAATAAATCATACAACAAACCATGCCTATACGCATATCCATGGACTTGTTTCCCAAATTCAATATCTGAAAGACCAGAACATACATTCAGCATTAATCCAAGACTTACATTATCCAGCTCTTTGGTTTCTTTGCACATTGAAACAATGAAATTCATTGCATCCTCCCACAGCGAGCTATGAGTATATCCAGCCAACATTGCATTCCAAGAAATAGTATTTCTTTCTTTCATCTCATCAAAAAGCATCCTCGCATCCCTGATTTTCCCATTCCTGGCATAACCAAACACCATGGAAGTCCAATTAATTATATTTTTTGAACAAGGCGAGTCAAAAATCATAGAAGCACTTTGCGTATCACCGCATTTCGTGTACATACTAATCAAAGAGCTAACAACAAACTCATCCACTGCAAAGTTAATTTTCATAGCATATCCATGAATTTGACGCCCCTCTTTAATTCCACCAATGGTGGAACAAGCAACCAGAGCATTGGAAACTGTAAAAGTCAATGGCGTCAAGTTGCTCCTAACCATCTTGAAGAACATTAAAACAGCTTCCTTTCCCTCATTAATCTCCAGATACCTTCTAATAATTACATTCCAGGATACGTCATTCGGATTCTCAATCTCATCAAACATTCTCCTCGACTCTCTCATCACCATGCATTTTCCATACACGTCGACTAGCGAACTCTCCAGAATCACATTCCCAGAAAAACCATACTTGATAACAAGCCCGTGAACTTGCCTAGATAACCAAAGAGCCAAAACTGAAGAACTGGAACCAAGAACACTGGCAAAGGTGACCTCGCTCGAAAATACCCCTGCGCTATTCATAGAATGAAACAAAGCTAAGGCTTTCTCAGGACACCCATTTCGTGAATATGCAGTAATCATTACATTCCAGGATCCTCCATCTCTATGAGGCATTTCATCGAACAACTCTCTCGCATCAGCCAAACACCCACACTTTCCATAAGCTTCAATGGCTCTATTGAGCAGAAAAATCGGTGGTTTTGGAGTGAAGCTGATTAGATGTGATTCAACTTTCCGGGCTTCAACTATGGCTTTGTCAGAGGCACAAATTTGGAAGAGCTGGGCATACAGTGAGAAGTCAAAGGCAACTGGGGAAGAGAACAGAACTGATACTGCTTTTGTCAGCCTGCCAAAGCGGAGGTGATTGAGGATTACGGTTGATAAAACTTTAACGTTAGTTGGTTGCGGCAGTTTGTCATGGTGGTGGGTGGTGGCGCTGCTAAGGATGTGGCCGATGAAAGATACTGCATTCATCAATAGACCTCTTAACCTCAGAATCCAACTGGACCACGTGTTAATGAAGAAAAAGGGAATACATGGAACATTCTTATTACAACATAATTTGACCCAAAAATATCTCAGAATACATCACGTCGCTCCCACTGGGATTGGCGCTGAATAGTGAGAGATAAGGTTAACCATTGCAAGGGAAGGGAAGGGGTCAGGAATTCTTACCAAATGTCAAAGAAGTCAAAGAAAATAAAAGTCTAATAGAGGAAAGGTCAACAGAATGGCTGGTTAAAAAAATCAAATCAAATGTAGCACAACCTAACCTAACCAAATATCCTAATACTAAAAAATAAATTGGTGCGACTATAAAGGAGAAGGACAACAAAGTCAAAAAAAAAAAACAAAAAAAAAAAAGGAAAGACAAACCGGAAGAAGGGCGAACGTCAGAATTATCCTCGCTCCATCTTCTTCTTTCTTTCCTCTGCTAGAAAGCTACGGTGCATTTGAAGAACACCTCCGCACGACAACACGGTCTCTAACTACCTCAGAAGATGAATCAGACGGAAAAAGCGGAGGTAAAGATGCGGGCAGTCAAAACTCTGGTAAGTAAATTGGGTTCTGTTTCCGAACAAACCAGGACTGAAGCCTTATGTGAGCTCCGACTAATCTCCAAGAACGATCCTGAAAGCCGTCAGGTGATAGCCGACACGGAGGCTATTCCATATTTGTCCGAAGCCCTTTATTCACCTACTCAAATTGTTCAAGAAAATGCCGCCGCCACTCTCCACAATCTCTCTATTTCCTCGAAGGATCACGTTATGTCCACTGGAGGTGTGCTTGACGCCCTTTCCCACGCCCTCCTTAACCCCACTTCCCCTTTCACCGAACAGTGCGCCGCAGGGACGCTTTATAGCTTGCTAATGGTTGAATCTTATCGTCCTATTATTGGTCACAAACGGGATATACTGTTCGGCCTGGTTGATATGGTCAAAAGACCAGATTCTGCTTCCAGGAGTATCAAAGATGGGCTCAAAGCTTTGTTCGGGCTGTGTCTTCACCCGCCGAATCGGGCCCCGTTAATTGGGCTTGGTTTGGTGCCTGTTTTATTTTCGCTGGTATGTAACGATGGGAGGGTTGGAGTGGTTGAAGATGCAACGGCGGTGATCGCGCAGATTGCGGGCTGTGAGGAAAGTTGGGATGAATTTAGGAAGGTTTCTGGAGAGAGGGTTTTGATTGATTTGTTAGATAATTCAACTGGATCGAGTATTCGGACCAAGGAAAATGCGGTTTCTTCACTGTTGAATTTGGTTCAATTTGGTGGGAAGGAAGTCTGTGAAAACATAAGTGAAACGGGTATGGAGGAGGCATTAGGGGGAATTACTGATGTTGAGACGAGTGGAAGTGCAAAAGGGAAAAGAAAAGCTCTCGATTTGCTGAAGAAGCTTGATCCCGAGAGAAGAATGGGTTTGATGGCAGAGTGACTCATTCTTCTTCTTGAGTATGCATTTAGTGATTTTCCCAGTACCACTTTTTTACTAGAATGTAATTATATATCATTGACTAAGAGTGTAATTCATCGTGACGTTGAGGAGATAGGAATTCAGGGTCATTTGGTATTTGGATTAATCTTGTAAAAGAAAAAAAAAATGAATTGTATATGGCTTTTTTTTAGCTGCTATCATGTTCATGTACCTATGGCGGATGGCGACTGAAATTATACTAATTTTCACTTTGTTGCTTTCAATAAATACTACATCCAAATGCAATACGAGTGGCTAAAACTAAAAAGGTTTCTTGACTAACCTTGCGAGTATTAATAATGGGTGTGTGCTGCTGATCATCTCCCTTCTTTGAATTACAAGACATCATTTTGTTTTTTTTAATCCATCTAACCAACGTACATGGATATTGACTTGCAATCTTCTGCTCGTTTACTCAACTTCGTCAGTTCCCACCGCTATGTTCAGCAAGGTAAACAACTCCACCTTCTTTTCCTCAAACGGGGTGTTCTTAGTTCTACTGTAAGCATAGCAAATCGCCTCCTTCAGATGTACGTCAGATGCGGACAAATGGCTGACGCTAAGATGCTGTTTGATGAAATGAGTGAGAGAAGATGTTTCACCTGGAACACTTTGCTCGAAGGATATGTTAAAATGGGAAGATATAAGGAGTTGCTGGAGCAGTTTTACTTGACGCCGCACAAAAATTGTTTCTCCTGGAATGTGGTTATTTCTGGCCTTGCAAAAGCCGGTGATTTAGATACTGCTCGCCGCCTGTTTGCTGAAATGCCTAAGAAAAGTGCGACTGCTTTCAATTTATTGATTCATGGTTATTCCAAAGGTGGGTTTCCAAACGTGGCTTTGAGACTGCTTCAGGAATATTCGAGATGGGATAGGCTGGCTTTGTGTTGGGATTCATTTGTCTTAGCAAGCAGTAGTGGAGCATGTGCTGATTTGGGTCATTTGAAATGCGGAAAACAGATTCATACCCAGATTATCGTTGCAGGAGTGGGAACTGATTCGGTACTAGGTTGTTCGCTTGTTAATATGTATGCTAAATGTGGTGATCTGGACAATGCTAGACTTGTTTTTGGTTCCATGGAGGAGCTAGATGACTTCTCTCTGTCTGCTTTGATCTCAGGATATGCAAATTCTGGCAGAATGGATGCTGCCAAAAAAGCTTTCCTTATTAAACCTAATCCTTCTGTTCAATCATGGAATAGTTTGATTGCAGGATATCTCGCTAATGACGGAGTGGTTGAAGCTCTTCGTCTGTTTGGTAAGATGCACCTGGAAGGAGTGAGTGCAGACGAATCTATTTTAACCTGCATTTTGAGTGCCTGCTGTAGCTTAGGTGTTTTGACTAATTGTCAGCAATTGCATTCTTATGCTTGCAAGCTGGGTCTTATTTACGATCTCATTGTTTCTAGTGCCCTTGTTGACTTGTATGCCAAGTGTGGAAGGCCACAGGATGCGTGTCGTTTCTTTAACGAGCTTCATGTGCACGATACTGTATTGCTGAATACTATGATTGCCGTTTATTGTAATTGTGGAAAAATTGAAAATGCAAAGCAAATCTTTGAGACGATGCCCAACAGAAATTTAATCTCCTGGAATTCAATGATTGTTGGGTTGAGCCAAAACTGTTGTCCCCTGGAGTCGCTGCATCTTTTCTGTCAAATGAATAGGATAAGTAGTTGGAGCGTGGATGAAATCAGCTTGGCAAGCGTGATCAGTGTCTGTGGCAGCATTTCGTCGGTCGAATTTGGCGAGCAGCTTTTTGCTAAGGCCATTTTCACTGGCCTTGATTGTCACCAGATAATATCTTCCTCCCTAATTGATTTCTATTGCAAGTGCGGTCTCGTTGAATGCGGTCGAAAAGTGTTTGAACAAACTACAAAATTGGATGTGGTGACATGGAATTCTATGTTGATGGGTTACGCAACAAACGGTTATGGGATGGAAACGATTGATCTATTTAATCAAATGAGGTTGTATGGGGGGGTTTCACCTTCGGCTATTACATTTCTAGGAGTTTTGTCTGCCTGTGATCATTGTGGATTGGTTGAGGAGGCGCACGAATGGTTTCATAAAATGAAGCATGAATACTGTATATCTCCCGGGATAGAACACTATTCTTGCATGGTTGATCTTTTGGCACGAGCGGGCTGTCTTGAAGACGCTTTTAGCCTTATCCAACAGATGCCATTCAAGGCAGATGCAAGTGGATATCAGTTTTGAGAGGATGTGTTGCGCATGGGGATAGATATCTCGGAAAAAAGTAGTTCATCTTGTTATCCAACTGGATCCTCAGAATTCAGCTGCTTTTGTACAGCTATCAAACATATTTTCTTCGTCCGGGGACTGGGAAGATTCAGCTCTGGTCAGAAAGTTGATGAAAGATAGGAAAATTGAAAAGAATCCTGCTCGAAGTTGGGGGCCATTATTTGATGGAATAATTCTCATGGGACTACTCCTTATTCAACTGTTAAAACTGCCCAAAAAGACTTCACAGTAATTTTTCAAACAGGTTATAGACAGAAAAAAACTCATAATAAATGTTTTATAATTTTTTAATAAAGTAACATTTTAAAATATATTTATTTTTCAAAAATAAAATATTTTTAATATTTTTGTATTTAAAATACATTATATGTATATGTAATGTTTTATAAAAAAATTCTTATACATAGAATTAGTAACAAAAAAAAAAAAAATATTAGTTTTTTACGTGACATTTGTATTGGTGTTGAATATATTCTAGGGAGCTTTATCATCAAAATTATGATTCTATTATCGACCTTTAAATTTCAACAAACAAAAAACTATGTATAATTTCAAAAATTTTTTTTTATTTTATATAATTTTTTGTCTTTCCTATTTCTTAAAAAATATTATTATGAGTGTGGTGTTACCGACTCATCTATTAATAATTTTTTTTTTTAAAAAAAATTTAAATAATAAAAGAAAAAATATATTTTAATTATCATATATGGATATGGGATTATTTTGTAGTTTTATTACGCTTCATTTTCTTCTCAAAAGTTTAATGTTTATCGGTTATATCATTTATTTATATATTTTTATTCTTATACCATCCATTATATCATTTAATAATAATAATAAATATAATTTTTTCGAATATAAAATAGAATAAATGATGTTTTATAAGGGGAAAAAAAGAAAAGAAAAAGGGAAATATCATTAATGATCTTGTCGTCTATGATAATAGTAACGGCGATGAAGATGATGATGTGGAACACATTTCAGTTGCGTTGTTTATCGCTTGCTAAACTACTTTAATTACACCAATTCACGCAGCACCTCTTGACAGAGAAGAAGAATGGCAGTCTGGTTGTCAAAAGTAAGAAATATTTCTGATTCTCTTAGAAGAATTCTCCACGGAAGAAAATCGTATCATCAATTTCCTGTCTTGCACTTGCAGTCCGGTGGTGCCTGTTTTTCCGAAACCCAAAAACCAGTGTTTTCATCCAGAAACATTTCTACTTTTACCCCCTCTCGTGGGTTTGGATCCACCAAAACTCAAGAACAACGTTCTTGTTTAAGTTTTCACGAAGATGACGAAGGTGAAACCCAGGTAACTAATTATTTCCTTTCCGGGTGATTTATTTATTTATTTTTTTTTTGGGTGGGGAGTGGGGGTGAGTTATTTCTTGATGATTCAGTTTCAGGTTTTCTCAGAATGCCATCATCTATCCATTGCTCTGTTCTTGATTATAGATATATAGGGCTCCTTATTGTGATTCTCTGGGTTTTATTCTTCTTTAAAAAATAGAATAATTTCGACAAAATCTCATCGAAAATTTATAAACGAGCAAAGGATTCATTCGTTCCAGTTCTCTGAGTTCTTACCAAATTTGCTTCTTTCTTTTGATTTTTTTTATTATTATTTTTAATTTTTTAAATTTTATTTTTTATGAAAACTAGAGTAACGTGACCCCATTTAGGAATTTGATTTGGCAGAAAAATGTCTATATCAAAATTAAAACTTGTGTTTTTATGTGATGGGCACACCACGACATATGTATCACATGCACCAAATTGCATTTTGACTTTTCTGACAAAAACACGTACCTCCCTTCTTTAATTTTGTCCTTTTTAATCATTTCTTGGGTTCCAATAATTCTTCTATCTTTCTTGTACCATTCTGATATAAACTCTTCTTCTCTAAAACAACACGGTGATGGTGGTTTTTTAATATATATATATATATTAAAAGATAATAATTGAAGAAATATTAGTGTTAAAGTTTTTATTCAATTTTATAAAAATGTCATAATTAATTAATTTGTGACAAATATATATATATATATATATATATATATATGTATAGACAGAGGATATGGATTTTCCTGGTGGGAGGGTCCCATTTACTTCCGATTTGAAATTTCTGTCTGATTCACTAAACGAGAAAATACCATGTTACCGGGTCCTTGATGATGATGGCAATTTAATAAGCACGGCAACTGGAACCAAATTTCATGAGCTGCACCAGGTCTTCTTCTTTAATTACTTACCTAATTTTAATTAATTATAATAATAAAATCAACACAATATTATTAATTAAAATAAACATAAACATATGTATGATCAGGAAGTGGTTAACCAAGAAGTTGGGATGAAGATGTATAGAAATATGGTTACACTTCAAATGATGGATTCTATTTACTATGAAGCTCAGAGGCAGGGAAGAATATCCTTCTACCTTACTTCAAATGGAGAAGAGGCTATTAATATTGCATCCGCAGCTGCACTATCTCCAGATGACGTTGTCTTGCCTCAGGTAACTCATCATATCCCTTCTTCTCTCTCTATATATATCATAAATAACTTTGTCTGATCTAATGGATAAGTATCGAGAACCTGGAGTTCTGTTATGGCGTGGATTCAGCTTGCAAGAATTTACGGACCAATTATTTGGAAATAAGGCTGATTATGGGAAAGGAAGGCAAATGCCAATTCATTATGGATCTAAGAAGCACAATTATTTCACTGTCTCATCCCCCATTGCGTAAGATTATAATAAATAGACTCGAATTTAATATTTTCCATAAATAAACAAGACTCATTAATTTAACTATATATATATATATTTATCTTTTCAGTACACAGATTCCTCAAGCTGCAGGTGTTGCTTATTCATTAAAAATGGATCCAAAGGATGCTTGTGTTGTGACTTATATGGGGGACGGTAGTACCAGTGAGGTAATTTCTCAATTAATTAACCCCATATATATATATACATGTATGGGTGGATATTGAATTGAAATATCTGGCAGGGGGATTTCCATGCAGGTCTAAATTTTGCTTCTGTCATGGAAGTTCCTGTGGTATTTTTCTGTCGCAACAATGGCTGGTCGATCAGCACTCCCGTCACAGAACAATTCAGAAGTAAGTAAAGGATCCACTTTTCTAAATTTCAAACTTATAATAATAATAATATATGCATTAATTAATTGAAATGTGTTGCAGGCGACGGGGTAGTGGTTAAGGGCCAAGCATATGGCATCAAAGCTATTCGGATAGACGGAAATGATGCTCTTGCTGTCTATAATTCCACCCGTGCTGCTCGTGAAATGGCCATTAATGAACAAAGACCCGTCTTAGTTGAGGTACAATACATATATTAATTATTACTGGAAATTACATAATGAGTTGTTGAATCAAATCGTATATTATATATAGGCCCTGACATATAGAGTTGGACATCACTCTACATCTGATGATTCAACCAAATATCGACCAGTAAACGAAATCGAACACTGGAGGAACACTCGCAGCCCCGTAGCAAGGTTCAGAAAATGGGTTCAAAGAAATGGGTGGTGGAGTGATGAAGATGAATCTCAGCTTCGATTAAACATCAGGAAACAGGTTCTTCTTTTTCTTTCTTTCTTTCTTTCTTTTAACAAAAATATATATTCATCTTTCTGGTTTTGATCAAATTTTCCCTTTTTTCATTAATTGATCATCATCAGCTGTTGCATGCTATTCAAGTAGCAGATAGAAAAGAGAAGCCAGCAATTGAAGAATTATTTAGTGATGTCTATTATGAGAAGCCACAAAATCTTGAGGAGCAAGAGAGATCTCTTAAAGAAGCTATCAAGAGATGCCCACAAGACTACCCTGCTGATGTCCCCGTCTAGTCCTCACTCCTCACTCTCTTATTATGTATTAAATCTGCTCTTTCTGTTTCTCCTGACCTCGTCTCATCCTATTTATTATTCGCCTTTCTACAACGGGAGCTAGCCAACAAAACAAAAGCAAATGTACTATATATATATATATATACACATATAACCTTTGATATTCCTTCATATTTATCGCCTCATGACTTCAAGCCTCTTAATTTGAAAAAAAAATAAAAAATGGAAAAAAGATAAAAATAAAAAGAAAACACGTGGCATCTATCTATTGCATAGGACGCGATTAAATATTAAAGAAAACTGTCTCTCTGGGTCAAACAGATCTGATGTAAAAAAAAGAACAAGCTAACGCCTAACATCGAACACAGTCAATTTCCTTCCCGGACTCCGTAAGTGTTTTTTCGTCTTTCTGATTTTTATTTCGAAGACGAATTTGAAAAAATTTATTTTGATTTTCTTATTTACCATTTTGAATATGCGGAGATTTGCGGAAAAAGTCGATGATTACAAACGTCAACATAGGTTAATAATTCATTCCTCGGGGAATTGCTACTTCAATTTGATTTTGCGGAAGGATATTTAGAGTTATAGTTGCTAATTTATGAGAATCTATTATGATTTATTTTTCTGTGGTTTTTACATTCAAGTTTGTTTTTGAGATTTGTCGAGATGATTGTTGGTTTTGCTTCTACGCCAAATTTTTTTACTATGTTAGTTGCTGCAAATGCTTTCAGTTATTTGTCTCTGAGATGCTTTATTCCTAACTTATCTGAATCTCTCTATGGGTGAGAACTTTTTACGTCCTGAACTTGGAAGCCAGTTTTAACTTTTTTTTTTTTTTAAGACGTGAAATGTATAGGCTTTAGTATTTTATACGTTGAATGTTGTCAATAATAAATATTTACAATTTATGGTTTCCTGGCATTGTGTTTATTACTGATATTGGAGTTGATATGACGACGATTTTATCTCATCTTTGAGTCTAGAATAGATCTTATTTGAAGCAAATACTCTGAAAATATTTGTTTCTGATGAATTAATGTTGTAGGTTGATTTGGTAAATTTTGATTCAAATAAGATGGCCGGGGGGTTCAGGGTGTTGCATCTGGTTAGACCTTTTCTCTCATTTCTGCCTGAAGTTCAGAGCGCTGACAGGAAAGTTCCATTTAGAGAGAAGGTCATCTACACTGTGATCTCCCTTTTCATATTCTTGGTATGTAGTCAGCTTCCTTTATATGGCATACACTCCACAACTGGTGCAGATCCATTCTACTGGATGCGTGTCATCCTTGCCTCAAATCGTGGAACTGTTATGGAGCTTGGGATTACTCCTATTGTCACATCTGGACTGGTCATGCAGCTCTTGGCTGGTTCAAAAATCATTGAAGTAGATAACAATGTACGAGAAGATCGGGCCTTACTGTAAGTGCAATTATATCTTGCAAAATATGTGTGCTACACTTGTTTTTCTATTTCAATCTTTTTCAAACCATAGTTTCTATATTCAATGAATGGGATTGTACTTTTGGCCTTCCAGAAATGGTGCTCAGAAACTGTTAGGCATCCTTATTGCTGTTGGCGAGGCTGTTGCTTATGTTCTATCAGGGATGTATGGAAGTGTTAATCAACTTGGAGTTGGGAATGCAGTCCTTATAATTCTTCAGCTCTGCTTTGCTGGTATAATTGTAATTTGTTTGGATGAACTCCTCCAGAAAGGTTATGGTCTGGGGTCTGGAATTTCACTTTTCATTGCAACTAATATCTGGTAAACTTTAATATGTTATTTTTTCTTTTTTCCACTAGTTGCTTGGTGTAGATTTTATGAACTTACTTATTGGTTGCTTCAAAAGTGAAAACATCATTTGGAAAGCATTTAGCCCAACTACAATCAACAGTGGCCGTGGAGCCGAATTGAAGGTGCTGTCATTGCTTTGTTTCATTTGCTAATTACACGAACAGACAAAGTTCGGGCACTTCGTGAGGCATTCTATCGGCAGAACCTTCCAAACGTGACAAACTTGCTTGCCACAATCTTGATCTTCCTTGTAGTTATCTACTTCCAAGGCTTCCGTGTAGTTTTGCCTGTGAGGTCAAAGAATGCCCGTGGACAACAGGGTTCATATCCAATTAAACTGTTCTACACTTCTAACATGCCAATTATTTTGCAATCTGCTTTGGTGTCCAATCTCTACTTCATTTCTCAGGTATTTGAACCACTATGCTTGGATGAATAAGATTTCATGGATATATCAATTGATATTTCAGCTAATACTTCCATTTTGATTGATTGTCCTCAGTTGCTGTATAGAAGATACAGTGGAAATTTCCTTGTGAACCTTTTAGGCAAGTGGAAGGAATCTGAATACTCTGGTCAATCTGTCCCTGTTGGGGGCATTGCATATTATATTACTGCACCATCAAGGTACAGGCATTTATGCATCTAAGTTTTGTTTTTCTGATGCTGATCTGGTCATTCAACCTGTAGATGATAGTTAAATTGTTGGTAAAATTGTTGCTTATTTCTGATATTGCAGCTTGGCCGATGTGGTAGCCAACCCATTTCATGCACTGTTTTATATAGTCTTTATGCTCTCAGCGTGTGCTTTGTTCTCAAAAACCTGGATTGAAGTTTCAGGATCCTCTGCCCGAGATGTTGCAAAGCAGCTTAAGGTATGACTTTGTGCAACTTATCAGTTTAGATTGATATGTGTGTGTGTTTGTATGGACAGTAATTTCTGATTAACTAGTTTATTTAGGTATTTTCTTGACCATTCCTACTCATTTTTCAATGCAAAAGGCTAAATATGTTATATATATATATATATATATTTGTTGATATGTCCTCACATTTTCTTTTACCTCTTATATATAAGATCCGTTCTGTTGAGAAGTTGTAACATTCCTTTGAAGAGTTAGCTAGGTTCTGTTCATATTATTGTCTGACTGTTTGGGCTACTATTGTAATATGTTGAAATTAATATCTAGAAGGATTAATCATATGGCTTCATTCACTCCTTTTTCTTTAATGCCAGTAGCCCAGCTTCATCTGTTTATGTAGTTTCTATGACATGGATTAATATATCAGAATGCTTGGAAAATCCTTCTGGTTGACCAAAGTTCAGTTTTTTGTTTTATGACCTAATGAAGTTAAGCTTCATGCATTATAATGACTAAAATGCAGATTCGATTACTATTCTTTGACATTATAATGATCCCTACGTCTAAAATGCAGGAACAACAAATGGTGATGCCCGGGCACAGGGAATCAAATCTACAGAAGGAACTGAATCGCTACATACCCACAGCTGCAGCCTTTGGTGGCATTTGTATTGGAGCACTGACTGTGTTGGCAGATTTTATGGGGGCAATTGGTTCAGGTACAGGTATTTTACTAGCTGTGACCATCATATACCAGTACTTCGAAACATTTGAAAAAGAGAAGGCCAGTGAACTTGGGTTCTTCGGTTTCTAAACTTATGAGGTCTGTGAGATGGCTGGTATTACCGATAGCTCGCTATTCATTTTTTCTGAGTGGAGATCATTTAGTTCATTGCGTAACACCTTAGATTTCAAATTTGAGCACATAGGCGGTAGTCAAGTTTAGATCTTTAGAGGAGCTGATCTACCTTTCATTATCTCATTTGCGATGCAAACTTATCGCAAGATCCAGTCATTTAATAGGAATCTCTTTATTCTAGTTATTTAATTTTAAGGTTTACTTTGGATAAAAAATATGGTCAATGTAGTCGGTTTTGTTGTAGAATAGAGATGTTAACGAGGGTTAGTAATCGACTTGAGTTCTACAAGAAATTTAATTTAATATATGGAATTTATCAACATTCATGACCTCAATTAAAGGGAAAAAAATTATATATCCTTATATTATTAATGATTTTATAGAAAATAAATATGAGACAGGTGAGAGGTGAGGGGGCTAATCTTCCATTTGTATCTTAGATTAAGCACAAAGATCAAATTTTGAAAAAATTCAAGAACAACAAACATTTGTTACACAATTGCAAATGAATCAATATAAATTAAAATATTTATTTTATTTTATGCCATAATCTATGGAATAGTTATGGGAAAACCTCCACAAAAGTATTGTACTCTCCATTTTTCGTCACCAAACAAATGTGGAAAGTACGATTCATTATGGCTGTGCACCAAACTCTACCAAAAAGGAAATTGTTACGTCAGGAAATTCTTTAAGAAATTATAAAATGGAAAGAAAAAAACCTAAATGAGAGAAAACCATAAATTTGACGACCAGCTATCGTTTGCCGATGATTCATCAGTGGTTGCGCGCCATTTAGTGAACTGCAGCCAACTAATAAAGGTCATTCTAGTCTTTTCGCTAAATAAAACTCATGCTGGAAAAGTAAAGAAAATGAGGAAATCTCTTTAGGTTGTCCTCACCAAATGTCGGTGCTGCTTAGAATCCATTTCTGCAGACCTTTCACCCTTCTCTAATGGCCCATTAAACCAACCACATAGCTCCTCCTCAACCAGATTCCTTTGAAATAACTTCATTTTTTCCCCCTCATTTCGAGATTCCACTTGTCCCTCTTTGCAGAACGGCATTGTTTTTTCTGATCCAAATAGAGTGAGCAATTTTTTGGAATCCAAAGTTGCCGACATTTTTCCTGGCGTTGTTCAATGTGATTTGTTCTTGTGCATTTTTTAAGTTCCAAAACCTTATAAGTCCACATTATTATTATTATTATTTTGTAAAGCTTTCATCTTTAGGCAGTTTATAGCTGAATCGTAAACACATTGTATAGATTTCGTAATCTGTAAAAATGGGGAAGAAATCCAAAGGGGGGTGTTTGGGTTGGCTCCTGGTTGTCATTGTAGCTGCGGCTGTCGGTTTTGGCATTTTTGTAGTGATTAAGAAGAAACATGCAGAATCAAATGGAGGGGCCTCCCCTGTTCCGGGGCCTCCTGGATCGGTTGCCAAGAAATACGCCGAAGCTCTGAAAACAGCAATGAAGTTTCTTGACGTGCAAAAATGTATGCGAATCTCCCCTTATTCTCATTTTCTTATCATTTTTGCTTTTCTTAGTTTTAAATCTGCGATCTGTTGTGATGTATTTGAGGCTCTAAATCGATATTCTGTTATCTTAGTTTAGCTAATGCTTTGAATGTGTTTCTTAAACTAGGTTTTTCACTATTTCTTTTGCTGGCTTAATTCATTTTCCTTAATTTTTTTTTCTTCAAATTATTCTGACTATATATAATTTAATCTTCGTTTGCAAATTGAAAGGAGACATTTCGGTTTCATAGCGATGTCTATTAACTCTTGCTTGGCCGTTTTCTTTCCCGTGTTTTTGTGGTGTGTTTACTTGAGGATCGAAATATTGTTTGCCTCTTGCAGCTGGGAAGTTGGAGGATAACCCGATCTCTTGGCGAGGAAACTCGGCTCTTAAAGATGGAAACCAAGCAAAATTAGACCTTTCAAAAGGAATGTTCGATGCTGGGGACCATATGAAGTTTGGATTCCCAATGGCTTTCACTGCTACAGTGTTGTCCTGGACTATCCTTGAATATGGTGATCAGATGGATAAGGTGAATCAATTGGAACCTGCTAAAGATTCACTTCGTTGGATCACTGACTTCCTTGTTAATGCTCATCCTTCTGAAAATGTTCTATACGTTCAGGTTAGTTATCCTTCTTGAAACACATCCACAAGATTGTGCTTTTAACAAATAAACAGATATATAGATATCAATTTACTTATATTGTCCCATTTTAAGAAATGAAAAGAAAAAAAGAGGGAGGTTGCTGATAGATGATTATATGAACCTAATATTAAAAATAAATAATCATAGGAGAAATTTTCACATTTTCTTGGTAAAACAGGTCTGTAAGAGTCAATACCATGTTTTTAATGTGTGGTTACGGATTAGCAAGAAACATTTACACTTAAGATTCTACTTTCTAGTTTAGTACACGAAATAACCACCCAATTGAATGTCTTCCTTCATAGGTCGGAGATCCTGTTGCAGACCATAAATGTTGGAACAGGCCTGAAGACATGACAGAACCAAGGCCTTTGACTCAGGTGAATGCCTCTTCCCCAGGATCAGATGTTGCAGCTGAAACAGCAGCAGCTTGGCATCAGCATCGCTGGTGTTCAAAGCCTCCGACTCAAAATATTCAGACACACTTCTGAAGCATGCAAAGCAGCTGTTTACATTTGCTGACAATCATCGAGGTTCTTACAGCAAAAGTATTCCTGAAGTCCAGACATATTACAATTCAACTGGTTATGGCGACGAGCTCTTGGGCTGCGAGTTGGCTATTTCATGCTACAAAGGATACAACATATTTTGATTACGTCACCGGGAAAAATGGTGAAGCCTTTGCAATTTTGGAAGTCCTACTTGGTTTAGCTGGGATAACAAGCTAGCTGGAACTCAGGTATTATTTATTTATTTATTATTATTATTTCAGTGATTGTTTCAGATAGTAAACTTGTGTACTTAGAACTGATGTCCTGGATTTCAATGGTTTGACATGATATGAGAACTCCATGGATTTTGTATTTGGCATGTGCGACCATATAACTAGTTTAACCAACAATTCATACCTTTTGCAGGTTTGGATGTAGATAGAACTTAAGATGGAGTCAATTAATTTATTACTAGTCTAAATTGATAAGTGACAATTTTCCAGATTTGTTGAACCAGCCTTCTCAACTTTTTCTTATTAAATTAACTACATGTATTAAATGTTTGATCTTCTCAGCTTAAAAAAATTCTAGAAGAACCTTAATTCAAGATTTATTGTCCTGAAGAAAGGAAAATTAATCTTCCCATGTGGTCTCGAGTGCAGGTCCTACTGTCCAGGATCAACTTCTTTGGTTCGAAAGACACCTCAAACTCCCAGATGCTCAAGAAATACAGGGAATCAGCTGAGGCTGTTATGTGTGGCCTTATTCCAGATTCGCCAACGGCAACCTCTAGCAGAACTGATAGTAATTTCTTTCTTAGACCTTATATATTCTTCTTCTGAACATTTCCTTCTCACTTTTCTGGTAGCACAAATCATGTAATTTTTTGGTGAAACCAGAGAATATTTCAGTACTGTTCCATAAATTATTTAAGTACAAAGTAAATCAGGGAAGGGTCCTTAATTTTATATCCAAATGGAACTATGTATGTTCTCAATTTTTAGGTTTCTTGGTGTTATTATTGCTTACGTTTTGAATATGTTAATACAGATGGTCTTATATGGGTTAGCGAGTGGAATGCTTTGCAGCAGCCCGTGGCATCAGCATTTCTGGCTGTTATATACAGTGATTACATGCTATCATCTAGGCCCAAATTTCATGCAGTGGAAGTTCTTTTAAGCCAGCAGATCTCCGGAAGTTTGCAATCTCACAGGTATGTGTATGCACATTGTGAAGCATTATTTAATTAAAAAATCTTGATGATAGTGTCCCCTATAAAATATGTAATTGAATTTGTGTGGTTTTTGTTAGGCTGATTATGTGTGGGTGAAAACCCTATGTCAATGAGTTATCTTGTGGGTATGGAGACGAATACCCAAAATATGTGCACCACAGAGGAGCGTCAATACCAGATGATGCAACACCTGGGTGCAAAGATGGTTTTAAGTGGCTTGACTCTAAGAAACCTAATCCAAATGTTGCAGTCGGAGCTCTTGTAGGTGGACCTTTCCTAAACGAGACCTATATTGATTCAAGAAACAACTCAATGCAAGCAGAACCAAGCACATACAACAGTGCAGTTTTGATTGGCCTTCTTTCTGGTTTGGTCACTACATCCTCAGTGGTGCAATCTTTCACCTAGGTTCACCCATTGTTGTTGATGCACTATTATTACGTCCCCTGATCCTGTTTGTATAGTATATTATTATAGTGTGTTTCTACTTAGGATTAACTGTTCCACTTTATCCATTCATTCTTGCATAAATACGTGCACCTGCTGCTTCTGGCATTATATTTTGTAGTAGTAATAGTAGTCGTGTATGTGTTACTTACTCACTACATGTTCTGGTATTGGAGTCCTCTCATATTCTTGGCCACCACTAGTGTTAAATGCTAATCAAACTGGCTGAAAATATGAGAACATGAATCTATACTTGAAACAAAGAAAGAAAAAGAAAAGAAAAGGAAAGAGGTTTGGATGTTGGGAGTCTATATCCGCAACAAGAGAACAGAAAATGATGTGGGGGGGTGCACGTGAGCACTAATTGGCGATATGATTCTGTGCTCTTATTTCAACTACTGCTACTGTGCAAACAGCCTAGTCAAGGGGCACCTGTAAGCTGGAGGGCCACACGCCCACTCGCACCACCACTTTCTCTAAAAACTCCAGTTAGTTTATTCAGTGTCTCTCGCTTTGTCTGGCCACCCAAAGTCCATCATCCCATTTATTATCTACCTCCTCCTAGCCTACTTCTTTAAATAGATCAACACTAACGTTCTTGCTAACCTCACTTTTTCTTACTATAAATGGAAGCTCACGGACACAAATTTTTTCCCCCTTCCCAGTGAGTTGAAAGTCCCTTTTCTTTTATTCACTAGCTATTAACTCAAAGAAACAACATTTCGGACAAAAAAAAAAAAAAAAAGTAAATGGTCAATCTATATCTAATCTTCATGCACGAGAAGAGAATATCAAACACAAAATACATTTAGTACACTAACGTTTTTTTTTTTAACAACAAAAATTTACTAGTCCTGTATAACCAGGTTAGCACTAATTGAAAATTGACACTTAAATGGGAGAAAAAGAAAAAATCCACAGCTAATTAAAAGAACTGTGGCTCCTATAAGTACATTAATATTCCCCTGCAGGCTGAGTCACGACTGAAGTTGAAGTATGTACGTACGGTCATTGATGTGAGAGCAAAGATTAGAGGCGAGTGAGTCAACGAGCTATGTCGGATTTAGTGTTGTAACCCAGTTGTTGCTCCTTCTCCCAACTGAGTTTGGAGGCCACCCCGTTATGTTCCGGCACATATTCCTGCATATCCACAGCCAATTTGACATCTTTATCTTTCTTTTTCCCGAAACAAACCATCTTCTCAAGTACTCATAATTATTAACTTTTGTGGTGCGCTCATGGCCTACCTACCTCAAGCTTGGACATGAGTTCATGGGCAGTTGGGGCAGAGACAATTATATGACGGGCAGCTGGTGTAATGAATCCCTCGTCCACAGCTTTGTCTATGAATGACAGGAGCGAGTTGTAGTATCCATCCACGTTCAACAATCCAACCTGCATTTTTATTTATAAAAAGATGAACAATCATTTCTCGACTTAATTTGTAACATTTCAGAATATTGACTGACATCCATAAAAAATGAAGTTGTTGAATTTTTTAAGTACCGGTTTGTCATGAATCCCGAGTTGTGCCCAAGTGATAACTTCAAGAAGCTCCTCCAAAGTTCCATAGCCACCTGCACGATTCCATGTACGCCCATTACTATATGACAAATACTGTTTCTGGCTACTCCCATTTCTTTTTAATGTTTATATGTCTTTTTCTTTTTACGATTTTCAATTGATAACAGAGTTGCCTCTTTTGTTTGCACAAACGTGGCAACAATGTTGTCAATTTCAGAAAGCTGCTCGGACAGCAGCCAACCAATTATGACCATCATCATCATCCATCCATCACATACTTTTTTACATGCCATATTCAATAATCAGAAGAACCAGTCCCCCCCACCCCATGGTGTAATAATGCCTATACCTGGTAAGGCTATAAATGCATCAGCTTGCCGAGCCATTTCTGCCTTCCTTTGGTGCATACCAGAAACAGGTCTCACCTCTCCAACAGTCACCCCAGTAATCTGAAATATATAGACCATAAATCAATCATTATCTCCTCCGACAAGGGTAAAATTTTCTTTCTTCTAATAATAATGATTGATAATTGGGAATTTGATGGGATCATGTGGGAAAAAAGAAAAAGAGAGAGAGAGACCAAGATCACATGATCGAGCTTCCTTAGACAACCCACACGTACTATATAAGGTCCATACGGTTGGTTACAAAATGAAAGAAACAAAGTGGAATTACCTCTCTGGGCATCAAGGTTTTGGGAATCACCCTGCAAAAAGGGTACAACAGTTTTAGTCCAAAAGAAAGTACCTTCCAGGTGCAGAGCAATAATAATTTAAGAGAACTTTGGATGAAAAAAATATTCATGATTTTCTTTTTATTTAATTACCCTAACACGTGGCGTCCACCATTAAAGACAGCTTGAGAAACTAAGCCCATCAATCCAACACTTCCACCTCCATAGACGAGGTCAATGTTCCTTTCAACCTGCCAATTTTAAATCAAAAGTGTCAAAGTTTTCATCAATTTTTTCTTTTTAAAAATATGCATTACTTGCATTAACACGCAATTCTGTTCCAACGTGAATCCCATAAAATACAATTCACGTTACTCACACTGATAACAACACTTCTCTGCTTCTCAATTATAGCTTCTTCTTTTTTTATAATTTTTTTTTATAAAAATGATTTTCTCTGTACTACCAATTTCTTTCCCGGAATAAGCAAAGTGATTCTTGATTTTTCCTACTTATCACTGAACTACTTGAAAGCTAATTCGATCTCCAAGAAATGATCTTTCTTAACCTACCAGTGATTCGAAACAGATAAATATTTCATAAAACCTCATTGATTTCAATGAAAGAAAAAAGGGAAAAAACTAATCTTGAAATAATTAACCAAGAACTTGGGGGAAAAAAAACTAATCTTGGAAAAGCGTAGTAGAGTTTGGCTTATGCATTTAAGGCTGCCCACTGACGTATTTAGGGTACATGAAATGAAGATTGGTCAGTAAGGATATATATATATATATACCAGTTGATTAGCAAGCTGAATTGCAGCAAGCTGGTAACTGGGATTCTTGCCAGGACTGCTACCGCAGAAAACACACATGCGCTTGAATCTTGATGACTTTGTTGCTTGAGCTTGGCGAGAATACTGCTGCTGGTTATTATTCTCCATATATATATATATATAAATGAGTGACTCCTACAGGAAATTAATAGACGACTCAGCTAGCTAACTCCCACAAACTCAACAATTCTTGATGATGACTGACTAGCTAGCTATCTTTGTATAGGAAGAAGAAGAAGAAGAAGAAAGAGAAGGTAGAGAAGGGAAGGGAAAGGAATTGCAGAGCAATGAAGGCGGGAATGGGGAAGTATTATGGTGTTGGGGATTAATTATATATATGATTATTGCGATGGCATAGTACAGTAGAGTAGGGTGTATATATATATATATATGTATAAATATGTGGGTGTTTGGTATGCTAATCAGCAAGTTTTCTCTTTTCCACAACACTAATTAACCAATATTCTTCTTCTTCTTTTTTTCCCCTTTATTCACCAATAACCTACCTATCCTCCTTTCAATTAAATGTTCAAATGTGTAAAATTCAAGAAAGAGAAATTTGAATTATCTCCAAAAGAATGGATATAAAGGAAGATTGATGTCACGATGCAACTATAAAATGAACACTAGTTAGTTACTACAAGCATTTAAGTTTTTTTTTTTGTTAAAATGGATATTATAGTGTTAAATTATTATATGAGAAATTAGGTGTTGATGGACATGTAATTTATTAATAATGAAAATAATAAAAAAAATTAAAGAATTTTGAATGAATAATTAAATTTACAAAAAAAACTTGTGAGAAATTTTATATAGTAAAAGAAGGGCCACTTGAATAATCTTCTTCAAATTCATCAATTTGAACTTGAATTTTCCGAGACGCTGTCGCTGTCAATCTAAAGGCCAGAGGATGGAGCACCGATTTGTCCTGCGGGTCCCCGCACTTGCTCCTCTCTCTTGTGATAATTTTCTTTTTTCCTAATAATATATTTAATTTTGTAAAAAGAAAAAAAAAAGAGTTATGGCTTCTGCTTTGTACACAAGTATGTGTGGGTGTGGCTTCTGCTTTGTACACAAGTATGTGTGGGTGTGGCTTCTGCTTGCGGCTCTAAATGGATGGAACGTTAAAATCCATCACACCCATAAATATACTACTTTTTTATGGAGTTTAAAGTAAAGTAATAAATATTGAATAATAAAGTTAATGTATAAATAAATAAACAAATAAAAGAGGGAGCAAGAATTAATTGGGTTAAAGATAATTGAGAATAGGTAGTATAATTGGAATTGTGATATCATTGGTCATTTATTACAACTTTTATCATGATGATAGAGGAGGAGGAGGTTTATTATTGGTCTAAATGTGTAAGGGTTGTTTGAGTCAATCGTGCTGACTTTTGAAAGTTGAACAAAAAAGAAACAAGTATTATATATATATATATATATGTGTGTGTGTGTGGGGAGGAAGGTGAACAGTGGATGTAATAATAATTCTTGAGAAACAAAAGAGGGGAGAGGACATCACATGACGGTGTTCCTGAAACCGTACTATATATTTGTACAAAAAGGTATTTCGTGAAGTTGAAGAGCCAAAAATAATGAAGGCTGTGGTTGATAACCCTATTTTGAGTGCATAAATTTGAAAAAACACAGCAAATGCCCGTCCCACCATTACAGCGACTACACATTATTCTCAATTATGTGCTTTCGATGCATCCATATTATTACAGTTCAATCTGCAATATTGCACGTGTTCTCTATTCCTTTTCTTTTATTTTCTTTTACCCTCTCCCCCCACCATCATTTTCTTTCTTTTTTACATCATCTTAATAATAATTACCTTGCTAACATTAATCATCAAGTATAAATGATAATAGTTTTTTCCTATTTTAAAGAATTATATTAGTATTTAAATGATTCTTGATCCAATACGTAGTAGTAGTAGTAGTAGTAGTGTAGGCTATATATATTGTGGCACGAGGGTTGATCAAACTTTTATGAGATATATATTCTATGTTGATGATTCTATATATATATGTATGAATATGTGAGTGCGTGTTTCTTTTATTTCACCCTTAATTTGCATATTTTTATTACACTTTTTTCATATGTAAATCGAAACTGTTCCAGTATATTGTTAGCTTGGTTTCCTTGAATATGCCAAATAAAGTAAGTGAAAATAATGTATAACCTATTCAAATACCCAAAACCAGTGTGTTTCACATTAACGTCGGCTAAAGTCACTTCCACATGTTACATAATAATAATAATATCTTAATTTGTTTAGTTTCTTGCGATAGAATAATTAATAATGACATGTAAATTTCTAGGTTTCATCATAAAAACAATATTTTGTAACCAATGATCATTCAATATTAGAAATAAAAAAGATAACATTTTTTGTAGTGATTAATTTCAAACCTAGGCGTGCATGCATGTTTCCTTTTTCATTCTACATTGCTCAAGAAACCATAAGATACATGTGGCAAAAAATGGGTTTCAGAGTAGGTAGAGAGAGAGAGAGAGAGAGAGAGAGAGAGAGAGAGAGAGACCAAAATAAATAAATAAAGAAATTAATTTAAAGAAAAGGAATGAAGGGGAGTGTAGCTGAGGAAGGTTCAGGTATCCAAGTTTGGGTCCCAAAAAGAGTTGAATCAAATGGCATAAATTTCCTTCCTTTATTTCTTTATCATCACAACAATATTATATTGTTTCTTTTAGAGTGGAAGAATTAATACATTAATTCTCTGTAAGTCCTCCTCCCATCATCATCATCTTCTTCTTCTTCTTCTTTGAAAATTCATTGAATCTGAAACTCTTCAAGTCCAAATTAACAAGTGTAAATTTATAATAATAATAATAATAATAATGCTTGTCAATTGTTTTCATAATAAAGAAAAGAATTCGTCACTAGTTTTTAAGTTAATCTCCACTTGATCTGTGTGGCACAGTATTTCTGATGTTAAATGTGTCTAAATCTTAGAGACTAATCCATCTCCTATATGAAAAGACTTTAATTAACATTCTTCTTCTTTTTTTGGTTGCAGTCAATTTTGATGGACATTTAAAGGAAAGATACCGACCTTTCACCCAACTCCTTTTACAATTTTCTATGTTAGTTACATATATTTTATAATTTATGAACAATTCCTTTTTCTTTTCTTAGCCCGCAATATTCTTCAAACTTTTCTTTTTTAAAAAAAAAAAGTAAGCTACTTTTGTAATTAAAATGCTGTCTGATTAAATTGTTAATTACCGTTGAAGATCTTTTGGTAACAAAAGTATTGTGATCATGCATTTGATTTGAATCAACGTTTTCAACTCCATCATCGTCTTAAGCTGCACACTGCTTCAACAACATGCATTTTTTTATTTTTTTTTCTCCCTTTCCTTTTAGTTTATTATATATGCAAGAATCAAAGTTTCTTATCTCTTACAAAATCAAATTTCTTTGCACAAATATATATATATATATAATACATACTAACAAGAATCAATAGGGAAGATATTTGAAGTGGCATAGTAATTGGTGTTCCCATTAGTAGTGGGATTAAAGTGGTAGGGTTAGACTTTTGGATGAAAAGAGGGCACGTGGTGGCATCCATTAGCTGTTTAAGTGTATGCTTCCTCTAATCCAGCCGTGTCCCATGACAAGAACATATATATAGATATATATATCATTAATTTCCTTTCCTTTTGCTCCCACATTTGATTTGATTTGATTTAGAGTACGTTTTTATATATATACTATCTGTTATTTTCATATCAAATATCAATTCAACACTTGTAGTTCTTATCCAATCAAAACCTTTTGCTCTCTCAGACTTATCTCCATAACTACTTACATAGTGAAGCTTGGTGGTTGCTTCGTGTATTGTTTTTAAAATTAATTAATTAATTAAAAGGAAGGAGGGCAGTAGGTAGTGTGGTTGATTTTGGTTTAAAGTTTATTATAAAATTATAAAATCATTACTCTTTCTAATTTTTATTGATGGTAGAGTTTGAGCAACTTGGTTTGGCTTACTTTGGAATGAGTATATATTATTAATCAATCAAATGACTGACTGAAATGAACAGTTTCTAATTTTGAGCAATAATTCATTAATTATTTTCATCATTACTTATATAATTCTTATCACTGAATAAATAAGGTATATTCATTTAAAGAGATTGTTGGTAAGTGAACCATAACCATCAGTCTCTAATATATTAATTCATTGTTTATTTCAAACATGTCATTTTCTTTTTTCCTAATCTAAAGGAGGGATTACATTATAATTAATCTTCTTGACTACTACTTCTCTCGCTCTCTTAATTTTCATCACAAATATATATATATAACATGCAAGGGATATATATATATATATGTCGTCATTAAGTACACATTTCTTGATGGATGTGTCAAACAGAAATCAAAATTCTAAAGGGTTTTCTTTCAATGTAACTTTTTTGGAAGTTGAAAGATGGAAAACAAAAAAAAGAAAACCTAAACCACAGCGCGGCTAGGTATATAATTAATGAAATGAAAAGCTGGATTATTCGTTTGGATTGTATATATGGGTGGATGAAATAAGGTGATATAGTTGTTTTGGGTTCATGACAAACTTTTTTTGGAATTTGTATGACTTTTTTTTTTTTTTTTTTTTTTGTGGAAAAGAAATTTAGATCTGATGCATACACGATGAGCTTATAAACAGTTGATTTCTTCTTCTTCTTCTTCGTTTTGTTTCTTTGGATTGGTCAGATTCTATTATCCCTTCGCCGAATTCTATGACTAGAAAGCTCCATCCCTCATCTTTGTACTTTCTTTCTTAATTCTTATATATACGTGTTTCCATGTTAGTGATTCCGGGGTATACAGGCAATTCTCTTGAATATTCATCCACCCGTTGCTTTAATCCTTAATATGTATTTATTGGGTAAACAGATTCTTTGAACATTTACCATTCCTAACTAATCCTAGCTAAAACAACACATCGGTCAATACAATATAGAGAGTATATACCTTTGTTTCAAAATTTAGAATTTTCTAAATACATGATAATTAAACTGCATCATGTACTCCGCCAGATAGCAATTGCGATAGGTATTAAAAAATCCACCACATGTGGAATAAATTTAGTGCCCACTATCTTGTAATTCAACTATACGTCTTTTTCCTTTTCTTTTCTTCTATTTGACAAAATATTACAATTATTTTTATATATATATAGTTTCATATATATTAACATTGACTATGTATATTCGCAGAAGAATTAGGTCAGCACTGACTTCATAATGGATGTAATGTGTCTTGCTAATCCAATATATATATTCATGACTTCTAGCTTCAGAATTACTTCCTCAAATAATTAATTAGTTTTCTCTTTCAGTCTGTAATTGATGTCAGTCTGTAATTGATGTTTATATTAAAATATTATCAGCAATCTTAGTCTCTTAATTATTTTAATTATCCTTCTAAGTGATTTCACCTTACAAATATACAAACTCTCCTCCAGAATTAGTAGTATGTCGGCATACGTTATTGATTAATCATGTTCTAAGTATATGGATTTTTATTTTTTTTATACATATTAAACTAAAGAGTATTTTTAAAAAAAAAAATTAATGACGTGAAAATTCATGTTATTCTTTGCTTTTGGTAAATATTGAAATATATATATTGAGATCGGAAAAAACTGTGATGAGATACGGGCTCCATGTTTCCATAGCTGTGGGAATGTAGACTGCCCACCTAATGATTTATGATCTACACGTGTGAACGCAACATGTGATGTACCTTCCAAGATCCATGGACTTCAATACCAGGCCCGCGTCAACCACCAGTTCTTCTTCTTCTCTTCTCATTTTTTTTTTTTTTTTTATAACCAAATTGATCCAAACTTATGCCTTAAAATATAATAAAGATGGTAAATTCATTGTGAAACAAAGATTGATTCTATAGATGCACGGCAGGATTTGCCCTTGTCTCTCAGTGTAGAGCTGTGAGTGAAATGGAGTTTTTCATTCTTTTTCTAATAAATAAAATAAAATAAAAGAGGTCCCCTGAATTCCTGAACAAGCGTGCGTGCGGCCTTAGCTTCTTTTCGCCCCTTGCGACAGCTAAGTCAGCCTCTTCCGAGCAAAGTCGACGGGTGATGGCTAAGTGAAAAATGATGGAAAAACAGAGAACTTGAGAAGGAGAGAGTTTGCAAGTAAGCCTGGAGTGCTATAGAGATTGTTGGAAAATTGGATAATTACAAGTGTGAGGCCAAAGGCCATATTTATACAAGGGAGGCAACCTCCTTAAAACAAGGAGTGCCCTAAATCCGGAAGTGCCCTAAATCCGGGAGTGCCCTAATTCCGGGAGTGCCCTAATTTCGGGAGTGCCCAGTGGGGCCTACACTACTTTCGCCCCTTATGCCAGAATTTGGGAATATACAAAAATAAGGGGAAGGGAATCCTATACTAGGCCCGAACTTGACCATGGCCCTGCCAAACCTCGACCCGACTAGACCGAAACTAAGCAAGGCGGCACAACACGCTTGGAAAAGGCGGGGGAGATATTATTGAATTTTAAACTCACTTCTTTCTTTGACAAATTCAATTCACTTCTTTCTTTGACTATTGTGAATTAGTGTACTGGCTACTTCCGCTACATAATATTACAACTACCACCTCCCCATTTTGGTTTACTCCTCCATAGCCAGCAAAGCTTCATCAGATAATCTCATACCTCTTGTCGGCTCTCCTTTTCCATTATCCATCCCCCCAACCCCTAAAAGCATCACACATATACATACATATATATATATACACAGAGAGAGAGAGAGAGAGAAGAAAAAGAGGAACATTATTTTTCAAGTAATCCTGGGTAAAGACATATGGTATTAAAACATATAGCATTTGAAGGTAAAAGTACACGGGACCTGTACACAAACGAACGTGTTGCACTAAAACTATCCCGACTTTCTGTTTATTTATCACCCAACTTGTAGTCTTCGGCAATCAGAGATCTAAAATGTCATTTGAGAGCTAAATCTATAATATGTTTTTCTCATTTCAAAGTAATAATGAGCACAAGATGTTAGAAGCAACCAACTATGGTACAACAACAACGAAAATAAAGAATGAACCAATAAAATATCTAACGCTGATAATCCGAATTTGGTGGCCTCCTATGTCCCCTGCCCAAAGCTGAGAATCGATTCCCGGAATGGTGCCGATCATTATACCCCCGGCCAACATTTGGGTTACTACCTTGGGGAGTCTGAACACCACCCCAGTTCGTGCTGCCAGTTCCATATTGTTGATAGCTTCCATGATATCCACCCAGTTGAATAAAATTAGCCCCTGGCCGAAATGTAGCTTGGTCCAAATGCTGTGGATTCAGAGGATAACCATGTCTTCCCTGTTGCTGATATCCTGTTTGGTAATATCCATGTCCAGAGTACTCTCCACTCTGGCTATTGGGATTATAAGCAGCTGGAGAAGCATACGGTTGTGCATAGCCCCGAGCATACTGACTCTGAACAGGACCCTGACCAGAATAATTTGTTCCATGCGTACCCTGATATCTATCATTGCGATACGTAGATGTATAAGGTTGACCATTGTGTCTATCATAATGTAAGGCAGGGGGCTCCATGAGTTTGATCACCATAACCACTTCTATCAGCCTTCATCTGTAAACTGTTAACTACTAAACGACGAGCAGCCTCATCAAGGTTCCTACCAGAAACAGCACCAGCTGGATTGCGGTTATTGTTATAGTTGTGCTTGTGGTTATGGTTATAGTTATCATTACGCCTGAAAGGATGGAAATAATCAATCAGATTTTCACTGAAATTCCATATGAATAATGTTTTAAAAGAAAAGAGGAAAAGGGGAAAAAAAAAAAAATCAAGCACTCAGTAAAATCCACAAGTCCATTATACCTTCCGTTTTCCATGGGTCTCCTCCCTGAATCCTCATGCCATAATGTGGGCGCTGGTTTCACATCCTCTATCGTTACAATCTGCAAAGAAAGGTTTTAGTAGCTTAATACAGGAGGGGAAAAATGGAGAGAGAGCTATCCATGTTCTGCTAATGAAACATCGGTAATGTAAACGGAATAAAATTCCCAAGAGCTTCTTTCTACAAATAAAAGGCAACTAACCAGACTACTAGACCACTTATTTTACAACCTGAATTAAGCAAAAGCACAAATAACCAAACCAGTCTAGGATCAGTAGCACCATCCCAGGATCTCCCAAAAGATGCCTAGGAGAAACATCCAACAAGATTTGTTTTAACAGAATTAGAGCCTACAAATATCACTAGAAATGCACACAATCCTGTTTCTAGTTCTGCTAGAGAAATTAACAGAGAATGCCAAGACTGCAACATATCATGTTCTTCCTAAAACAATCAAAACTGTAAAGGAAGGTGATCATGCTTGGACCCTGCTCATAACATCAAGTCAATTTTTTGCTTTCCAAATCACAAGTACTAGTAACATTTGGATCCATCATGGGAAGGCTTCTCTAGAAAATGTATTAAAAAGTTAGATAACAGGATTTAAAGAAATTTTTCCTTCAGTTGACTAACTCCCATGCAAGGTAAACTATAAGAACTGGCCCAAAACATACGCAAATATATGCAACCAGGATTTGAAAAATTGACATACTCTCTTCGGGAAAACAACCCCAGCAGCTGGACGTGTAATGTGCTCATGAGCATCAGGTAGTCTGTAAATGGCACATCTGAAAACAGTGGGGCTAAACAGTCAAGAGTGTATATATATGTATAAGAAAGGATGATATTTCCAGTAAATAATATAAAGATTAATATTAGAAAATTTCTACTCACATGACTTGATTATCCATAATATCTTCCAATCCTTGAATAGGTGATCTGAAAACTGGAGGACAAGGATCTCCAGCACAAAGAGAGATGTAACCATTCATCCCACCACTGCAAGTAAAATGAATCAAATAATCAGCAAAGACACACCAATCAACAAACTTGTACTACGTATTTAACTAACACAGTTAATGTGGAGAAAGCTTAGAACTAAGCATTAGTAAGTTGTATTTGGAGCATAAGTCAGCAAGCAACAATAGCCAGAAAAGTACATCCTAATCTCAATTAGATGTCAAAAGACTATGGAGCAAGTCCAGCATTTGAAGAATTGCCATGTCACAATAATCAAGAATAATAAGGCAGGAATGAGATTAAATGATCAGGAGAAAACAACAGAGGATGAGAGTATGTGGCAGGAGCTGTGGTTTTTCCAGTTGATCACAAAATGAACAATTTAGTCTCATCAATGCAGAATAGGATGCAATCAATCACAACATGCTCACTCGAGAAGCACATGTTATACAGTTTCTAGAAGTTCCCGTGCATCAATTGCATGCACATCCTTATACAATAAATTCTTATGTCCAACTACATAAAATTGTAAACATGAACTAGCAAAAACAGCAAATACACACTCCAACTGGCTCTCAAAACACTGAACAGTGAAGAGCATTGAATATTAGGTGTGGGAAGAGGCTATACTCAATTTCAAATATGCTGTGCGATACAAACCTAGCTCCAGGATCAAGTGGCTCTTTAATACTAATCCGTTCTTCACCACTGAGCTGTTTATGCCGGTCATCAAGAGAAAATATATATGGAGAAAGTGTGTGAGCTGACGACACAAAAAGCATATCCATCATCACACTATTTCTTCGTGCTTCTTCCTCCTGGGAACAAATGAACTTATTAAGATATGGTTATCTAGACAAAGGAATAAAAGGATATACCCATGGATTTCAACATAGAACTCACCGTCAAAGTATGTTCAAGCTTAGCAACCTCGGAAAGAAGACGGTCTTCATCAATGAAAGGCAATTTTGCAATACCCTTTAGACAAGGAATGATATATTAGAAAAGATCAGTATGGTGTGAAGGGTAAATCAACCACAAAGCTATCTTGTTCATATACTAAAATAAGGATCAAATACTACATAGATAAACAGACCTGCCAAGAAAACCGTTTTCCATTCATGTCAATTTCAAAATCTGATACATTGAGAAGTTAAGTTAGGAATGAAAAAGAACAAGTTCAGAAACAGTGAATTATTATAGGTATAATATCATACCAATAGGATAAAAATCAATGATGGGTGAGTTTGGATCTGTCATCAACTTCCTGTACTGCTCAGGAAGAGCATGGGCACTGCAAATAAATCCAGTTAGAACTTCAAAAAAGGAAAATATTGAGAGCATCAAATTGGAAATTACAAACCTGGCAGCAGGGAAGACCCCCAACAGTTGATTGAATGGTTTAAATGGAGAGCCAAGTTCAAACGTTATATTCAACTGTCCCAAATCCTTCAGGTCTGAAGCAAATGGAGCGTAGTGATATGGATAAAACCTGTGAAAAGACAATTTCTTCCATAAGGATCGTGGTTGAATAGTTTCCTAACACATTATACCCATAATAGTAATAACATTTCAAACAATGTTTCTTGCCATTATCTGGTCAATGTCCAAAACTGCCAATAGAGGATCTTGACTTTAAAAGGATTCAAGAAGAAAAGGAGAAAAGAGAAGAACAAAGAGAAAACAAAAAAGAGAAATAAATAAAAGAGAGACAGTCAAGTCTCTTATGTTCACATCACGTGTATGGAAGAAGCATCAAGGCCTAATGAGAATTGGTAGCTAAAAAGTAGAGAGAAGAGAATAAATCCTGTTTGAAAAAACAACAATGACTATAGAAAGAATCAGAGATGTGAACTTAAGTAGGGTTCAAGCCCAACAAGAAAAAGAATATGCATGACAAACAGAAACTATAATAAAAATTTAAAAATTAAAAAAATTAGGAAAAAAAAAAAAACTGGTGTCATTTTCCAATCACTTGTTGTCAACCAGGAAAGAAAAGAAGCCTGGAGCTAACTTCTGTGTCAAGGATTTTTTACCATGAGATAATGTACAAAAACACAGGAAGCGAAAAAACTGATGTTGTAATCAATGTCATGAATCTATGAGCAGCTCAATCTGAACAAGGAAAATAATGGTAAATAAAAATAATAATAATAATAGAAGTCACACACAAAGCATGATGCACAAACAGAATCCATAACTTTAACAAAGACGAATAAAGAGATTGCATCAAGAAGGCATAGAAATATATTGCTTTAGTCAAAGGTAACAGGAAAAGATCTAGGAAGAAAAGTTTACCATTGCCAGGAACAAACTCCTTCATAGTAGTAGTGCATTACCCAACATAAGCCTTCAGTGTATTTAGCTACCTATCATTAAAAAAAAATCAATGAAATAACAAACAGTGAATCATGGCCAATTAAGTCCATGCACTGGACACAGTGTATACAAACATACAATAAAATTCTCTGCACATTTAAACAAAATGAAATAATAACAAGACCCTTCGAGACAGTGAAGTTAGAACAGATGTCAGGCACTAGAATTCTATAATTGGACAAAGTTTGCAACAAAAGAACACCACCTCAATTAGGTTTTTTTAAGAATATCAAACCACACATTTATGTAGATGACAATAACTTACAACATCTTTTCGCACTGCATCAAGTTCTTCTGGAGTTCTAGCAGAAAACTTTTCCTCATAATACCTCTCTTTCCATCCTGGTTCTCCCAGTTTAACCTAGCAAGAGCATAGAAGAGAATCAACTACAATCAATCATTTAAGAGGGCGATATAATGCAAATACACAATCAGGCAGTTTGACAAGTGCAATGGTGATTGTAAATGCATTTTCATATCTGAACCTTGTCTTCCTCTGGATTATCTAAGTTGAAAGAATCAGATCTTTCACGCAGTGACTCCTTTAACTTCGTTTTCAATTCTTCTTTGTTTTCCTGGATCTACAGTCAAACAAAAACAATGAATATGAGAATATTGAAGAGTAAACAAAAACCTATAAGAATACAAATTGTAAACGACTTAGATATCATAACACTGGTTAAAGGAAAACCAAAAGCTGCAAACAAGTAGAAAATAGAATGTTCTAAAGAATATTCAAGCTATAAGCCTGTGCAATACTCGTGCATATCTGTGAGTTCATCTCCATAAAACCAATCTTAAGGAATGGTGGGAGGTAGAATTACATCAGAGTGCCTCTCGTGAAGCAGTAAAACATACTTCAATTTCAAGACTATTCTCAGCTTCAACTATTGCTGCACCAATAGTGGCCCCTGAAGTCAAGCGTGCAACCTTCTTGGGATGAACTTTGGTCCGTTTATCATCTGATGTTTAGTCTTCATACTCTGATCATCCTTACGTGAGAGTGAAGATCCTTGTGGTTGATAAGGTGAAGGTAATGGACCAGAAGCAAGACGAGAACCATGGAACCGAGCAACTGGAACCAGAGATTCAGGTTGAAATTGAGGTTCTGCATCATCGCCTCTTTTAATTTGAGCCTTTTCACGCTTAATTCTTTCAGCTTGTCTCTGTTTAAAGGAGGGGCACGGTTTCAGAAATAACAACATACTACCAGAAATTTACATAAAAATGAATTGTATCGGTCGCAATGAATTTTCTCAATCATAATAGATAGGGGCCTATTGATCTTGATGACCCATTAACCTCGCTTCAAACCCATATGCTTTTAGAGAGACAAATAAGTTACTTTTAGCAATAATTTAGATTGCTTTAAAGAAGAGAGAAGTAAAATTATTCAAACAAGAAAAATTCCAACAGAAGGGGGACAGGAATAGTAATCATGGAATAAAGCTTATCATCTCTACCAAAGTAAGAATATAACTTTCCCAGGAATATGTTAGGTGTAAATATGTGTAGTTTAACATTGCCTTGTCCTTCCTTTTGATATTACAAAATTAGTAAACTTTGTTGTAACAAAAATGAATAGTAGCATCCTGTGAAGAAATAGGAATGAGCGACAAAATGCACTTCTTCATATCAAAGCCGAAGCTGTTTATAATATTTTTCAATTCATATGCTCAAAGTTTCATTTCATACAATAGAAGACAAATATAATATCAAAAAGATAAGGACACAAGTTATCCAAATAGAGCCAACTAAAAAAAAGTGACAAGGGGTTATTTCAAAATGAACCTGATGCAATCGAGCTCTTTTCTGGAATATCTTATCTTCATATGATCCCACAGCCTGAATAAAATGTTCCACCCTGCTGAGAATTGGCTAAGAAACAAATGGAGGTAAAGTTAATTAGGGTGAAAAAATGCATAAATAAATAAATCAATAAATAATAGATCAATGCTACTAGTAACTCAGAGAAGCAATACCTTGCTCGAGTCTGTCAGATATCCACCTAAAGCATTAAATTCTTTCTTATAAACAGCCAGCAACAAGTTAATAGCGCCCTAATCACAAAGAAGAAACAAGTCAATGAAACAATATTGTAGCATTGTTCATTAAAGATCTGGGATAGAACTTGGAAAATATCATACAGTAAAATAGTCAAAAACGGCAGAAAGATAAACAGAAGAAATGCTCTACTTCCAAAAACAAGCATAATCTATGAGAAATTTAGCTTAACAAAATGAACTGTCATCAGGCAACCATCAAACCAAAAATACCATAAACTCAACCAACCCTAAGATGTCAACACACAGCAAATTATTATTTTCCCTCCTCTTTTATAGAATAAAACACAAGTATATCTATATCAATTTATACAGAAAAAGGATATATCACAAACAAAAGAATAAACCATATAAATAAAATAAAAATTAAACAAAAAGGATATCGTCATGAATAGGGCTCACAAGCCCGCACAACAACTCTAGATTTAGCAACGCCTATGATTTAACTACTTGCACAGCCTTACTATATCAAAAGGATATCCCAAGTTGACAATGAATATTTAAGTACATTCTTATATTCTATTACAGATTTAGACATATTTTAGATGTGGAATAGGGTATAATCATAACCACCCATCTTAAGGCCAAAAATCACAGAACAGAATTGATCTAATCCCTGATCAATCAACAGGCATTTAAGACCACCCACACAAATAGTTTAGCAATTGTCATGACCGAGGTCCATAATGTAACTAGATCGGTCAGCACCCCCAATCAACTAATTGATATCATCCTTGTACCAAAACCAATATCTCGTGTTGACAATGAATTACTTAGACCCATCTTTATATTTGCATGATAGATTCATAAAAAATTTAAATGTGAGACGCAATATAACAATATACCAAAAGATAATTATTTAACATACCTCACGAATCTCAAGAGTAGGCATGTGCGGCAAAAAATCATTGCCAACGAAGAAGCATATGAAGATAAAGTCATCTACAATGCGCTCAAAATCAATCTCAAATGGAGGGTTTGGGATTCTCATATCGTATTCCAAATATTCTCTTAGTGTCCAAACATGAAGAAACTGCAAATTGAGTTGAGTAGACAACAGAATTGTTACAACAATACCAGAAAATATGATGCTTTTCATTAGAAAGTATAAAATCAACCTGGTAGGGTTTTTTTGGCACCACTTCTGCATCACCTTTCTCATCAAACTCTCCAGCCTTCCTTTTCACCTTCCCTTCACAATCTGCAGCTAAATGACCCATTTGACCACAAAGAAAGCATTTATCTTGCTGCCCAGGGGTAAATACAACCTGTGAAGTAAATTATACCAAGGGCTTAATCACCAGTACAAGAGAAAAATATAGCAGAAGAAAACATCAACAATGGGGCATTTCTTAGAATAAAATCATCCCCCCACTGTGACAATGGCCACAAAACATATATATGTATACAGAACCTCTCAAAATAAGGTCCTGAAAGTATTGTATAATATATCAATAGAGGATAGAGTATGAACCTCTCTAAGTATGGAAAAATGAATTTCATGAGTTGCCAGAGCCAGCATGATTAAATCGGCATCCTATTAAGAGAAGCAAGATAAGCATCAGGAAGAATGAAGAGGTTCACAGAAAACTTACAAGCATAAGGGAGATAACATACCAAACCATAAAGACAATGTCGTGTATTTGGATCATATCCAGGAAGATTCCTTTGCAGTCGAATGTATGACATGATCTTGTGTTCCCCTTCCCCAGGAACATTTGCATCAGAAAGAATAACCTTCAAAGATAAAAAATTTCAATCATAAACCAGAACACTCATAAAAAATTAAACAATAATGGTGAAGAGATGGTATGAGGAATGTGCAACAAGATATTAGATAAAATTGATCATACAGGAGTTTCACATAAACAATACCTTAATGCCTTTCCATCCAGGATCATAGTTAAGTCTAAGATGGGTATAATACTGCAGGGCAACAGATAAAACAGCCATGAATGGTGTTCCTGGTGTGATAACATTAGAATCAAAAGTTTGTGATTCCTGTTTTGGAGGAAGGTTCCGGCCTTCTCTCTCAAAGTCCTGACGTAATCTTTCTTCTTCTGCTGCCTACAATGAAATTCCACAAGAGAAATGAGAATATGATTATGGTTCTACTTGTCACCAAGAAACATATGCAATAGGTGAAAGAGGGCATACTGCATCAGCTGCATCTTTGGCTGCTCTAAAACGCCTAGATCGCTGTTGATTCATTTTAGCCCTAGGGGCAACACCATCTGCAAAATACTTCTAGTCAACCATCGGAAGTGAAATAATCAACTTCTTTTTAGAACCTATAGAAACATATAAATCCCTAGTTACATACCAATAGCCATGTACAGCAATTTTCGAGGCCGCACCATCACAAATAGCCGATCAATGTAGTCAAACATGCACTGAAATACCTCATCAAATGAGGTTGGAGAAGGCTGCAGAAGAAAACAAGTCAAAACACATACTAGCTTAAACCACAATATATGCAAAAGACATCAAAACTTGCACAATAACTCCACTTATAATCAAATGAAAAACTCTAAAGCACGTACTTGTCGTATGTACTTAGTTGATCTGAATGGAGGTATGCATTTGTTTTGGTTTATTAAATATATATATATATATACATATAGAGACAACAAAAACTCTGTGTGTCCAAGAAATACAACAGCTAGATCATAGTGTACACTGGTTTGAACTAATCTACTTATCAGGTTCTCTAATCATAAGTTCAATATATATCCACAAATCTATGAAAATTAAAATAAAACAGTTTAGAAAAAATAAAAAAGCTATTCATGTCTGGTAACTGTCATAACATGCCTTAAATCCAATGGTGTTTAACCAAACAAAACATATGTTGCAACCCATCACCTCTAGCATGAGCAAATCTAAACCCTAAAGTAACATCAACCACGTTCATAATTCAATAAATACCATATTTCATCACCCTGGCATAGAATTTACTGAAAGAAAAACAAGCTGAAAAAGACTAATACATGGAAGTTTCTCAATTGAAGTAATTAAATGCTATAAACTAAGATGGCACGCTAGGAGCAAACAATTCAGTCTACAAAACTGAAAAGGAGGAACAGGAAACAAATTCATACTCTGTCTTCGGGGTGAAAGCATGGGTGAATAATTCCATTCATGTCGAGATAAAGATTGTCATACTCTAGGTTGTTGGGATTAGGCTTACTAGTATCCACTGGAATCTTAACACCTTCAATAACAACCGATTCCTCCTCGATTACATCCGCCACAATCAGCGGATACTTCTCCGCCAACCACCGATAGAATGCCGGAACCCCCATAATCTAAAACTTTTAATCAATTCTTCAACTTCAATTATACTCAAACAGAAGAAACTCAAATACTCATGGCATGCGCGTATGTAGGTAAACAAATTTTGGGGGGAAATCCAAATAAACGAGACGGAAACAATAAGATTTGAGCTGAAATGGTAGCGGGTAAGATATTCGATTGGAGAAAGAGACGAAGGAATATGCGAATGTTAGGGCACAAAAACAAGCGAAGGACGAAAAAGCCCCTGGTCTAGTCGAGGTTCCCCTTTTCTTTCAATTGTGTGCCTCTTTTGTGGACACAAATTTATTATTTAGCCACAAAAAATTAGAGAAGAAAGAATAACTTTTAGTGTTAAAAAAAAAAAAAAAAAAACATTCTTTATAACATTTACCCTCACTTGTGACTTAATATTCTAACTAAAAACGAATCAAAGTAAATAAATAAGATTATTTTCTTCTTCTTTTTTTTTTTTGCGCATTAAAGAATGAATCCAACGCTTTTGGTATGATAGGCCCAGACGACGGCCCATCAAATATTAGGCTGACGAACGAAAGGAAAATAGAAGCAATGCCAGCCCATTAAGAAGAATAAAATGTTCACAGAAAATATAAGCCGAAGGAACAAAAGGAAAAACCCAGGACGCCTTTTTTATTGGAGTACAAATCAAAATCCCATTTGTGGACACCTTTTTCCAGTACATGGAATCCTCTTTATGGCCTCTTAATATGCCCCAGAAAGAGATGTCCAAACAATTCAGAGCCTCCCAGTTTTCGTGGATCAATATATTACTTACCACTAGTACCAATTCCAACTCCAGCAATCCATCCAGTTCGGGTGAACCCAAGAACACAATTTCTTGCGCTCAAAATGTCTCTCACAATTAAGCTCCACATGGCAGCTATTTCACATGCTCATTTGCATGCTGCTACCTTCAAGAAAAGTTGTTTTCCTACCAAATTTCAATCAAACCCAATTTACCACCCCAATTCATTAGCTCCATTAGTGTTTTCACGAGAAAAGATGGCAACTTTACCTTCTTCTTCGAAAAGGTCTCTTGTAATCAAGAGTTCTTTGATAGAGCCAGATGGGGGTTCATTGGTGGATCTTGTTGTCCCTGAGAATCAGAAGGCTGCACTTGTTTCGGAGGCTGGTTCATTGCCGATGGTGAAGCTTACTAGAATTGATCTTGAATGGGTTCACGTGATCAGTGAAGGTTGGGCCAGTCCGCTAAAAGGTTTCATGAGGGAAGATGAGTATTTACAGAGCTTGCACTTCAATTCCTTAAGGATGAAAGATGGTTCTGTTGTAAATATGTCTCTTCCCATAGTTTTGGCTATTAACGATGAGGCTAAAGAAAAGATTGGGGCATCGAGTAATGTGACATTGGTCGGCCCTGATGAAAATTTGGTTGCCATTCTTAGAAGGTTAGGATTGGGTGCTTTTGTGTTGTATATATCCCATTTTCCTTATATGCTGAAATCATGCATGATATTCTTCGAAGTATTTTATGGTTATTATTAGATTTTATGCTTAATTTTTTATTCTTATTCTCTTTTTGGTATGTCAGTAAGATTCATTTGGTTAAGTATATGGTAAAATTGATTAGATATCGCACTCCCAATTTTTTCAATTTTTTCTGTGCAAATTATGAGCATAAGGAGAAGCCACAGAGCATGGTAAAATTCAGAATAATATTTCTTCTTCCAGCTACTCTTCTCTGGCCTCTTTGTTGCGCATCTGATTTGCAATTGTGAATTCCTTTTGTTTCAGTGCACTAGTTCACTTTCTATTGGATATTGGATTGATCAAACCTGCTAGAGGTCCAAAATTTTCTCAACTGGTCAAGAGTTTGTTTACTTGCTCCTTTTTTTTCCTCAAGGAAATAATTAATATTTAGTGGAATGATGTTCCGGTAAATTCAGATTAATATTTTTTGTCTTGTTACAATTCCGGAAGTAGAATCATGACCCTATAGCCAACCAAACTGCACTGGATCCTTTTTTAGTTCAGCAACATTACCTGCATTGAAACCTTATCTGGTTTCAGTGAAAAATATTTCCACATTTTCCATTTTCTGCAGCATTGAAATCTTCAAGCACAATAAAGAAGAAAGAATTGCCAGAACTTGGGGAACTACTGCTCCTGGATTACCTTATGTGGAGGAGGCAATCGCTCCAGCAGGAAACTGGCTTATTGGTGGAGATCTAGAAGTGCTTGAGCCTATCAAATACAATGATGGCCTTGATCATATAGATTATCCCCCAAACAGCTGCGGAAAGAATTTGATCGCCGCCAGGCTGATGCGGTTTTTGCCTTTCAGCTGAGGAATCCTGTGCATAATGGACATGCTCTTTTGATGAATGATACACGTGCACGGCTTTTGGAGATGGGTTACAGTAATCCAATTCTGTTGCTTCATCCTTTGGGTGGGTTTGTAAAGGCTGATGATGTACCATTGGATGTTCGCATGGAACAACATAGCAAGGTAAACCCATAAGTTCTTCAATTCAAGAAAAGTAACCTGTTAAGCTGTGTTCATGTTTTATTAGCCATGACTGATAAAAACGTAATTTACCTTAGTAATGTCAAGTAGACAGTTAGAAAGTGAACTATGAAGGGACTACTTAAAGAACCTACAAATGAGAAAAAAGAGAATAGCTAAATGTAAATGTCAGATCATATCCTTAGGCCTAGCTCATGTTGACAAAATCTACATTTAGACAACTTTTATAATGTCAGATGCAATTCTTTTCTCATTTCTTCTACTTTTTAACAGTATATCATGGATTTTAACATAAAGTATTTATGTTTAACAATTGGCGCAAGTTAATGAATACAAAATTTACACTTTTTCAACACTTTTTCCATTTGTTGTAAAGCAGAAAAGGAATGATTGAAAGAATGAGCGTGTTTTAGGCTAGGAAATCATAAAATGGCAATATCAGCTCTCTTCCAGTAAGAATGCGGTTGAGGTTTTCTGTGCCCAATAATTGTTACTGGCATTCGGGTTTTGGTGCTTTATTAATAATTTAGAATCATGAAGTTTATTCACAAGTGCTCAACTCTTCCGCTTGCACCTATGTCTTGTCCATCAAATATCAAAAATTCATATCCCATAGAAGTAGTTAATGCCAATTTCTTTGCTGCTTATGTGTCTAAAAATTTTACTTCCAATAAAGTTCATATTCTTTCCTTTGCAGGTTCTAGAAGATGGAGTTCTTGATCCTGAGACAACAATAGTAGCTATATTTCCCTCGCCAATGCATTATGCTGGACCAACTGAAGTACAATGGCATGCAAAGGCGCGTATAAATGCTGGTGCCAATTTCTATATTGTAGGTCGTGATCCAGCTGGTATGGGCCACCCAACAGAAAAGAGGGATTTGTATGATCCAGATCATGGGAAGAAAGTATTAAGCATGGCTCCTGGTCTGGAAAAATTAAATATTTTGCCATTCAGGGTATGACCTATAACATGTTATCTGCATTGACTCTCAAGCTTGGTACTTCTGCTCTGATTTTTCATTTGGGTCTGTGTACATTATTGGCTTATATTTGTTGTAGCCTTTTTTCCCTGACTTTTCATTTTGAAATGCCTTTATTCTTATATTCTGTTTCTTCCTTTTTGGCTGTATAATTTTTATTAGAATTTTGGATGTTAGAGGTAAAACATCTTGTGCTCATAATATCTATAATCTAGAAATTTTGCGAATGTACAAGATAAATGTTACTGTCCTGAACTGTTTAAGATTCAGCAAAAAGATAAGGTCCTAAAAGATTTCAGGAGAATAAATTTGATTGATTATAGCTACAAATTTGCTTCAGAATTGAATTAAATCCTAATAAAATATGATTAGTTTAGATTTTGGTTCATTCTTCCTGAATTTTTCCATCTATTCTTGTAGCATTTGGAATATCTAGATCTAGAAGACTTTGGATCTTGTGAAATTCTGGATGTTCAATATCTTTGGACAAGTAGAGATTCTGAAATTTCTTCATGTTTATTTTAGTTCTATATGGTTGTTATGTTCCTCAGAGTCAGAACCAGCCATTCTTTATGGGCATGATTGTGGACTTTCTAATTCACACGTCTTCTCTTTTGGTGCCTGCTAAAATGTTCAATCATTAGGGTTTGATAGATTGGTCTTTCATGATAGTTAAAAGTTATTTCCTGTACTAGTATCTGTAACTAAGTCCAAAAATATAAAGCATATATTCTGTTGTTAGTAATAATGTGTTCTGAAAGTCCTTAATCTTTGCTTCATTCGTAGGTGGCAGCATATGATACCGTAGAAAGAAAGATGGCCTTTTTTGATCCAGCACGTGCCAAAGATTTTCTCTTTATCTCTGGAACCAAGGCTAGCATCTGCTCTCTTCCCCTCTTATTTCAGATTCCTCTTATACAGAAGATACTCAAATAAATAACTGCTCAGGAGAATGTGAATTGTTTGTGATATGCTTATTTGCACCTGGTGTTGAGCTGTTGTAATTATTCACCAGTCATCTACTTTACAATTTTGCAGATGCGAACTTATGCAAGAACTGGAGAGAATCCTCCAGATGGTTTTATGTGTCCTGGTGGATGGGAAGTCCTGGTCAAATACTATGAGAGTTTGCAAGCACAGGATGCATCACAAATTTCCCCTGTACTAACTGCTTAGATTTTGTTCCAGTAACATGCCTCATGAGACAATTCAATTGCAGCAAGAAACCATCCATATTGACCTTTGAATTTTTTTGGTGACCCTTTGATGACTGAGGTATGGCACCCAAAGATTGAGAACAAACATGAGCAAGTGTCGTCTGATTGCTACACCTCATTTTTCTTGATTGTTGACATCCTGTACTTAAAAGGAAAAACAAAAAATTTGTTTTAACTTACTATAATGCATTGATTTTGTCCTTACCTTTATGAATAAGGATGAAGTTGAACATCTTTATTTGTCATTTTTCTGTTAATGAGTAATCGATGAATCTCCCAATAGAAGATTGTGCATGTATTTTATCCTTATTATGTTCATAAATGGCAGCTGGCTGATGCCAAAGTGATGTTCAGGAGTAGCTAGGTTCAATAATTATAACACACTAGAAGCACTGAGCATCCAAAAATGGTCTAGCAGTTGCTTCGTCATTTCTGGGGAAAAAAGGGAATGAGAAAAAACGAAGTCTTTAGATATGTGACATCTGTTTATCAAATTAGACTTATCTGCTGGTCAGTGCACTTTTAGAACCAGAACCCAACCTTTCAGATTTACGAGTCTTTCGAGTCACTTTTCATATGTGTGGTTTGAATAAACGACCTTTAGTTTTATGGTTGTTCTATGTCACATTAAACCATTCCATCTTTCTTTCACATACTGTATATGTGTGGTGGTGATACAGTAGCTAATGAGGCATACCCGCTAAAATTACTTGTTCCTTCTTCTGCTTACTTGATGAGAACTGCATCATGTCCAGCAGCAGGTTGTGGATCAAAATGAAATGACAATGGATAAACAAAAAACACAGAACGCCAGCTGTCTGTGCCTTCAGTTAGATGTTATTGCAGTCTGAAAAACTTGTGTACGGCGTATAGCAAATTCTGGGTTGAGCATGAGTATGTTTGGGATTCATATTATTGTAAAGAATAATTTGGTTTGGTTCAGCAGACGCTTTGGGTGTGCAATGTTGTTCACTTTGAGAGGCATGCAGCAAGTTATCCACCCTGGCTCGGACCCCCCCCCCCATTCTGCATATAATGTTGTTTTCCTTGTGTAGGTAACAGAATTAGTTCATATGTTATCTATCTATCTATCTATGCATATAGTAGATGTGACGGTTGATCCAAAAATATGGCTCAGGTATGTCCTTAAGTCATTCATTCCTGTTACTGTTTTAGGAGGAGTCCATGGATGAGCTGTACGAGGGGGCCATATGATCCATACCGTATACCTAGGCCTGTCCTTTGGTAATTTCTCCATCACCCTCTTTCTTCATCATTTCAATCTTGAAAACACCCCAATCACATTATAATTAATGCATGACTTTGTCAAGTTTCTCCCTTTTTTTTTTTTTTTTTTTTTTTTTTTGGAGATGCTCATAATAATAATACTAAATCATTGGAAACCTCTATAGACATTAGATATTTTACAATGTAGGTCTTTGATGTTTGAGCTTTTTCTCAGTAGCAAGGAATACTAAAATGTTGATCTTCATATTTGCTAAATGATGTCACAGTCCATGAACATGTGAGAGATGTAACATAAATAGAGTGAAAAATATGAAGATAGTAGCAGCAGGGGTTGGTGTTTTGAAAAATAAAAAAGGAGAAGTGATTTGGGGGTTGACACAAGAACAGGTCCTTACGATGTTGTCTTAACAAGAGAGAATGGGAGCAAAGGTAACATGGCCATCATGTGCTTACCCAGTGGTCACTTTCTACCCCCCTCCCTTGTAAGTAATATTGCTTAACCTCAGAACAAAACAAATATTTCTTTTCTTTCTGGTTTACTCCTCCCCTGCCTTTCGTGAGAGAGAAGGATTGGGTCCAGCAGCTGTGCTATATTTCCTCGTGTCTATTTTTTATCACATATTGACCAAAACAAATCCCATTCACATTCACAGAACATGGGATGGCCTTCAAAGAGCTCATCTCATGGGCCATTCCCAACTTAAAATCTTTCCATTGTGGTCTCCCCTTTCTCACCGTCGACCAACCATCATCACACGATAACAAAGTAATTTTTACCTTGTTCTTTTTTTTTCCCCTAAATTATCAACAATATATGATCATTCTTACTCTGACTCGGCTGGGGATTAGAAAAAGGTGCGAATGGGAAAAGAAAAACAGGAATGAATGACAATTGATGTATTAACTGAATTGGTTGAGTCATAAAGGCACATGTAGCCAAACTCTACTGTCAATGAACTGAGGCAAATGGAGATCCATGCATTGATAGTAGTAGTAGACTGCAGAAAAGTCGAAGGTAGACAGATTGATCGGTCTCATATTTAATTAAGAGCTGTTTTGGTTGAAAATATGTTCCTTTTTCCAAAAACAAAAGATCTCAAAGTACAGGCGAGGCACCTTCCTCTCCCTCTCAACTCTTTCTTTTCTTCTTTTCCTTCTTACATTTTCCTGACTAAGAAAAAATAAGTTATTATTCAGTTTTACAGAAGTCGTTGAAAGCAAATAATGAAGGGGTTTGACAAATTAGCAATTTTTTTTTTTGGATTTCCATTTTAAGTGGCTATAAGCTATTGCATGAGAATAGCATACGAAAAGGTACTAATTTATTTGCTGGCATGTACTACCCATTTTTGTGAGGCACACATATAAATATTGATTGATTCCTTTTAATTTCTTGGATTCATATCCATGGAGGTAGCTATCTTGATGATGATGATATATATATATATTTTCCTTTCTTTTTAAGTACACAGTATTTGTACCTTTGTACACTGTTTCTTCCATTTCCAATGAAAACAAACATCAATGAACACATAAGTTTGGATTTATTCTTACTAACGACTAATACTACTATTACACCAACAATATTTAATATTTCTTATTTCTTCATTCATATTCTTATAAATAACATATTTATAATTTTTCATTTATTTCAATAAATTTTAATTTACACATTAACATTAAAATAGCTGAAACCAATTGTCGGTTCATCAACACTCAACTCTAGAAAATATTTAAAAATAATTACTGATGATATTATTATTATTATTATTGTTGTTGTGGTGGTGGTTTGAATTGAATTAATTAATTAATGGTATAGTAAGTATTTTTCATGTGTATATTTTCGTGGAAGTTTCTTGAATCTTGTCTTACATTAATTTTTTGTACGAAGAACATCATGTGATAGTGCTCCCTTTAAGACATCATGGTCTCGTCACTTTGTTTCGTACCAAATTTAAAGCCTCTAATTAGTCCCCAACCATTTCTTTTTTTTTTTAAAGAAAAAAAGAGAAGTTAGTTCAATTCACATAAAAGAAAAGATATGATTTTAGTATAAACTATATTGTGCACGTTTTACCTTAATTATTACCAAATATAAATTGTAATGTGGGAGAATTAATTGACGCATGTAATCTCGATAATTAAGTAATTTTTAGTGTATTTACTTCTCGAATAGGGCAAACTTTTTAAAGATATACATATATATAGAAGTAGTAAATAAAAAAAATTTAATAATAAAAAGAAAAAGGAAGATAAAAGAGGGAGAGTAACATGTGGTGTAGGGTTTTGTTTAGTGAAAGTGTACAGGATTCGGGCAGAATCTGGAGCGTGATCCTTTACCTTTTTTCTATGGTACAAGTAGTAATGAATATGAAATATCATGTTTACTTCTACTACAAAACAACAAATTTCTCAATACTACTACTACTCTTACTACTTTAAATATAATTCTACCGTCCTCTATCTATATATATAATTGAGTGAGGAAAGTAAGCTTGCCGTCACGGAAACGTTTGGAAAAAAAATTGCCAATTCATTTACTCAGTAGTGGTAAATAAGTAGGGGGAAGTTGACGTATCAAATAATTGAGTTGTAAATGAAAAATCAAATATATATATATATATAACAAAGAAGCAGATGATCCCATTCAATTACAGTACTCTACGTACATAGAGTCTATACATAATATTCCTGTGGAAACTGAATCACCGTAAAAAAGAATATGAGGGAAAGTAGTTATTATTTTTTGCATGGGAAGATTGAGAAAACATATAAATCAATTGAATATTATATAAATATATATATTTATTCTGGAGGAGAGAAGAAAAAAATAAAAATAGAGGGAGGGGTTGGAAGGGGGTCCATTATGTCCCGATGAAAGGCAACAAGGATAGGGAAACCGATGCCTTTGGCCCTCGACATGTCCGATTGAGGTCACACAGAGCCCAAAAACAACCGTGGTCTCGTCCACCATATGCCTTCCACAACCCCACATGCATCACAAATCTTACATTCATTCTCTTTATTTATTTATATATATATATATGTACTCTCCTCCCTCTCCCAATTCCCACACTACCTCCAAATTCCAATTGTGCTCTCTCTCTCTCAAACACACACACACACAAAAGAAAGGAAAGGGAGATCAAGAAATTGGAAATAATAAAATGGCGATTAGGAATAAGTCGAACAAATTTTCACAGACGGCAATGATCAAGCAAATTCTAAAGAGGTGTTCGAGTCTTGGGAAGAAACAAGGGTACGACGAAGAAGGGCTTCCGGTGGACGTACCAAAAGGTCATTTCGTAGTATACGTGGGTGAAAACAGGAGCAGATACATTGTACCAATCTCATTCTTGACCACACCACAATTCCAGAGCCTCTTACAAAGAGCTGAAGAAGAATTTGGGTTTGATCACGACATGGGTCTCACTATTCCTTGTGAAGAAGTTGTCTTTCAATCTCTAACATCAGCTCTCAGATAATTAAACCATATTTATTTCCACCTTGTTTGAGGAGAAGTAATGGAAGAAGAGATCGATCAAGAACCTCCTTCATTCTCTCCTTGTTTTTTTTCTTTTTAACCATCTCTTTATATTCTTTTTCCTTTTTCCCTTTTGGGTTTATGCTTAGCTTAATTAATTGCTAACACGAAACTCAGAAATGCTTGGTGAGTTTTGGATTATGTAAATCTCAAAAGTTGGGAAATTTTCCTCACAGTACCTCTGTAACTTTGTACACTGTGAGTAGCGTAAATGGAATGTCCTTTTTTATTATTATTAATTCTCATTTTCTTTACATTATTGTTATTATTTTTTTCCATTTGTTAATAATATTATATATATATATATATATATATAGAGAGAGAGAGAGAGAGGGAGAGAGGAAAGAAAGAAAGGAAATTGGATGTTTGATGATGATCAGATGGATGATCCTTCTGTGTATGAATACAAAGCCAATTCCTAATCAAAAGTCCTTAGCGTGGAAAATGGTTGGTTCTTGTTCATTGAGTTACTTGTCCTATACGGAAATATGTCACAATTTTCTTTTCTTTTATAATATATACCCACAAGTCGCCTTCCAAAATTCCAAAGCTTCCTCCCTATATATATATATATTTTTTAAAAAAAGTTAAATTTATAAAAAATAATAAAAATTAGATTTAACATGAATTAATGTTGGTGGGACAAACTTATCTTTCTAAATTAATTAGACATATCCTTTATATTACCAATGGTCCTTCATAATCCATATATCGAAAGGAAGATTAATTACAACTTGTCAATTTTTCCCCACTTTAATTTTTGTTATATATAATATCAAAAATTGACATAACCATGGAAAGCTTCAAGGCAGAATTCTAGAAATAGATATAAAGTCAAGATATATAAATATATATTTGTATGTATGATTCTTTAAGATAAAAACAAGGAAAGGAGAGAAGAAGAAAAAAAAAATCCCCATCCCCATTATATATATATGATGTAGTAGTGAATGGAATGCCATAACTATAGGATGTATATAGAGGAATGGCCCGATCAAGTATTGAATTCACGATGATTAAGATGGTGCAGTTTTTCGCAGAGCAACTTGTTTTTTTTGCTGTGAAATTATGTTATCTTTATTATTACCATTTCTCCATTTCTCTGCTAGCGTACGTACGTATATATATATATATCAAAGTGGATATTTATGGTAGATTAGATACAGTATCTATCGGCCATGTTTAACCCTATCTCTGTTCTATGAATGCCATTGTTGCAGATATATACACATACGTACAGGGGTTTCTGTCTCTCTCTCTCTCTCTCTCTCTCTCTCTCTGTGGTCCCTTGAAGAAGGTCTTTCTAATATTGATTGAAAAAGCCTTGAAAAAACGGTGGGCCTAAAACTTCCGTACCGACCGGACACTCCTTTCCCTTTCTGCTGCCGCTGCGTATAGCCATAAACATGTTGCTATGATTTTAAAATTCTCTCTCTCTCTCTTTTCTTCTTTTAAAAATAGCATTTCCCAAGTGATCGATAGCTAGGGCTAGTGCTAGTGCTAGTGATAAATGATATTTTTTTTTCTAACAAAAACATTTTTTTTGGAGGACTCCTTTTGAGTATGATGAAAAAGTATACAAATAGCGCAAATATCTATAGGAGTGCCGCTCCAAATACCAAAATTTATTCTCGGCATGCACGTTTTCATAAATCAAGCACCTTGGATACGAGAGTAATTAACGTAAGCTTAAAGAATTCAAAGTTATAGGTATTAGAAAATTCACTACAATGCATTCATTCTTTTCCGTTTTCTCCACTATATACATGGATCTTTGGAAAGTAACAACCACTGTTGGTGCATGCTGAATGTTCTTCACCCCACGTGACACGACAAGACCTGATCAAACAGCGCCAGAGTCATCAATTTCTTAATTATCGTGTATAGCAATACTACAAAGAGAAGAGGAGCTTGAAGGAGGGGCAAAAATAATGAAAGAAAAAAGATGAAGAAAAAGGACCACGTACACCATGCATTCACATGAGAAACAGTACGTACACTATATATAACAGAGGGCACCGATTAATTTCCTTCCCGAATCCGATGGGAAAATATATACGTACATACAACAGGTCAGAGTCGAAGAATAGTGGCTTCTCGTGCGCGTCTTTTCTAGGCGGGGGCCGTCGTAATTTCTTGACCAAGCATGCAGTCAATTAATTAATTAACGGGGCAACTCATCGATCCAGCTCGTGGAATGTCAAATCATTTCTTCACATAATTTAAGACATAACACTGGCAGAACAGAGGAGCTAATCGAAATATAATATAATATAGTACGTACAATTTGGTCCCATCATAAAAATTTTCATATACTTTAATATTAAGTCTATGACTTTAACTGTGGTTATATATTCTAAATTCTCGATTCTTTGGAAAACTCAGTCGTCTAAATTGAAAATTTTCCGACAATATAGATAGGGAGGAGAAAGATTAGAAATAAAGATTCTTGAAATCACGTCATGACCTTAAAAATTCTACCAAAATATTTAAAAAATCATGATCATTAAAAAGGAGAAAAGGACAACAGTTAAATTTGGAAACATTATACATATATTCCTTCTGCAACTCAGTTTAGGGTGATAAAATTAACGAGTGGCTTAAAATTCCAGACAGAATACATATATATGTATAGCTGAACAGAGTATAATTTAGATATGTATATATCTATTTACAGCTGCATGCATCCCAGATATTATTCATTCCACGACACTAGATTCAATTCTTGTCTCTCCTTTGGCATTGAATATTGATCATCAAAATTTAATTGCCCCCTTTTCTTTTTATCCAATTTTTTTATGTATATGTTTCTGATCCAATGCAGCAGCCAGCAAGTGGGACTTTTCTTGTTTATTGTATATTATTTTTATTTGAAGCATATACACAAAATTGAACTTTGGAGAAAAGAGATGAGAGTAATTATGTTGGAAGGTAGCTATTTTTGATGGAAAAAGTGTTGGCTCTTTTACGAAATATATATATAGAGAGAGAGAGAGAAATTAATGGAGTGATTGCAATGTCACAGGTGAAAACAATGTAGATAGAGCGATCCAGCCACAAAGTTGAATACTCATTTAATATCCCAAGTCATCGCCAAGATATATACAAACTCCAACTTGTTCAGACAAAAAATAGATTGTACATCATCCTTTCACTCTCCACTGTCTTCTTCTTTTTATATGATTCTGATATAATATTAAATACAACTTATATATAAAGTTAGCATCATTAATTATGTTTGATTAATATATATATATATATATATATATGAAATAGTATATGTACTGTTTTTACAAATGGTGTTACATTGGGATGTCTCAATAATACAAAAGCTCTAAACCAAATCCCAGACAAAGAGATGTGCATAATGCATGCATGCTTTGTTGCCTTTTAATTTTATCATCAATTTATCTCTTTTAAAATAAATTTAAAAAATAATAATAATCACAATAATATATCTCTCTCTTCTTCATAAAACCTGCAAAAGAAAAACGAGAAATATGGTTAATTAGAAACCGACAAACAATAATAATAAGTTCAGTTATGATTGGATGGAAGAATCCATCTTACTTTACTCTGCCTTTTTTTTACTCCTTACCCTTGGGTCCTTAGCTAATATTTATATGAAAGAGAGAAAAAGGTGTCTTTAAGAGGTGAGATTTGACCTAGTTTGGTGTGGAAAAAATTTTAGTTTTTAAGGTTGAAAATTCACCTTTAAGCAATCCAACTGCTCAACTGGACAAATATGTTACTGTGTTTCTATCCTCGATCTCTTTTAGAATGATTGATGGATGCAGTTAACAAATTCAACAGAGTAACTAACCACAGTCATGGAATGGAAAGCAGAATGGTCCAAGTTTTCATATTTGGTGGCACTGCAACCAACTTAATCGGAACCTGAATTACAAATCCTCCTTCTGGAGGCTAATTGTTATACACGCCCATATCAAAATATCCTTTCCTTTCATATCAATCAATAGTATTCCAATGTGTGGGAACAATTGTGTAGTAAGTAGAGCTTTACATATATATATATATATCATTTTATTCAACTTATTTCACTCGAAAACATTCGGACAAAAAAAAAACTATGCCAACATACTAAAAAAACACACGCAAACACCATTTTTATGGAAGAATTGAAGAGAGAATAAAACTGAGGTTGTAAAAGATCATATACAGCCCAATGCCATAAAAGAATAATCACAAAGCACCCTCCAAAGACAGGACTATGTTCAAATGGCTTGACAGCATGAGCCGGTGGCTTCCTTCAACTGACGTATCCTTAACGTAAAACATTGAATCTGTCCACCGGAGATTGAAGAAGTCTAGTTGGCTTCCTTCAGCTGGATTATTTCCCCGATCGTACTGGGGGTTGACCACCGTCACAAGTACCCATGCCATACTCATTTGATGAACTTTTGGACAATTGCAAAATCCACCTAAAACGAACTTTTACAAATTAGTGTTTAGAAAAGGAAAGGACATGGATTCCAACTGGTAGTATCTACACAACTTCGAGTTGATAATTGCTTTCCACTCTAGAATCTGTTGCAGCTTGCCCGAAAATAAAGCGAGCCTGTGAGATGCATGTACTAGTTGCCACTCTTTGTTTTTGAGGAAAAGAATCTGCTTAATCCACGAGAATGTTTCTCTGGTGTTGGTGTAGAAGACGAAGAAGAGGCTGACTTAGTAGGTCGGTGTTTTGGTGGCTTTGAACCACCAGTGGGCGACCTCAACAGGTTGTTTCCTTCGGAGTCAGAAGGACTATAAGGGCCGCAGTACAGATCAAGTGGGGATTCACTGCCTGCTCTGTGCAAATTCAAAGAAGTAGCCGAATCCAGCTCTGGGTCATTGTCTTGTAAATTCATCCCACTAATGCTTGGTTCTTCATTATTTAAGTTCTCGCCCTTATGACTCCTCTCTGTCAATGGAGATACACTCAACTCTGTATGAGGACGCAAGCCTTTCAACTGCTTGCCAAGGAGGAAAATTGTTTCCTGGCATTCGGCCAACTTCTCTGCTGCAGCTGTCAGTTCTTTCTCCTTCAGAAGTAAAAAAAAAAGAATACTCAAAATCACTTTCTATTCATCACTCAAAAAATCATCCCTTAAACTTGGTTTGGAACTTAAGAATTTACTCATTGATCTTTACAGTAAAGGCAATGGGAAATAAGTTCTAAAACAATGGTAGAAACATAACGATATATCTACTTTTCTCACCTGGCTATTCTTGGCATCCATTTCAGCATCTGGGCAGCTCTCAAATCTGAATAGAGAAACAAAAGAAATAATGAAAGTCCACACAAGTCGACAGACCATTGATAATATATAACGTGAAGCATAAGAATCTTTTCAATCAATTTGTTTCTCAAAATTACTGATGGTAACAAAATTATAAACAGGAAATAACATGAAAGGAATATATTGTATTAAAATTAAAGAATAATAACAATAATAATAACAGAAATAGAAAGAAGAAAATAAAAACAAAGTGCAGAACCGACAAAGTAATTTCCAGTAGGATTCAATAATCCTACTGATCAAGGCTGCATAAGAATCTTTTCAATCAATTTGTTTCTCAAAATTACTGATGGTAACAAAATTATAAACAGGAAATAACATGAAAGGAATATATTGTATTAAAATTAAAGAATAATAACAATAATAATAACAGAAATAGAAAGAAGAAAATAAAAACAAAGTGCAGAACCGACAAAGTAATTTCCAGTAGGATTCAATAATCCTACTGATCAAGGCTGCATGGTAAAGATCTAAGATCTTAAACATAAAGAAATGGTTCCCCTTAAAGACTTAATATGATCATGTTCCAAATAATTAATTACATATGCAGTCATGCCTCAGAGAATCAAGTCCTACATCACTATAATTATCACCAAAGGACTTTTTATTAAAACAAGAACAGCTAGAATAAGAAGCTGACTCAAAACTCATTAAATTAAAGATTTAAAATCAATGTAGAAAGATGTTGAATTCACCCATGGGGAGTTACTAGATCATTGCCCTCTACTTCCACTCAATTGAAATTCTGAATAGCAAACCTCCTACATTTAGAGTACGAAAAAATACTATAAATTTTCACAAGCAAAAGCATAAAGCATCAAATAAACTTCTAACGTTCCTTTCTACAACTTCCATTTCCTTAATTTATGTATGTATGTTGAACAGTATGCCCACAAAACTTTTGGAAATTGGTTCAACAGTCTTAAAGGGTAAAAATCTAGAAAAAAGCATAAAAGAATACGAACAGTTATTTTCAAAAGAATTTAGTTTCATGTGGTATATTTTATAGGTGTACTTAGAGGGGAAAAATGAAAAAGAAAAAGATTTCCTAGCTATATGACGTTTGTGTGTTAGACAAGTGAGGCAGATCAGAAATTTGCTTCTGTAGTTCAACAACAAATGGATTAAGTAGTAAAGTAATTCAGTAACTAGCATGAGAAGATTTTTATTGCCAACCTTTGCAATTGTTCTTCAAGATCCTCGCATCTAGATAAAGCATCCTGGTGGCTTTCTTTCCCCTTGAAGCTCATTATCCAGGCTTTCTATCCTTGCTCGCAGAAGGTTTACTTCAGTTTGTAGCTCCTCTGCTCGTGCTTCAAGTACATTATATGATTCAGCCATACACTTGAGCTGAGTGTCAGCCAGAGTGTTCATCTTCTGTGCAGATGTCAGTTGTGACCTAACTTCTGCTAGTTGTTGTTCTGTTTCCTGCAACTGGGTCTTGGTACTTTCCAGGCTCTCAGTACATCTTGTTAGATCAGTAAGAATGCTATCTTTCTCTAACTTCAGTTTTTCAAAGTCCTCCAATGAGCATTTCCATGTGCTGGTGGGCAATTCAGAGGTTGGAACAAGATTCGCTTCATGGGGAATATCAGGATCAGAAATGGAATCAGAAAAGTGGGTGCAATTATTTGAAAACCTATCTCCTAACTCTCGAGAACCTTTATTCTCTGATAAGGCAATTTTGTCTATACAGTCAGAGTTGTTTGTATCTGCTTCAGAAATTTTGTAGCCCAGAACATTGATGTGGAGCTCACTGGCTTTGCCTAACACCTTAGAAAGGTCAAAAACAAATTGAACCACAGTAGTTCTACCGCTTATAACCTCATTATATGAGGCAGAGAATTCTTCCAGCAGTGGACTAAGACCCTCACAATCTGAAGATATTAGTGCAAAGCCTTAGCCTCATTCCCCAAAGTTGTGACAAAGTCATGAATTTGGGAAATAGAAGCTACTAATTCTTGGTTAATAGAAATCGAAGAAGTATCAACACAAGGTTTATTACCTTGGGGTGAAAGAACGTCCGTTTCCACATTTGTTTGAGAATTGTTTTTGCAATCAGAAGTTGTATCAACAGAGTGAGTTTCATCAACGACACAACTTGTTGACTGGTGATGCTGATCATCATATGTTTCCTGAACGATTTGTCTTAGGTCCTCCACGGCCTTGTTTATGTCAGCATCCTTGGACAATGATTCAAGCATCTTAGAAAGCCTTGACTGGAGCTTCAAGAGAGGTTCTTCCTCAGTTCCAGGATCCGTTTCTGTTATTTTCGCCGTAGAAAGAGGTGATTCTCCATAGACTGAGATTCTGCCCCATTGCTGACCTTCACTGAAAGATCACTGTTCACATCAGGCATACCATTATTTGAAATATCAGAACCTGAAACCACTCCATTACGATCATTTGATAGATTTGCTAATTTCTCCATCTCTAGAAAGTCATCCATAAGCTCTAGGTGATTTGCGCTTTCAGATTTGTGAGGACTATCAATGTTCTTTTCCTTCTTGAAATGAGAGAGCTCAGATATCAATCCTGTGGCCCAAGACCCAGCACAACTTATATCATCATCATTTGCATCTTCAGACATAGAGGTCAAGCTTGGTGGACTGCTTGCATTTTGACTAAAAGAACCTTCAATAGGTATCCTATTGTTGGATATTGGAGGACTCCTGTAATTGCCATTACTTTGAATTTGAGCCTCAAGATTTTGAAGCTTACTGGCAGTCTTGGCACAAATGCTCCTAGAGGCTTGCAGTTCACTATTACGCTTTGCCAAAGCTTCTTTCAACATCTTTGTTTCTTCCTCCATAGCCAGAAAGCGTTCTGTGAGCATTTCGTTCTCCCTCTGGTATTTCTGTACATTTTCAAGTGAAAATTCATTGAGTGGGGACATGTGAGGAGATGGAGGCTTAACTGGAGACCTCCTCAATCGAGTTTCTCCATGATCCCGGCCTAGGCTTTCAACTTCCAGCTTCATCTGTGCTAAAGCAGCAGGACCTGGCAACTTCTTTCTAACAAGGCCACGTAGTCTTTGGCATTCTGCTTCCAACTTAGCTATCTTCTTTACTCCTTCCAAATGCTGCTTATTTGCAACATCTGCTGATCGCACACTCATGTTCTTTTCCTCATTACGAATTTCAAGCTCTTTAGTAACTATATGGAGTTCATACTTCATGGAATTTATTTCCTTTTGGCATGATTCAATATTGCTCTTTAGAAGTTCTATTTCTGCTTCAGCTTGCGATTTTTCCTCATTTAGCTTGATCAGCATATTGGAACGATCTTGCAGAGTCCGTGAAAGTGCAGAGTTTTCAGCAGCTGACCTCAGTAATTCTTGTCCAAGTTGGCAATCTTTCCTTCAAGCTCAGCCTTAACCTTGTCAACTGTTTTGTCTTGTTAACAATGACTTCATGCAGTTTCTGTTCATGTTCTTCCTTCAAGTTTCTTATTTGCCTCATGCATTCCTTGAGAGCACCATCTAAATGTGATGCCCTATCTTCAGCTGTAAGTTTTAGTAGTGTGACAGATTCTAGATGATTTTTCAAGGCTGCAGCCTCCGACTCTGCCTTCTCCCAACCTGTCCAAACAGATATTTTATTTCATGTCTCTCAATTTAAGGGGAAAAAAAAACAAAAAACCAACACATGCAGTGCATCTGCATCCTTTACTTCAATCTGCTCAAAAGTGATAAAAACAAACCTGAGACAGCTTCCTCAGCGACTTTAGCATGTTGTTTGACAAGGTTATCTTTATTTGTCATCTCTGAATTGGCTTCTGACAACCTGTCATTCAAATCATTTATTTCTTCTTCTAACGATTTTACTTGTTCCTCGTAAGACTTGATTTGATCATCCAACCCTGTTAAATGGGAATATGTGTCTACAGAAATCTGTACATATTTTGGTTTTTTATTATCATCCTTTTTACCCTGCAAATAAAGAAACGGTTCAATACTTAAGAGATGATAATTAATGACAAAAAAAAAAAAAAAGATATCTAGATGTATTTCAGTGAAAATTCAACATCATCATGACTCATATCCTGATGTCCTTATTATTACTATGGTAAGACATATGGGAAGGCACCGAGGATAATTAAATAAGGCCATAAAAATGATAAATGTAAATAAATCATACAAAAGAGAGTAAACCTTCTTTCCATACCATTTTACATGTTTTAGGCTTATTTCACAAAGAATATCTAGATTGATCACTTTATTACTGTGTTGGTGAACTTTCAAATCCCTCACATCAAAACCACTCCTGGACCTTGATTTTTGTAAAGCTAGATAAAATGCAACAACAGATGTAAAAGAATTATATATTCATCACTAAATCAAGCTTGCTTCAAATTATGGAGAAACATAGTAAATTTTCGTCAGAATACAATAATCCATTATCTCAATCCAGAGGAGAATAGAAAAGTAATTGAAATCCTATTCTGCAGGATATTGGCCGGAATGATCATTATGTATTGGCCAGAACAAAAAGAACGGAGAAGAAGTAACAATTTTCAGGAGGGGAAATTTTTTTTTTTCCGGCAATGGATGTTTATTTTTTCTTGAATGCTATACCACATATGTAGAGATGTGATAAACATACCTGATCCACCGTGTTTCCAGCTGAACTTAAAGCAGCAGCAGTGGATTCCGATACAGAAGCGGCAGCAGCTTTCTCAGCCACTGTCTTATCAGAAGATTTCTTCTTCCAAGGCCAACTCCTCCGGTCCATTGGTGAAATTCTAAAGGTAAAACATAGAAAGCAAATGTAAGATAAACAATGTCATCAAAGAATGTAGTAAAACATGGAGAAAATCAAATAAGTTCAGAATCAACATGTCATAGAGTTATCAAACAAAACATACACTTGTTTTTTCAGTGTTTTTAGTTTGAAGCTCGTTTTAAACAAGAACAATTATGCAGATGGTAGTAAACTGGGGTTCCTTGTGAACAGAAACCATCAGAGCATGACCTTGATGCTGCAAGAGTATCTACAAGTTTCTACAACAACAAAGCCACTTCACCTGTAGAAGTGGTTGATGAATATTCTATTCCTAAATAGATTTAACACCTACCAACATTGACGTCACATTTGCAGCAGAATCTGTAAAGGATATGAATGTTTAGAAGAAATCAAAACAGAAATTTATATACTGGAACCAAACAAGGAAGTCCCTTATACTAATACTTCCGAAGAACTCTCATATATATACTCCACCATCCATGTCCATATCAGTCTTTTAGACCTCATGACAGTACTTAAAGTTACTGTTAAAAAGCTTGTGAGTGGAAGACACAAGTAAAGTTTTGAATTAAAATTTAAAGTGACATATAAAGTATGGAAAAATAAAATTGGACCTACGAAAGCCACCAGAAACTAATCCAATCAATGGAGGTTGGGTTAGAAAAACCAACACTTCATATTTAGTGCACAAAGTGATGTAAAACTGCAAAATACATTTATATTATATACATATATTAATGTACGGAAAAAACATTTGAGGTATACAATTAGCTAGTCAATTAAAAAATCTATCGATGGTGGGATACAGACAAGGACGGACCACCGGAAATAAGAGCCATACCATGAAAAAGACATTCATATACTACAAAGCATCTATCCAATGAAATTGTACTGTTTATTTAAATAAATAATATAGTTACATGCAATGTGAAATTTCTCCAAATCTCAATTTTCTCAATCATTGAGCGCAAGAAAATTTTTCTTTTTCTGTAATCGTATTTTACACCCAAAAGAAAGGAAAAGAAAAACAGATGGTCCAATGTTATCAAAACAGGCAATCAATACATGCAACCGCACATCTAATCTAAAACAAGTATAAATTCTGGAGTAATTTTATATATTTTTTTAATTTCAAATTTTAAAAATAAATAAAAATAAGAAGAGTAAATTTTTTGTCAAGCTACATCAGTCATTGGCAACTTTACCAAATTTAGATCCTAAAATTTTATCCATCCTAAAGAAATGCAATAACAAACGAAAAAATTGGAGGAAGTTTTAACAGTTCCAAATTAGATTGGAATCAAAAAGAGAAACAGGAAATAATTGCAATCAAGATTAAGAATTAAAAATAAAACGAAGACATACACTGGTAGTACAAGCGGATGATCTACACATTGAAGCTTAAGCAGAGTGATAAAATTACAAAATGAAGAGAGGTGATTTTGAAAAGTTTCAAAGAGGCGAAACAAAAATTTTACCAAAATGCTATCGGAACCAGACATCCAGAACTGAAATAATAATAATAATATAGGAGGAAAAGTTACTGAGAGAAAGAGAAGAACAGTGACCGAGTCTAAAGATAAGGAGAAAAAGATGGAAAATAAGAGCAAAAACTATGGGCTTCAGAGGCGCAGAACATAGAGAAACATGGAAGGAAACCGACATTAATGCGCCAATGACGAAATCAGCTGAAAACCAGAAAAGCAACCGAAAATAAGATCAGAAATCATTAACAATTTACCGACTTACCACTGGCAATGTAGCTCTTCAGCGAAGAATATAATAAACTGAGACTAATTTCGATATAGAAAATCAGTAAAGCTTTAAGATCTAGCTAAACATTTTTTTTATATATAATTTCAGTTTTAGAGAGCAAAGAAGGTGTGCCGGAGGAGATGGTGGAGAGGACGGTGATGGTGGTGGCGAGGAGATGGTGGTGATAGTGGGTGATGAGTGGGGAGGAGGAGGAGGACTTTGGGGGTGTAAAAAATATTCGCATTAGGTGTCACTTAAAAGGCAAGACGTTGGAAAGCTCCAAACCATCAGCCATTTAAATTAATTTATAATTTCGAAAACACAATTTTACATATTTTATTTTCTACATTGAAAACTATTTTACCTAAATAAATGCTGATTTAGAGGAAGTAAAAAATTTTATATTTTTACATTATATGTTATAAATAATTTTTTTTTAAATAAATAAAAGACAATAGGCAGTAAATCCAAAAAACATTATTCAAGAAATATATTATTAATTCCATTTATATTTATTGCTTTTTGACCTTTTCGTTCTTACACTTTATGAAAAAGTGTGAAGGTCCATTATCTAACAAAAAGCACTGTACAAAAATGAATTACTATTAATTTTTTTAACAATATTTATAAGATAAACAACAAGTTAATCAATAAATTATATATATATATATATATACATTGCAAAGCCTTGAATTTTATCTCATTTCAATACTTAGTCTTGACATGAAGTGTGACAATTAAAAAAATAATTATTATAATAATCAAAAAAAATAAAATAATATATATATAATGGTAGTAGCAAAAGACTAAAGAGCGACGTGAAAATGAAATGTTTGTTTTTGAGTTTTTTTTGTTGGTATGAGATGAGATGAGATTGTTTGTTAATATTATACAGTAGTATAATATTATTTTACAATTAATGCTGATTTGAAATCCGCGTATATATACGTAGTCATAGTCATTAATAATATATTACAAAAATATGAATTGAGAGAATAATATAAAGAAAAGGAGAAGGGAAGTAAAATGACGGATATGGGCATAGGAAGTCACCGGCTGAGCTGTAAACGAAGGAATGTGTGGACCACCGTCATTAGGAGGTAAATAAGTCCAGCACTACAGCTCATCAGTTAAGGGAGTGCGTCCACACTGGGTGCCATGTGAAGGCCTTCGTATGCGATTCCTCTCACACGACTCTTCCTCCTACAAAACATACGTGAACATAAATTTATATCAGAATGGCCAAAAGTTAAAAAATACAAAGCTTCATAATGGAAATGATAAATCATTTTAAAAGTACATGTATCTACAAATATAGCTTTAAAATTATTATATTGAAAAAAAAGTGAAATTAATATTAGCCAAAAATTAAATTAGAAAAAAAAAAGAAAAAAGAAAAAGGGAGACGTTGAATTTTCAAAAGCGTACATTGGACCACCACCAAAATTTCCGCCCATATGTAATTAAATTTAGAAGAAGAAAAAGCTAATAAATGCGATTTCAGGGACTACACGTAGGCTGAATAAAAGAGAAAAATATAGCGTATTGTTGAGTCTGTCAAACTGTTGAGACCCGTCAAAGGTTTTCTGGCAATTTTTATTTTAATTTTTTTTCTTTATTATTGTTTTTACTTCTTTCTCCCTCCGATGAAAAGTGACAGGAATAATTTGTTCATTAACTTTGACTACTTTTCAATAATGGAATCCTAAGTACAATACGTCTGCAATTATTGGTTACTTGAAGGTTACATATGTAAATTAATCTCTTAATTAAGTTTCATAATACTATTTTTTTACTTTTATTTTTTTAATGAAAATTAATTAATATGTATTTTTTGTATTAACAATAGGCGAAAGAATGCAAAAGAAAAGAGGAAGGTTATTATGGTCATCAGACAGCAAACATTAAAACAGGGAATTTCATTAGAATATCCGAAACAGTTGTATAATGTAAGCATGACTCTATTGCTTATTAGATGAAAGGTAGTTACGAATTCCTCTGTATCATAGATCATCTTTCTTCTTCTTCTTCTTCCTTAGGTTTTTGTTTTAAAAGTCAACCATCTGTTTGACTGCTGTGTATGTGGAACCCCTTACATCCAACCCTACCCTTACTCCTTTACCGAATTAATTATTCTCATTCCATAAAAGAGAATTCTTTAAAATTAAAAAGAAAAGAAAAGAAAAGAAAGAAAAAGTATTTTCAGGGATCACTGTTGAATTTTTAACCCGTGAGAAAAGGTCCAATAATTTGATGATGGAATCTACACAGGCTTTTTATTCGACTTCTCTTTTGTTTTGGATCTCAAGTTTGAAGCAGACCGACTCCGAAATCACCATTCTCTATTTCTTCTCATTTTTGGAAAGTAATCACAACGCACACCTCATCTCATCTCATAATGCGTACCTGTCCTACCATTTTTTCTTCCCTTTTTATAGAACGGTTACTTTTCCACCTATAAAAAAAAATTAAAAATAGAAATAAAATGCAAGCTTTTGAGTAAATTTTGGTTGAAAAAAAATATAACAAAATGATTAGAGTGTGAGATAAATTGGGAGGGAAAGAATAGTTGGCAAGAAACAGAAGAGTTAGCTGTGGTCTGTCGGGGAAGAAGACACCGATGGAAGGGGCAGTGGGCAGTGGGCAGTGGTGCGGAAGTGTAAATATAGATTGCACCGTCACCGCTGGTGCTGGTGCTCTGTTTTTGTGTTGGTGGGCGCCGCAGACAAACAACGGTGCGGTTGGTTTGGAACATTTGCTCCAGTACTACGCTCGTGGACCCCACCTCACTAAACCCAATTACATAAAATTCTTGTCGTTTGTGTATCATTTTGTTTTTTTGTTTTTTTTTCCTTATAATATATTAATTTAAATTAACTATTAACTCTCTCTATATATATTATGTATAGGAAATGGTGGATGTATCAATACAATTCTTTTTTACATTAGGAATACTTGTCGCATAACATTAAATAACATTAAAATGTAAAAAACGAAAGGAAAAAAAATCCAATTCAAAAATCCAGATGATCACTAATTTCCTACCTAATTCAAAAATCCAGATCAGCAAACTACCTGAACTCATGAAAAAGTAAATATTTTAATGCTTTTATTATATGCAAAATTAATATAAAATAGTTAGATAATTGAGTTTGAATAGAAGAAAAGACAGTGAAGAAACATGTAGCAAAAACTGTGGCAGTGGCCGGGTGTTGTTTTCTTTTTTACCTATATTATTAAATCTTGATTAGACCCTAAAATTAAGAGTCGAAAATTTAAAAAGAAAAAGAAAAAGAGAGAGAGAAGCGATAACGGAGAAGAAAAAGAGGTGCAAATACCAATGGAAGCTGTAAAAAAGAAGAAGAGAAAAAAAAAAAAAAAAAAGTAAAGTGGGGACTCTACGGACAGACCCACACAGGTTTCAGTGATGAAGAAGCAATTTTCTTTATAATATAGTAACAGTAGAGCAGCATAGTGTGTGTAGTACGATACCAATTACGCTAACATTTCAATCATGGTGGATCCCTTCCTCAATTCTACACCACACGGATTACCATTCGCCACGTGTCCGACTACCTCCACAACCTTTTTTCATCTCCGGAACTGTCGGCACTCGTCGGCAGGGTGTAAGAAAATATATATATTGGTTTTTTAAGATTTACCAAATTGCCCCTAGACAGTAAAGATAATATATAGAAAGCACCCGTGAAGGGGTCGTTTCCAAGGTCCACATATTTGGATAATTTGCGAATGGTCCAGCTAATTACAGGACAAAATTAAATATGTGGAATTGTAATTTAATTTTTAAGAATGTTGATGAAGAGAGGTGAGCTACAATGCAAATTTTAATTTGAAAATTTAAAGTCAATTGGTTGTTCTTGCAAGCAAGCGAAGTTTAAATAAACATTGTGATCGACAATCCGAAAACCCTACATATTCAGTTTTCATTTGGTCAGTTTGGAACCAAACTATATTATATATAGTTACACTTTGTCACTAATTAAGCTAAGGTTTAAAGTATATACTACATATAAAATCTTGAATTTAAATTTATAGCACAAATTAACCAACCACTCATGAAGTTGAAGGAGGCATATGAAACAGATGAATGACGAATTCAAGAATTATATTAGTGATCGATGAAGCCCTGCCGCCTGCCTGCCTGCATCATATAATTAATTTTTCATCCACCAAACCCTAATTAATTTTCATTTCATATTGAATCTGATCAAGATATTGACATATTCATGAGTCTCTTCATCACTCTTAATTTCTTCCAATCATCCATGAAGAGTAGGGTATAATCTCCTTTTCTTTATTTTTTGGTGGTATTCCTAATTATATATATGACAATTTGTGAACATGCATGCAGTTGGAGAATTATATTTTAAAGTATATATTGTATCAATACAATGTATGATGAAAACATACGATAGCAGTCAACATTAGACAAATTGCACAAATTTGTCATCAATCACCTAATAAATTATTTATTTAATTTTTAAGAGATTAAAGACAAAGTCCAATATTGTGTTAACGTTAATCAGATGATTCCAATAGCTGAATTATATTTTAGTATTATACTAACAAAGATCCTAATCCTTAAGGTTACACAATTCATGATGAGAGAGAGAGAGAGAGGGGGGTAATATTTTATAAAAGTATTTATAAAATAATAGAATATTAATTATCTAACTGGCTGTCATCTATTTAAATTTTATAAAGAGAATTTTAAGCATGTCTGAATGTATTGTTGTTGCTTAAATGGCAATTCATAAATTGTCTCCAACTAAATATTAAAATGAAAAAATATATATGTATAGGAATTAATTAAAATCAATAGGCAGCTATATATAAATATAGTAATATGATAAAAAATAATAAACTTTTATGTCTAGAGTGGGAGTAGGAATTGTGTAAGTGTGTAAAAAAGTGAATAAGAATATATCCAAAGAAGCTTCTCATCCAAGTTTTCAGTAATATATAATATTTCCAAACTCACTTCTTCTTTTTCATCCATCTTAAAACATAATAAGACTTACAAATCAGTGAAATACTTACTTCAATTTCAATTTACAACTCTTACAATTTATCCAAGAAAGCTTATATATGATATTATCTTAATCAGGAAAAAAATACTTTTATTTATTTATATATATATGTTCTGTATTATTACATAAATAGAAATTCTTTAATTGAGTGAATTGAAATGTTCCTTTCCCAACCAAAAATGAAGCAATGAAGTTATCATAGGGAGAAATTAATTGCCCTCATCACCCTTTCCTTTTCACAAAAAGGAAAAAAGAAAGAAAAACACACACACACACACATTACTTAAGATATATATATATATATATATAAAATTAATTGCCCTCATCACCCTTTCCTTTTCACAAAAGGAAAAAGAAAGAAAAACACCACCACACATTACTTAAGATATATATATATATATATTATATATATATATTATATATATAGAGAGACAGAGAGAGAGTTTGTGTGTGTGTGTTTTGGAAATAATATGAAAATTTTCTAAAATGGAAAGGTTAATGGGATGAGAATGATTGCAAGCATAACGGGACCGCATAAGGCCCCTGGCCGGATGGCTTTCCCCCAAGCTTTTTCCAAAGGTATTGGCATATCGTGGGTCCATCGGTGGAGTTTTTGCATCCGATATTCACTACGGGCGTGCTGCCGAAGGGACTTAATGAAGCGACCATCTGTTTATCCCTAAATGCCAGTCCCCTGAGACACTTGCCAGTTTCGGCCATCTCCCTCTGCAATGTGCTGGCTAAGATTATTTCGAAGGTGTTGGCAAACCGACTAAAACCAGTGATGTCGAAGCTTACGGGGCCGGGACAATCTAGCTTTATTCCTGGAAGTCGACATCGACAATGTCATCATAGCCCGGAATTGATTCATTCGCTTATGCGGCGGAAGGGTCGAAGGCGGGGTGTATCGTTAAGGTGGACCTGGAGAAAGCATATGATAGGATTGATTGGGCTTTCTTATGGCAGTGTTGCAACACTCGGCTTTGGTCCAACCTTCCGGGGGTTAATCATGCATCGGTCTCCTCAACGGCTCTATCAGTATGTTGGAATGGGGCACCACTACAACCATTTAAAAAACACGTCACGGGGACTACGACAAGGGGACCCTCTCTCCCATATTTGTTTGTATTGTGTATGGAGGTGTTGGGGCAAGTGATTTCCCGGGAGGTTCAGGAGAGGCGATGGCTGCCAGTTTCCATTGCATCAAGTTGTCCGAGGATTTCTCATATTTTGTTTGCGGATGACTTACTGTTGTGTGGGGAGGTGTCTTTCTCTCAGGTTCGAAAGATGCAACATGTTTTGACCAGCTTCTGCGAGATCTCAGGACAGCGGGTTAATCGGCATAAGTCCAGGGTTTGGTTCTCACCAAACACACCGGTGTACCTACGCCACGTCATATGTTCTGAATTTGGAATCTTGCCCACTGCTGATTTGGGTACTTACCTGGGGATTCCGCTATTACATGGGCGTCCCCGGCTGAAGAACTACCAATACCTGATAGATAAGGCAAACCAGCGCTTGGCAGGGTGGAAAATGAAGCTCCTATCGAGGGCATCTCGAGCAATTTTGTTGCGAACCACACTGGCGGCATTACCCACTTATACCATGCAGTCTGCCATAGTTCCGAAGGGTATCATTGGAAAGTTGGAACAACTGTGTCGGTGCTTCTTTTTGGGGTCATGGTGTGGCTCAACGTAAGCTCCACACAGTAGCATGGGAAAAGCTATGTCGCCCGAAGCAGTTTGGGGGCTTAGGTTTTCCCAATTTGGAGCAAACGAATCGGGTGATGCTCTGCAAGTTAATTTGGAGAGTGCTCCGTAATCCGCACGAGTTGAGTTCCATGGTCCTGCTGGGTAAATATGGAGGTTGGGGTGCACTGACTGAAGGTCGCAGCGCCCGTAATGCTTCATGCCTTTGGCGGGGGCCGCTGAAGGCTGTACCGCTCGCCAAATTGGGAATGAAATGGCTAGTGGGGAATGGCAGGGGGATTTTGTTTTGGCTGGATAGCTGGTGCATTGACAGCCGCTGCTACAGCTGGCTCACTCCCAAGTCCATCCATCTATGTTGTGGCAGACGGTGGAGGACTGGTGGGATTCGGGTGTAGGTTGGCGACTCCAGGACCTACAGAAGTGGTTACCACGGAAGCAATTGATGCCATGGTCCGAGCAGTGCCAGGGTGTAGAGAGGCATGAGGACAGGCCCTACTGGGGGTTGACAGAATCTGGTGAGTTCACAACTGCCTCAGTGAGAAAGTGCCTACTGAACAACTTGCAAATGTTCAAATCACGCACCTGGTGTAGGATTTGGAAGTTTAGAGGACCGGCTCGTGCATCGTTCACGCTGTGGATGTGCATGCATGATGCTCTACCAACGGCAGAGCTTCTTTGGCGACGACAGATCGTTGCATCGCCGAGATGTGACTGGTGTGATAGGGGTAACCAAACAGCTCTTCACCTGCTGCGGGACTGCGCTCGCTCACAATGTGTGTGGCAACTGCTGCTGGCTAAGGAGCTGTGGAGACCCTTTTTTGGATATACGAATAGTAAGGTTTGGATTTCTACCAATGTGTGCATGTCTGGTGCTATGGCTGGTAGCCATCCTAATTGGGGATATGTATTCCGTCAGATGGTATATGAACTGTGGTGTAATCATACCTTTGGTATATATGGTTCTGCTAGATTTTTGGAGAACCCCTATGCCTTGGTGGAAAGAGGTCTTAGGAAGATATTGGAACTTCTTTCTGCTTGGCATGGGGAGTCTATTTAGGTATCTGTTTGGCCTGTTTTGTACAATTGTACATCATTTTGATTAGTTTAATACTATAGATCCGGTTTCAAAAAAAAAAAAAAAAAAAAAAGATTGCAAGCATAACACACATATATATATATATATATATATTAGTGGAATTTAATTGGAGGTTGGCTTGAGAGGAAAGGAAGAGCATCATGGGGACTACATATAGAGATGAAGATATATAGCAACCAAATTATATCCATTGCGACCCACCCTTCACTACAACCAGACAACTTTTATTCCCTCACCCTCCCCACTCTCTTTCCATTTTTCTATTATATCCTTTTTTTTTTTTTTTTTTTATAATTATATTTTTCATTAATTATATATTTTCAATAATAATTTTTTTAAAAATAAAATAAAATGTTAGCAAGAAAAAATGAAAGTGATTTTTCATCGGATTCGATTTGCTTTGGTACCACAAGGAAGTAAATTCTTGTTCACTTTGTTCTCTATTTTTAGCTGGGCTCTAGCTATTCATTATATTCATCTTCTTATTGTTTCCTATTATTATTATTTGTCTTTATTCACAATTAGTTATTTTCATATTGACACGTGTTTGTCGTTTATTTAAGATTAACGACCTTAAGTAGGAATTTTTAGGATTTTACCTGAGTCAACCCCGTATGATGGATGAGCTTAGATTATAATTTTTAGTTTTTTATCATTTTATTTTGATTTAAAAAAAAAAAGAATTTCAAAATGCATATTAGAATTTCCAAATTACACGCAAAGTTAACATAAGCTTTCCTTAAATCAAGAATAATTTAGTAAAGGATTCTTTCGGTTGATTTCTTTAAAAAATGCAAAGAAAAAGGAAAGAAAAGGTGGGAAATTCGTTTAGTGGGATATATTTTGGTACATTTTTTAGGGGGATTATGTTTAAGCTTTAAACATGTAAACAACATGATTTTTTTTTTGGGTTGTTGTGTTTATATAATAGACACCGACACTGAAATTGTGACAATACATATTCATCAAAACAGACCCCAAAATAATAATAATAATCCCTCACCTACCTATCTCCAGTTTAAATTATGCTTTGTGTGTTAACCTAAAATTTTTGCATACAATTTTACAATTCAACCTTTCTTATCCCTAAGTTGTAACTTAGGATTTACACACACATATATATATTATACTGCTGCTTTTTAGAGTAAATATAAAATATAAAATATAAATGATGAAAAGCCTAAAAAGGGGTTCCCACTAACAAGATTTGATTGACTAAACCTAAAAACGATCACTACCTTTAAATCATTTCTTTTTCAAGGCTATAATGAAACGTAATAATATTAATCTTTCATCATTATGCTTTCACAAGTCCTTCCAAAAAAAAAACAATGAAGACATGCATAACATATTGTTAGAATCATATATATGGAGTCTGTATATTTAAAATAAATTTAGAAATTCTGCATGCCAGCTGAAGTTGGAAGAAGAGAAAAAAAAAAGAAAGTAAATGGAGAAAGGACCACTGTGCAGTGGTGCAGTTGGAGCAGGCTTTGGTTTTGTCTTTCAGTGTGACAACTTAGAATCCAATAAAAAGAAGAAGAAAGTTGGTTTATGGGGAGGGAGAGAGTGGTGTGCTGCACAATTTTGGGCTTTACTTTTTGTATTCTTTCTAATGGTTTTGATGGTTACGGAGCAGAGACGAGGCGTCCCATTGCCATTAAGCAATAATTATGTGTACTTTGTGTACTATTCTTATGCTTCTCTGCAACCTTACCTTCGCTATGCTTCACATGTGCTTGTCTTTCACTATATTACTCACGTGCACCTCTCTCTCTCTATTTTTTCACTCTACAATTTTTTTTTTGTGTAATAATTAATAAGCATCCAGTTGCTTTTTTTTGTCTAATAATGGGAATAGTGGTTTACTATTTCTGAGTTGGGCTTTAATTTATTTATTTTTCTATTTTTCAGATGGGCTCTTTACAAGTCAAGTATTGGGCCAGATTGGGCTATTCAGTTTTGGTGACGTTATATCTGTTTATCTAATTTATCCTTTTTGATATATTTTTTAAGCAAGAAAAAAAAAAGTAGGAATTTGTAATAATAGTAACAATGCAATACATATATATGTGTCAGCTCATGTAAAATTAATAAAAATTTATGCATTTCTCAGCTTATAACTTAAATTGAAAATTCATAGAGGAATTATATAAAAAAAAAACGAAGAAAAAAGAAATATAGCCCCAATTCCCCTTTCTGATCCCAGTTTGAATCGAAAAAGAAATTATTATATATAGAGTGGGATAGTTAGTCGACAAATTCCAGGTTGTTATTAAGTGTCACTAACGAATCTTTACAACTAACATCATCATTAACTAGCAAGTCTTCCAAATATAGAAAACTATTTGTTAATTAATACCAAACCAACACTCGTTTCGATTTGGGTGTTTTTGGAGTTAAAAAAAAAAAGTTATTATCTAGTGGGACTATTTTAATCTAAAACAATATTTCTTCTTATTTTTCATTTAAAAAGGTATATATATATATAGCTTGAGTTATGGTAGTTGGGTTGTGGTAAAGAACAAAAGAAAGAAAGCATGGAAAGATGAAGAGGTGAAACACAACAAATATTTGTGTTTTCATGAAAAATGGAAAAATGATCATATCAAAACAAGGAGGTGCTGCATTCACATGTACTTCCTTAAACGCCTTAAAACCCACGTTCTGCTCAATTATATCTATCTATATGTAGACAAATTTTCAAAATATTATTGTGATATGTTCAAGAAAATGGATGGACAAATATGCTTGATTTGAATCTCTACAATCTTTGCAATAATTAAATTTAAAGAAGAAGAAGAAGAAGAAGAAAATCACACTAATGTACAAATTCAAGTGACTATTATCGTCACCAATACTAATTCAATGTTTCTTGAATCCTCATATCCATTGCAATGGGATTAGTATTAGCTATGGAAGTGAAAGTGTTTTCTTGATCCCGTTGTTCTTCCCCTTCATCCACTCCGATTCGGACCCGGGACGACTCGCTGGTTTCTCGATCGCCATCTCCTTCTCATTCTCCCTCGGAGTAGACTTTTCAATTATTTCCCCAAATTGAACTCCCATGAAATTTACGTTAAATATTTTGTAAATAAGAAAAAAAAAAATCCCCACCCAGAAACCCAACTCGACTCGACTCGACTCGGTGTGTTTCGGGTAAACAGGGGAAACAACTGAAAACGAGACAAACCCGGGTCAAAATCAGTTCTTCGGTGGATGTATATGTATTTATATGTTGGGGGAGTTTAAATTAGCAAATAGATTTATCTGCGACGCCATGCAAAAGGGGTCGTGAATCGGCAAAGAATTCGAGATTTGTACGGATGCCCATGTGACAATATCTCTGGAAATCTTCGAAGTTCATGTACCGAGTTGAGTTATTCTGATCAGTCCGAGACAAGTACCGGAGAATCTCTTCAAACAATGATTCTTCGCAGGGAATCGCCAATGGACCCGAATTTGTGAAACCGAATTCTTCTTCCGCCTGAACCAATAGTTTCTTGAACAATGGGTGGTTCAGATAAGTAGCCCGAACTACGAATCTTTTCCGACTAGCCCCCACTGTAACCGCTACGTGTCCAGAAGGTACATCGGATGGAAGTCGACGGGAAGTCATCGCCGCCTTTTTCCTCCACCGCCGGAGCATTTGCCTGAGTCTCACAATGCAACGGATTTTGCTGCAGCTGGACATTGTTCTTCTTCTGTCCTCGGGAAGCGTGAGCCAGCTAGACCACTGACTTGTGTGTGATTTTTTTTCTTTTCCTTTTTTCTTTTTTTTTTGGTTTTGTTTTGTGGTGGTGATATGAGAAGGAAGCTAAGGAAGGGGGTTTTGAACGGTGGGGAGAGCCTGAGTTTATATAGATTCCAAGATTAATAATTACCCTTCCTTTTTGTTACTATTTACAAAAATACTATGCCTGCTGCTGTTGATAGCACCTATTCAAAATTAACAATAATTTTCTTCTTTTATCTTTTACTCATTATCTATATGGCTCCTTTTTTGTTTATTTAAATTAGTCAATAAATTATTGGGTACAAAAAATTGGCTCATTCTCTTTATAGTCACAAGCTTTTAAGTAAGTAACCCGTGGTCCTCTGCACGTTAATATGGAAAATAGAGTTTTTTTTTTGGTCAACTTGATGGTACTTATTATGCCAAAATTTTGAGCAAATTATTCAACTTTTATTAGTTACTACCGAAACATTTTTTTGCAGCCAATCGTTTAAAGACATGAGCAATAAAATGTTGTCTCTCTCTTTTTTATCCTTGTTTTATGAAGAGAAAAATGATTAGACATCATGTGACTATCCATTAACATTAACATCAGAATTAAATAATTGGTTGTATCGTAACTGGATGTTTGACGAAGAATCATTACTGGCCGGGAAGAGAAAAACAAAGAAGGAAAAGAGAAGAAGAGAAGCAGGCATGGGGGTGGTCGCGTATGGCGTTACTTTTTATTTTGGGAAGCAAAATATAAACCCAACCACATGCAGAGTTCAATTTCTCCTGTTTGGCGCAAACAAGAGTAGTTGGAACCCTTGAACTATAAAAATAATTTATATTTAGCACCAAAAAATAATTTAAACTTCCATTTCTCCATTTCTTTAAAATTTGTAGTCTCCACACCTTACCATGACCCATGTGCTAGCTTACCCCATCAACTCCCCCACCCCTTTACTTTAACATTTTATAACAAGCTGCCTAAACTTTCCCCCCCTTATGAACCTCTTCTTTTAATTGAATTCCTTGTTTATATTCAAAAATTGAAACTTGATGATCACTTCAATTCGTGACATACAATTTCTTCCCTAACTACGACACACAGAATTTTTATATTAAAAAATAATAGGATTAGATAATTCGAATTTGAAAGAAAAGTTTGGTGAAAAACCACTAATTCAATGATAGGATTGATGAGAAAGATTTTGGGGGAGCAAAAGTTGGTGAAAGGAAATTTTCCAATTGATGAAATTTTGGCGAAGAAAGTGGAAATAGTATTAAGAGGAATCCCACGTCCACGTGCATGCTTTAATTTGTGGTACGATGCATCCCCCTAAATATTATTGCTATGTTTAGAGCCCCACCTGTTAAGATTTAAGGTTATATATAAATATAATAATTATACATTGTTCATTGTTTTCAGCAAATATACTCCCAAACAAACTACACTCTCCAACCCCAAAGATCTAAATCATTCTTAATTTGAATGAAACATATTAATATAAGTTAACATATGCATGGAAACAAAATTACATAATGCTTGCTAGCTTTCCTTCTTTTGTTTTTATATCTGGACACAATATTTTCCCTTTATTCTTCTTGTTTCTTACAATTTCTTTGTAATTATTTATTTAGTGGGACAAAAGTATATATTTAGAGATTTGGGGAATATATTGCATGAACTGCTTTCAATTCATTACAATATATATACACGATGGTGGTGGAGCAAATCTTTTAAAGGTTTTCTGAATTTAAGACAAACTTTTACGATCGAATTATGTTTGTAATAATAATGTATAGATTGAATTTGAAGAAAGTTAATTAATTAGTAGTTCAAACAACTTTTTATCCTGTCTATAGTTTGCAAGACAAATCTTAACATGCCTTTTTTGGGAGTTAAAACACGATAATTTGTCGTGGCCGCAGAAAAGTCTCCTTAATTCCCCAAAGTACGTTTTCATACAAGATATTTTACTGTTTTTTATTCATCTATTTATAATAATTTTATCTCGTCCTCAATTTTTTTTTTCATTTTTTTTTTTTTTTAATTTCAAAATTATATCGTATCCAGTAATAAATATATTGAGGTTTCTAATTACGTAGTGAAATCCATATCGTATCCAGTAATAAATAACAAAGTTCTAGAGTAGAGTGGGAGAGTGGACGGTGGGGCCAGAATGATTCGATGACGTGGCAGAAATAACTGGTATCTGCTACAATTCGGCGCGTATTTCAAAGAAATACCGTTATCCAACGTCAGCGTCAGGAGCTGACATGGCACCGTCTTGGGAGGCATCACCGAGGGTTAAAGTAGGCTTCATCTGTTCTGCTGGCGAGTGGGGCCCATTCTGTGCTTCTCCTCCCAAACGGACCAATAAACGATTTTATTTATTAAAATATTAGCCCATTTAACCCCTTTTTTAGAAATAATATATACATTTATTTACAGCCCATGTTAAACCAGTTGGCGGGGCCCATTACAAAAATACCTTTATTTTTCACAACAACGTCTAGGTTCGGAGGAGCTTAGTTGTTTTGTACAGTGTGTGCCACTTACTTTACGTCCTTCATCCCCCGTGGCCTCCTTCTTGTACGGCCCAGTTGGACTTTTCTTTTTCTTTTTTTTTTAATTTTCATCCCTCTTATCGATACATAAATAAATAATATATTCTTAGATTTGAAAAAGATAAACTCAAACTCACACGCACACACCTTCAATCTATGACTACTTCCATTGCCTTAATTGTTTTCTTTCTTTTATTAGCATAAATTAACCTCAGAGTTTGTTTTAAGTGAGATTAATTGGACTATGTTTTTACATTATTATTATTATTATTATTAGAGTTATTAGACGTGAATGGTTTTGTTTTGATGCATGTACAAATTCTGATGAAAAAGATCGTAATGTTAGTATTTAGTTTGTCGGATTATGATAGTTTTATCCACTAATCATTTTGGATTTACGATAATTAAAACGTAGTATATTAATATTAAGGCCGACAATCTCGGGTACTAAATGAGTTTTTAGCAGCTGTGACAGCCAATGTTTGCACTGGGCAGTCCAGGAGGCTGCCACGTACCCCCCCTAATCCCCTGAAATTGTAATGCTTTCTTTCTCCATATATTCTTCTATCTGATAATAAGATTTAGAGACAACAGAACGTGAGGCTTTTTGTTGAATTCAAGTCATAAATCTTGCGGTTATATTAATCATTTTATCTTAAATTACGAGTACTTTCGTTCATCATCAGATCGATCGATTCCCCGCATGTTTCTGTCTGAAACAACACACAAATATATATATTTTTCAAAAACAAAACACTGCTGCATGATGCATATATATATATATATATATATATTGCTAAAAATTTCCCAGCATGCTTTTCCTATGGATGGATTCATTGAACAATGTCTGTTTGATAATCAAGTCTTATTATAGATTATTATCTTAATTTGACCATCAAAATCTTAATATATAGCAGCTGAGCACATGTCCTTAATTTTGTGCAGAACAGAATTTTAATGGTACAATATAATATATTTATATATATATATATATGATCCAATGGAAACTTAGAATTTAACAATGGCGAGAAAAATTAATCGTTAGATTCCTAAAGTAGTCTCCTCTGATATTATCCTAGTAATTTTAAATGATGACTGGAGATAAATTAAACAAAACCAATGAAAATGTTGTTTTAACTTTTTTGGTCAGCACGCCAATTAGATTATCCTGAGATGATAATGTAAATTTTTAGCAGGGTTTTTAGAAAATATTTTTTGATTCATGGGATAGGATACGTGTCCTGAATCCATGAATACAGCCAAAATAGTGATGACTTTATTGTCCTAAATATTAATTAGTTGGGAATCTAATGGTAATTGCCAGCTTTTTTTTTAATCATTAAAAAAAGGAGGAGCCGCAGGAGAACGTCATCTCTTTTGTTGCTAATCCAGATATGTAATGTAGTTTTGATAACATAAATTAATCAAAAGTCTGAGTATGAAAAGAAACTGATAATAAATATGGTAGTATATATATATATATATATGATAACCCTTTATTCAACTAAAATACACATATTAAATAAGTCAAATCATCATTGGCTGTGACCAATAATGTACTACTATTATCTTTATATATATATATATATATATAATGTATACATTGTTATTTATTAAAATTTAGGATGTTAAATCTAATATTAAAATATATGAACAAAATTATCCTTAATTTTTGGGTTAGAGAAAATTAATTTTTAATAAGTTTATTTTCAAAAAGAATATAATTTCCTTGGATTTCATATTAACATAGAAATGGCCATCGTATCTAATGTTTTTTTTATACATATATTAAATACTAGAAATAATAAGGAAGAGGTGGCTTCTTGTTGACGAACAGGTTTATATTTAGGAGGCATTCTTGGAATTCTCTGGATAACAATAATTTGTACTGACAAAAAACTTGATTGCGCCTAGTTTTGCATGCATGTATATATATATGTAATTCAACCACTTGCAGAGCAGAGCTAGCTTCCGCTCATTCCCAATGCAAAGGCCGGTGCACCAATAATTTTATCTTCCACTAAAATTTTCCTCCCATTTTCTTGAATCCTCAATGCATTTTTCATATAATTATTCAACTCAATAGAAAGAAGATATGATTGGTTCAAGAAGCTATTCATTTAATTCGAAAGGTCATACATATAATATATAAATATATATATTTCTTCACGTACCTTCCAAAAAAGAAAAATTATAAATTGAAGATATTGACCGAAGCAATTTTTGTAATTAAAATAATAATAATCATGACCAGAAAATTTTATAATTAATCTGCAAAATGCCATTTCTCCAATTAATATCCTATATATATAGTTGTGCTTGTGTTGTTGAAATTATTATGAACTGGCTGGCTCGTAGGTGCAACCAACTTGGTTGTACTACTAGCTTGTTAGATTGTACGAATATATATAATTTTATGCATTTGCTATGCTTTCCTAACAAATCATCATCAAATAAATATTAATAAATTTTATTTTTTTTAAAAAATATAAAAAATAAAATCCCAGTACAACTCATCATCACACTTGCTTTTAATTTTCAGCGCCCTAAAGTTGAAAGACAGTACAGATAGAGTTGCACTTACAACGTACCGTGCAAAATATGAACCTACAACTAATTATTTCCCCAGAACCAACCATCTTTCTTACGTAGCAACAAAAAGCAAAAGCTTTTCTTTTTATATATGTATAAACCCTAAAAAATTCTCAATAACTTCCACTTTTATATATATATATATATGTAAATAATGTTGCCAACGTCTGAGCGCACAACCCCAACCGAAAGCTATTTCTCTGGTTTCACCTTTTCAGACCACCATCCCCATAGATATATATATATTTTAAGACGCGGGCTGATGATGCATGCATAGAATCTACATTTTCTGCACAAGCCTGTGATGATCCTTTATATTATCCATGCACGCTTACCCTATATAACCTTATGTATACGTGATTCTTTTTTGTCGTAGACTACTAGTTTAGCTAGGGTTCTTTTCATTTCTTTACCCTTACATGCATGTTACTTGTGTAAAACAAAAAAAAAAGGTTGATCAATTTAAAGCAATAAATATAATTAGTTTCTTTTCAAATTGTACGCTACTACAAAAATTAATTACAACGCTTTTTATAAATGCGTTCCATAAAATAGATTCTACTACAATGCATGGGACTCTATGGCAGACAAAAGTGAAGAAAGAAAAAAAAAATAAATAATAAGAATTATTATTGTGAGAGCAGGGAAAACTTATTAAAGAAGCTCACATGGGGGAGAGAGCCAACCCATTTCTGCATTCTCTCTCTCTCTCTCTCTCTCTATATATATATATATATGTATGTATGTATAACGCTTAGCATCTCGTATTGTAAAGAAATAATTAACAGCAGTAGTTAGATAGTTAGTAGTTAACTTAGTTAATAGAAGTGGGAATTTTCTTGTGTATGGACTGTAGATTGGTAGTTCATTCCCGAGAAATCCGTACTGGTTTCCTCCATACTTATGGAGAATCCACATACTATGTATTCGCCAGTCTCTACATTCATGCACCCGCCACAATGATTATAATATTCATTTCAAAAAGTGAGGCCCAAGAAAAAAATAATTAAGTTCTTCCAAGTTTATAATTAATTTGAATTTCACACTTCATAAGTTTCTTCCAAGAATTTTGTATAATTAGAGATTAATGGCATCAACTCAATGATATGGGTATCTAACTTTTATTTGAGGGACGGACGGACGGACCAAGTCTTTAGTGGGCGTTGTTTGACGCTTCATTATTCTTAATTCTAATCATTTCACAAATTCCTTTTTTCTTTTCTTTTTTTTAAGTCGAAACAAATGATTGAAAATGATTGAGAATATATCATTTTCCTCTTTTTTTATTTTTTTTTTCATCTAAAAATCCACATATAATTGAGGATGTTAAGATTTACTAGTGAAGCAAATGAGCATCACATGGAATGGAACAAATTCAAAAGGGGGAATAGATTTTTCTTTTTTTTTTCGTTTTCAGTGGCATAACCACAAAATAATGATACATTCAATCATGGTCTGTAAATGAATTTAGTACCACCATGACTTGGATTCTCCCCAATATTTGTAATAAAAAGAAAATCTTGTATCCAAGAATGAACTCTGCAGAAACTGAAGATGTCATCCCCAGAAGCATTTCTTACAACCCCAATAAAACTTTCCTCAGTTCATTCCACAGAAAAAAAACAAGTAATATAGTTTAAAGTGGGTGGGGAAATTAAAAAGAAGGAAGAAAAAGACTCCACCAACTTCCCAAATTTTTTTCAAAAAAAAAAAAAAAATCTTCAAAGCCTGCAGAGTTGATTTTTTTTTTTTTTTTTTGATAGTCAAGTTCAACTTCCAGCACGTTAATAAACTAGGCAAAATCCATCATTAATAAGAGAAAATCTTTAAGATCTATGTATTGAAGCCAATAGTGAGAAAAGAAAAGGGGATGTCAGAAGATGGGACAATGAATGAAAGGGTAAACCAAACAAAGATTCGATCCTTAACTGCTGCAAATTTCAAATATTTGAAAAAAAAAAAAAAAATTAAGCAGAGAAAGAGAGAGATATTAGAAGCATGTTACCATTCCGGATTGCACGGTACTTCTTGTCATAACCTTCTTCTGTTTTCTTCTGATTATTAAAATCAAGACAGCACATGGCAGGAAAGATGCAATGCAACCCACAGCATCATTTTACCAACCTGGAAACCCTCCATCTCTTTCTATGTATATATATATATATATACAACATTAAAATATGAATACTTTTCCCCCACAACTTTCATTTTCATTTGGATTTTATACTGCGGGGTCCCAAAATGGAATATGGGTGTTTCTGAAAAAGACCCAACAACCAATGCTGATTGTGATTCCTCCAATATATTCTTATTTGGCAAACATATTCCTTTCCTTCTGCAACACCAATCATAAGTACATTGGAAAAATTGGAACGTACTACTACTAAATAGGAAGATATGATTTTGTAAACCAACCCTCAAAAATTCTCTGCTATGTGTCACAACCACAAGAAACATTCATAACCAAGTATGCAATTAGAAGCCAAATAAGAAAAAGAGGCAAATTTTGCAAAGGGCCCCCTGAGATACAATGCTAACTGTATCAAAATTTATCAATCTACATTCAGCATCAGCTGAGATTTGTTCCTGCCTAACTAAATATAATCATGCTCATATGGGCTAAAGTGGGTTCTAATCCCATCACTATGACATACATTGGGGATCTAAAATTCTAGAAAAATGTAAAAAACATTATCCTAAGGAAAATAAATAACATTTTTCAGCTTCTACCATATCTGAATATGAAAACAATTGTTAGCTGTTTAACTCTACTCTGCCCATTGGAAATTTGCAGACATGAAAAATGTAGTATGTCCTTATTGGTCTAGGAAACAATGTGCTTTAGTGGTTCTATAAAAAATTTGTTCTGGTCTATTCGAGGAGAAATCAGTATTCATAGTGTCTTATGGGATATCTTTTTGCAGATCTATCCAAAGAGGGTTAGAGATAACAAATCTACTTACAATTTTTGAATGGATTTATGTGCACCTTTACTACAAGAGAATACCCTGGTACAATAATTAGGGGTCTAAAGAAACAGATTAACTGTAAATATTGACCATTTAAAACTAATTGGAAGAGCCTGCATATGGACCTTGTATTATCAGATTCCTATTCATCTTCCCAAAAATGCAACTGACAATGCTAGTGTATCTGAGAATGTACAAGAGGAAAAAAAACACTTATAGCACATCTCAAACTAACCTAACGTTAAGATAACAATACAGTGTATGCAAATGAACTCCGGCAGTAAGTTTCAATTGTCCCCTGTTTTCCTTCTCTTTGATTTCTTGTTAGAATTATTAGCAATCATGGGTACTGTTTCATCCATCATAACTTTGTCGTGATCTGCACCGTCTCTGATTTCCTCAGTTGCAGTCCTCTTCTTGACAGTACTGCAGCATTTGCTTTCATTTATGAGAAAACTACACTATGGAAACCAGATAGAATATACTTCTCGTTTAGTATACTAGGAGTTCGAGAAATCACCTGTCATATAGCCATCGGACACATCCTGTATGAGTAGGAACCAATGATCCAGAGATGTGCAGTATTTCTTCATAAAATCTACAAGTGCTCCCAAATTCAGTCATTTAATCATTCCCATATAATATTTTTTCCTATGATAAAGCGATCGGAAATAGAATAACAAAGGGCATCTATTACAAATTAGCAGAGACAAACACAAGACATGCCACTTCCATCAGTCAATTAATCCCACCTCAGCATTGAATTGTCCAGCTCAAAAATAAAAACCCAATAGGAATGCATTATATAATCAAGTCATTTACTAATGAAATCAACCATCTAGGGAAAGTAATTGGTGCTCTTCTCAATTACCATATTCAGGTTAAATACACCAGGATGTGTATAAAGAAATAAAAATTGTAAATAAAAGTCCCTTCATTTGCTATAAAGAGAAAAAGTAACTCATAAAAGGTGATCTCTATCACCAAGTACTGAGGAATAATTTCAGTCATTTCAAAGCCATTAGAACATATAGCAAAGAAAAGAACACGGCAAAAAAAAGTTGAAAATGAAAGGAAATATTTTTATTTACCTCTTAACCTCAAAGCGTAGAATAGTTCCAGCCACGATGCTATGCTTTTTATTTGAACTACTCACAAAGCATTCCTTGCCATGTTTCTGCCCATAAGACATGAATTAGAGATTTGTCAGGGGAACTGGAAGCATAAATATTCCCCTGCCCCTGCCTCTGCCCCATTCCTCCCCAAGCAATATAAAAAGATTTGATGACTACCGAAATCCATAGTGCTTACAACTTTATACTTAAATTCTCCACGGATGTCATCCTCCAAAATAACAGCAGATGAAAAACCAAGGACAATAATGTGGATTGATTGTTGGCTGAGTTTAACTACCTCACCCTCTGAAAAGCAACATGATACAAACAAATCATCAAGACATTTAGGGGCTGAAAATTATTGCAACATAATAGCTATGTCTAGGTGAGGGATACTGGTGCCAAAAAGTGCCCAGCGGTGGATGGAGCATGCAAGAGTCCAATAACCCAAAAGATAATGTAAAGTAGGTCAATTGAGCATTCAGATAAACTTTGTTTTGGAAGAAAAAACAACAATTGAAAGAGTAGTTTCATCAATAATGAAATACTTAATCACTGCATCAATAGATTACACATTTTAGCCTACTTCATAGATGTTGCCTCCAAACTGATTTAATGAGCTCAAAATTCCTTAAAAATGTCTAGTATTTCAACTTATACATGAAAATTCTCCCAAGATAATGCACATTATGCAGAGCAGAGAAGAGTAGCTGAACTACCTAAGAGCATGTTGGGCTTTGGATGAAAGAGTAACAGCTTTGCCTCTATTCTCACTCCAAAATAAGGATGGATTCCCGGCAAAATTCTTGCCAAATCACTTGGATTTTTGGGGTCATATGCCAATACAACACCATCCAACGTTTCACTAAACCTGCAATGAGAATAATTTACTCTCATATATATTTGCTTTAAAGGAAAAAAAACTAAAACACTTGGGGGTACAACAAAACCAATGATAACAAGTCTAAATAGATTCAAGATTCAGAATTTAAGGTAAATACATAAGAAATCTTACTTATTTATGAAGAAAAAAGAAAAAGAAACAAACAAACATAGGAAAGCTTACTTGAATAGCAGTGTACTGAGTTCCCGAAGAATAGAATCTTTTATCCTTTTAGCCTTGGACGGGTGCACGTAGACCATTATACTAGCATCAGCTACCATCAACCCGTCCATTGATTTTGTTCCAAAATCTAACTGCCGATGCGATTGAGTTCCCTCTGCATAAACCCTAGCAAATACCCTAAATCGGTAGGGAGCTTTCAAGCTCAAAAACGAATTTCTTACAGAACTGCCACGTCAGCTAAATGAAATAAAAGTTTTGGACATCAAATTACTACCGTTTGTATTGGGCATCTAAGCCCAAATAAATTACTCCTTATATAACCTAATAATAATGGGCTTCTATGAATATCAGGTCTATTGGGCTAGTCGACGCAGACAGAAACTTTTCTTACATTTACTTTTTTTTCTTTCTTTTTTTTTTCATATTTTTCAAAATGAATTTTAGTCTCATAAGTTAGACAAAATTCACATTAGTTGAAGTAATGATTCAAGAATTTCAATGAAAATTAAAAAATAAAAAATAGTAAAAAGGAAAGTCCAACTGAAGTTTTGGTCTGAAATCAGAAGAAAAAAAAAGGCCCACAAACAAAACAATCCAGAAGAAGGGTAAAAAATATCAGAGGAGAGAGAAAAATAGAGACAGAACGGAGGGAGGAAACAATAAAAGCGGTCTCCCTGTATCCCTACATCCAACACTGTTCTTATGTTCCCCTTCCCAGCACGCCCAATCCCCAATCCCAAATCCCTAAAGGGGAAATTATCAAGTGTGGACCCCTCTTTGCACTATAATAATGTACCCTCACACTCACTCGTAAAAATTGTACTTAATACAAATTATGCCCCTCATAATCATAATCTTAATCATGAGATTACCTCACCACTCTTATACCAACATTTTTTGACCACTCCACCCAAAAATACTTATTCTTTTTTTTTTTGTTACTATAAAATGAATTAGTCTTTATTTTTTTCAAGAACAAGTTTTTGTAACATTTATTTGTTTTGTTCAAGAAATGCTCAAAATGGAACTCAGTAAAAAAAAGTTGCATTTAATTTTCACTAACTTCAGGTGTGAAGTGAACTGAAGATAATACGAGAGAGAGAAAAGGTGGTAAAGGACACAGTAAATATTGCAAAATAATTATTACCATCATAGCAGGTAGCTGACGACACACCATTTTTTCCGGTGGAAAAGCTTTAGGGTGCAGGTGTGATTTGTGGATCTGATCTGATCTGATTGCTTTTCTTTGATTCCCTCTCGGGAGAAAATTCTTCCCTTTTTCTTTTCTCTGATCATAATTTTCACTGTGAAGAAAGTGCGCCGTAACTTTTGGCTTTTCCTTTTTTCACTATTTTCTAAAGAACAAAAATAAAATAAACATTTTACAGCAGTTTTCTTTCTTTTCTTTTCTTTTTTTTTTTTTTTGTCCAGTTAACTCAAAGTTTTTCATTTTTTATTTCATACGACTGCTTTGATCAATAATCGAGGACGGTAAGACTACTACAATCATACGAATCCATTCATTACCATTCAAGATTGACCAAAACGTAAATGATGATATATTTGAAACTAAAAGAAAAAAAAACCATGAACCATCATATTGATAGGTTGACAATCCTTGACATGACTCTCCAGCTTACATATCTTCATTTTTTTATTTTACATATTTCTTAAATTATCAGTTATACAATAAAAACAAATAACAAATATTTCATTTGTAATTTTTTTTATACACGCATTTTTATAACTTACATCTTTTAATTATACTATCAAGAATAGTAGCATAAATTGATTAAAATTAACATTGAATGGAAATAAAACATCAAACTGAGGAAAGATACAAAACTCATTATCAATATACTAATTGATAGTAAACTAATTAAACTTCACCCTAAAAATCCAACCCTCTATTTGAAGAATATACATATCTTAACTATTTAGACTCATATAGCATATATTGTCTCTAAGAAACCCTAATTCTCATGTTAATATCAAGCCCCACTCCATTATATTTATACCCTACAAAACCACTCACCCCTTTTATTGGAAATAATAACAATAATGGTAATTAACCCTTTCCAAGACAAACAAATTGAAGGGAAATTTTTTTTTTGTAGTAATGAGAAGGCCTTATCTTACCCCTTTTTTCCTTTTTTTTTCCTAATTTCTTTCTTTTGTTTTGGCAAGTTTATTCTTGAATGTGTTGTATGCATGTATGTGTGTTATAATATTCATGGATGTTTTTGGACCACTCTTCCAACATAGATTTGTAGCATGATAATATTCTATATTTGGATTGTAGGTTGGTGGTGTTTTCAAAATTTGATGATATATTGAATAAGTAAAGTTAGAATTAGTTTGTAATCCCTTCATTTAAATTTAATATAAATTGCTAAATATGCATTGTTTGTTATAAACATTTATATCATATTACTATTACAAAGGATAAGAAAATGATGTTTTCTTGACATATTAGATGAAAGTGAAAAATAGGTACTTGTTTTTCATAATAGATTACTTCTTTGGACTTTCTTTGTCTTTCAAAAATTAATTTTCTATCTTGTATTAAATTAAGTTTTCGTAATAAATACCACAATAGAAATGCAAAATGGTATTTGGAAACACGTAGGTATATAGCAACCCGAAAAATGGGGTTAATTATTGAAGTTTATTTTGGTGTAATTGTTGTTATTGCAGCTTTTTTTGGATTTCCATTCACGAATGGAAAATAAAGCAATAATAAGAAAAAAGAATCTGCAGTCACCAAACCCTTTATTATTTATTTCATCCAATGTGAAACCATCTCCAAGTTGAGAAACCACCCCGACTCTCTCTTACTATCAAATTAAGAAAATATTTTAAATATTATTGTCTCGTGTAATTGTATATAAATTATTATCAACCAAATGAGCCGTATTATCCCTTTTAATTTAATTAAAGACGCCAAAAAAGAAAAAGAAGCCGCTCTTCAATCCTCAAAGAGTAAAGTGATAATAATAATGGTTTGAACTTATCTTGTAATAATAATATATAGTAGTATTTCTAAATACGTTATGTTTTTCTTCTTTAAAATTTTTCCAATTTGCCTTGGCGTGAGGGACAGGTAAAAGCATATATATATATAGTTTCCTTCAAAGAAATTTTTGAATATATAAATAAAAAAGAAAAAGAAATCGGGGAAGAAGAGAGTGGTGGTGCATGGCGGACAGATGGGGAAAGAGGAGTGGGTGGAATTGAGGAATAATGTGCCCGGATTGCGGCGACTTTAAGTCCCAGAGGTATTGAACACTGTGCATTTCTCTTGTATATTTGCCTACCTATTCTCCCTCCCTACTCCTAAATAAATTCTCTTGCCTTTTTTCTTTCTTTCTTTCTACTGCCTCTCTTCTTTGAATCTCTCCTAATTTAAAATTAACTTTCCTAATACATATATAATATATATTTTTTATGCACAAATATCAAATTTCTTGAAACTGTTGGATCAAGTCGTGTATCCACAAAGATGCATGCCTGCCTGCCTGCCTGATTCTCCGTGCTACATTGCCATTCGTGCCAAACTCCCCCCTCAATATCATTTTTCTCCATAATAATATTTCTCAAAATGACAATACAAAAATAATTAATTTTAAAGAAATTTTGTCAGAGCGGGGAGAAACGAAACAGGGATGATTAATAAGAAACTTTAATTGGTTTATTTTTTTCCAATGGTGGTTTTTTAGGCGGAAAATATTTTATTTTATGTGAAGATAGAGAAAGAGTAATTATTTAGTGTAGTTGTGATCATTTACTTAGCACGTGATAGGGCGGGATGGATGTAATCCAAACCCACTCTAACAATTTTCTTAGTAGTAGCAGTACGTAATTTGTTAGGAAACAGTAATAATAATAAAAAAAAGAAGATGTCTAAGAATATTTGTACTAAATAATTGCCGTAATAAATAGTTTATTAATGACTGCTTAAATGGTTCAACAGTGAGTAAATTCAGCTATAAATATCATTTATTACTCCCATAAATCCAACAACAAATATCTTCATTTCTTACTTACTAATCATATATTTCTTCCTTTTCTTTTTTTTTTCCTCATAAATTGACCTCACATTTCTTTTTAATTAAAAAAATTTATATATTTTTTGCATTAAAATATTACTTCTAAAAATAATAAAAATAGTAAAAGGAGGAAGCCTTGAAGAGTGAAAGCCAATATAATACGTGGCAAGAGTTAACTAACGTGCGCCGTCCCATAAATTTGTCGTAAACTGCACGCGTGACCGAACGGTCAAATTATCAGACGCGAAAGCTCGGTATGAAAAATAAATAAATAAATAAATAAAAGAAGCAAAGCCCAAGGAAAAAGAAACAAGATCCGATCCCACGAACAATGAAAAATTCATACCAAAGAAAAACAAAGAAAAAAGTCGCAGCATTGCTAGAACTAGTGAATCTTTGATTCCAGAGCGTTAAAATGTTAATAATAAAAAGATCTTTCTTTTTTTTTTTACTTGCAACTAACGATGTTCATGAAGAGCATTTCCTCGTAATCCACGTGCTAATGTGCGCCATTCCATTTGTCTTCTTCTTCTTCTTCTTCGCTTCCCTCCCTATCCCTCCATTTCTTTATTTTCGAAACTATATAGAAAATGGAAACTCCAAGGATTTCTTTAGTAGTACTAGATCACAGGATGTTTACATAAAAAACGGGGCTGTTATTGTTATTAATTATTATTATTATTATTATTATATTTTTTCTTTATAGTATCTGACTTGTAGATTTCGTGTGGGTATAGGCTTCTTCTGCAAAATTGCCCATTTTTTTAATTCAGGAGCAGTACTTTTTATTTTTATTTATTTAGAGAAAGAAAAAAAAAAAAAGCTCGTTCTTTTTATTATATATCTGATGCCAAAAGCTGCAAAAAGGAATCAACCATTGTGTACGCTGGGTAAGAGCGAGCATGCACACATACTTATTACTGTTGTAGCAAGAAATGAGAAAATTTTGAATGCTTTAAAGGCAGAACCAAAAAGATAAAAGCTTTTCTTATTTGGGGTGAGAAGGAGAAGTGTGTTTTAAGGAAGAAAGTTTGAAACTTTATTCTTTTGGGTTTGTGTATTGAGAGAGAGAGTTGAATGAGAAAGACAAAAGGGAAAGGAAAAGGGAAAGGAAAAGGAAAAGGGAAAGACAATTCGAGACTCTGTTGTTGTTTCAAAGCTTAGAAGAGAGGAATCAGAATGATGATCACTTTCATCGAAAGGTCGGTTTCTTTTCAAGATTGGTGAAATATCAAAAAAAAAAAAAAAAAAAAAAGAAAAGAAAAGCAAAAACACTCGATAATCCGACCACTCACTCACTCATTCACTACTACTCATGCTTTGGTACGCGTGCTTTGATGCAAAATGACCCCGCCCTTCAGGACCTCCTTCTCCCTTTTCTTTTTTCTTCTTTTCTTTTCTTTTTCGTTGTGATGGGTTATTGATAGAGGAGAGAAGCCCCACTTAGATTTCAGTACCTTTTTGCAGGGTTTGTTCTTTGGTTTTGGATTATTTGGGCATGCTCCTCCCTGTCCAATTGGATTGTTTTCTCTCATTATTACTAGATTCTCTCTGACCTCCTTCTTTCTGTCTTTCCCTTCTTTCTCTCTGTTTCTCCAACAATATGTTGATTTCTTGATATCGTTTTGTTGGTGGTGTTCCTTCTGGAACTTCTTTGAACCCTCCTGATTCTCATTGGCTATTTCTCGTTTCTTCCAGGAATTTATTTATGTGATCTTTTTAGGTGGTTTCTGCTATTCTGGAATGCAAGAAAACAACAACTCTACAGTGTTTGACGCATGACTGGTTGACCGAGAAAAATAAAATAAAAATGGGTTCTTTAATTTTGGGTTGAAGTATTAGAGAGAAAAACAAAGAGCACGCGGCATGGGTGCGGTTGAAGAGAAGTTCAAACCAGGCGGTGGTTTGGTTGCTGGAGCTCAGAGTCTACTCGAGGAGATGAAACTGTTGAAAGAAATGCAGGATCATTCTGGTCAGTTACTCTACTCTAATTTCTCAGCTAAAGCTAAAGCAATCCTAAAGAGAGTGTCTTTCATTGGAGGGTCGCTTAGATTTGTTCTAATTCTATTCTTCTGCTTCTTTCCCACCCTGAATTTTTTGCCACAGCAATCAGAAAACCAATAAATTCCGAGCTATGGCATGCGTGTGCTGGTCCGCTGGTGACTCTGCCTCAGGTCGGAAGCCTTGTTTATTATTTCCCACAAGGACATAGTGAACAGGTTCGTACATTTTTTTACATTCTTTCTTTCTGTTTCTCAACTTGTACGTGACCAGGTTACCCTGATGAGAGAAGAGCAGTTAGCCCATGCCTCTGTACAAACATAATGTTTCTATAATCTAAAATGTATTCTGATGGTTTGATTTTTTTGCCAAAAATTTGATCTTTTTACTTTTAGAAATGGAAAAGATTGTCTGAAAAATAATGTGGGGTTACATTGTTCTCTGGTTCTTGAATAAAGATGTTGGAATAGTGAAGAACCTCCGATGTAAACATTGAAATCCATAGCTGCCCGTGTGAAAGTACTCGTTGAATTTTGACTAGAATAGCTACTAGAATAGAAATGGAGTCAATGAACTAGCAACCAACAGATATCTCTCTTTTCCATTAGCATCATTGTGATGTCCAAAGTGGAGTTGTTTATTTTTTTTATGCTGTATATCTACCATTTATTCTAAATTTTGGTTCATGGTAGAACACCATCAATTGCAACTCATTTGATTCGTTTACTAGTTGCTTGCTCACGATTGCATTTCATGGATTTAAAATCCTCTGAAACAGGTGGCAGTTTCCACTAACAGAACAGCAACTTCGCAAATTCCAAACTATCCTAATCTCCCTTCTCAACTGTTGTGTCAAGTTCACAATGTTACACAACATGTATGTGCTCTCTGAGGACTACTTTTCTGAATTACATACAAAAAGATATCGGTGTAATTTGTTAATACTTTTTCCCTGGAATTTTTTGTTTAATAGGCAGATAAGGAGACTGATGAGATATATGCTCAGATGAGCCTTCAACCTGTGAACTCAGTAAGCTCAGATTTCTCAGAAATAGCTTTTGCACTTATTTACACTTCAGCAATCTAACAACAAATGGAAGAAACCGTGCATTTAGTTTCTGACAAAATCCAGTAATCATCTACTCTCAGGAGAAAGATATTTTCCCCATGCCAGACTTTGGATTAAAGCCTAGCAAACATCCGACTGAATTCTTTTGCAAGACTTTAACTGCAAGTGATACTAGCACTCATGGTGGCTTCTCAGTTCCTCGAAGGGCAGCAGAGAAGCTGTTTCCCCAGTTGGTAAGGTTATCTATAAATCAAATTCCTTTCCTATTAGCGATTCAGGAGCTTCTTTTTCACCTATGTTACCTTGTAGGATTATTCAATGCAACCTCCAACTCAAGAGCTTGTTGTTCGTGATTTACATGATAATACCTGGACTTTTCGTCATATCTATCGAGGTGAGTACTCTCTGAACTCATTTTTGGTCAGAGATTTTTTATGATTTTCTTTGTTGAGGCTTGGAATAATCACTGGATTTTAGTATTTGATTTTCTGCCATGTGGAAATGTTCTCTCAAGATTACTTTTATTTGCACTCATATTTAGGGCAGCCAAAGCGGCACCTTCTTACTACTGGTTGGAGTATGTTTGTTGGGAGTAAGCGCCTTAGAGCTGGTGATTCTGTTCTTTTCATAAGGTAAAAATCACAGTTGGCCGGGCATTCTGTTCTTCATTTGCAACCCCATTATATAGACAAGTAAAGAGGAAAACTAATTTTTGAGTCGGTGCAATGCATGTTTTTCTTAAAACTTTCTCTATCTGTGGCAGAGATGACAAGTCACAGCTATTGGTTGGGGTGAGACGTGCTAACCGTCAGCAAGCAGCTTTGCCATCATCTGTTCTCTCTGCTGACAGCATGCATATAGGTGTTCTTGCTGCTGCAGCTCATGCTGCTGCAAACAGGACTCCATTCACAATATTTTACAATCCCAGGTACCTTGGATTGTCTCTCTTATAGCCTCGTGATTTTCCGTGCTTTTATGACTTTTATTGTCTTAGTGTTTGCCAAAATCCATGCTTCCCCAGGGCATGCCCTTCAGAATTCGTCATTCCTTTGGCAAAATATCGCAAATCTGTATACGGCACACAGCTCTCTGTTGGCATGAGGTTCGGGATGATGTTTGAAACAGAGGAATCAAGCAAGCGCAGGTTTGTTTTGTTTCTGGTGGTAAATAATCCATTTTGCTAGTCTGTTCTTTAGACAGTTGTCGTTTCTTCAACTCTGGCTTTGTGAGCAGGTATATGGGGACAATAGTTGGTTTAAGTGACTTGGATCCACTGAGGTGGCCTGCTTCCAAGTGGAGAAGTCTTCAGGTAAATAATGGCTTTTCAATGTCCTTTCTTTTGTATCAAGATCAGACTTCACGGGGAATGAATATATATACATACAGGTGGAATGGGATGAGCCTGGCTGTGGTGATAAGCAAAACAGAGTTAATCCATGGGAAATTGAGACCCCTGAAAGTCTTTTCATTTTTCCTTCTTTGACTGCTGGTCTAAAACGCCCTTTCCAGCCAACATTATTTGGTGAGTTCATTACTGTCTTTTCTTGTCGGCTGCCTACTGTCTTAGGAAACAAGCCATGAAAAATACTATGTTCCTTCTTCAGGAGCTCAATCTGAATGGGGAAATTTGGTGCACAAACCATTTATCCGAGTTCCAGGAAATATTAATGGAGAGCTTCTATGTCCATCAGTTTCAAATCTCTGGTCTGAACAACTAATGAAGATGATGATAAGACCTGATTGTGCTGAACATTTGGTCAGTAATGCAACCTCTATACTAGAATGCAATACAAAGATTGCTTCTGTGCAAGAGACTCAGAAAGCAATGCAATCACATAACCAAAAAGCTGAGAATAGCTATCCTGAGTGTGCAGCTTCAAAAGGTGAAATTCATCCACTGGCTCCGCTTGATCAAACCAATAACTCAAAGCTAAGCAGCTTGGCACAATCAACTCTACCCGGAAATTCACAATCTCTGGAAAAGCTCGGGAATCATCAAGTGCTGCCAGAAACTAATGCTCAAGTTACCAAGTTAGAACCACTGTCACACTCAGCAGATGCATTAAGCCAGTGTCAATCCCTTGGGCAATGCAATGATGAAAATTTGGTTGTCAAGCCTACTCATTTACCAAATCTTGTAAATGATGGTGCATTCCCTAACCAGAACAGTAATCTATTGCCTTTGCAAACCAGTCCAAGGATGATAATGCAAGGACAACAGTTGGACACGCATCTTCTACAGTCTCAGCAGCTTGATGTACCTCAAGTAGAATACTCAAATGCTAATGGTTTGTTCAGCTACCCAGATGACAGTGAGTGGAACGTATATCCTTCTCCTTGTCAACCTCTTGCAGGATTTCTTAGGTCTCCCGGATCTTCTTCCTCTTTGTGTAGGAAGCATGATCATCACCCTACTGGTGTTTTCTCAGGACCAGCTGCTGCAACTGAACTTACTCCCATTGAAGAACTATGGAATAACCAATTGAGTAATGCAAAGTGTCACCTTCAATTACCTCAGCAAGACCTTTCTAACCTTCACATGTTATCTAATTCATTTGCATTAAAAGATTTGTCAGAACAGAGCCCCAACCAAAGTGATATATATAGTTGCCTGAATTTTGATGGAAGTAACAGTGGAAGCACAGTGGTTGATCCTTCCATTTCAAGCACTGCTTTGGATGAATTCAGCACACTGAAAAATGCTGATTTCCACAACCCTTCAGATTTTCTCGTTAGGAACTTAAGCCAGGATGTTCAGTCTCAGTTAACTTCAGCAAGCTTAGCAGATTCTCAAGGTTTCTCATTGCAGGAATTCGTTGACAACTCAGGCGGTGCATCTTCAAGCAATGTAGAGTTTGATGATAGCAACACTCTGGCAAATAACTCTTCTTGGCAGCAAGCTGCTCCACGCGTACGAACCTATACCAAGGTAATGCAACTATTCTGGAATATAGCTAAAACTTTTTCTTGGTTTTGAATAACTTAAAAGAGAAATATTTTGGCTTTGTAGATCCAAAAAGCTGGATCTGTTGGAAGATCAATTGATGTTTCAAGCTTCAAGAATTATGATGAGCTGTGCTGTGCAATTGAAGGGATGTTTGGACTTGGGGGACTTCTCAACGACTCCAAAGGTTCTGGCTGGAAACTGGTTTACGTGGATTACGAAAATGATGTCCTTCTTGTCGGAGACGATCCATGGGAGTGAGTTCTGATTCATGATTTACCAGCCCTTTTTTTTCTTAACTGAAACTAGCGATAAAAATTGAGTCTTTTATGTAGGGAATTTGTGGGCTGTGTCCGTTGCATCAGAATTCTGTCACCTTCTGAAGTGCAGCAAATGGGTGAAGAAGGGATGCAACTTCTGAATTCTGTTTCGGAAGTTGGACGTTCCAGTGATGGCATTTCGTAACATGCAAGCCCCCGATTTCTTTCTTCTCTTTAAGCCGGTTGCTGAGTAAACAAACGCCTCGGTTCATCTCACAACTTCAACTGCTGGTGGATGATGCAACCTGCATTCCTCGTATTCCCTCCCTTGTGAAAATAGGGATCAATATTTTTTATTGTAGTTTAGGTGTACTCTGCCTGTATCTAAAGCTTTCCCACTAAGTATGTGTAATTTTTGCACAGCAGACCTAATATTATTGCATGCTTATTTGGAATGCACTCCAAGAATTGAGCAAAACCTTGGTGCTATTTCCAACTTCGGACATTGTGAGAATTTTCTTGTGATTTCAGAACTATGCTGCAAGTGAACTCGTGATTTTCAATGCTGAATCACGGGTATGTATGTGTATAAGAGTCACGAAGATATTTGCCCTACCACCATACATATATACATACATATATATTGAACTATGAACCTCATACACACCGGAGCAAAATGAAAAAAGACAGCTTTTTGATAATACAGAAACAAATATGAGCTCTGACCAACTAAAAAAACACCAACTTTGCAGAATTATTCTTCATCAAACCATATAGGAATTTGGGCTAAATCATCACATAGTAAAGGAAGATGAAAGATTGCTATGTATAAATATAAATATCCAATTCCAGAGATAAAAGGATTCATGTCAATGCTAAAATATTCATACAACAAAATATCCCTGTCCAAAAAAAAAGAAGAAAAAAGAAAGAAAAAGGGTCCCTTTTGCTGATAGTTTAATCACGGCTAAAGTGAGTATTACAAAACAAAGAATATTTAGCAGCTTCCACATTTGCAGGCCTAATTATCTTATGGTGCTGATGTGCAATCGGAGAAAAGAAATAATAACAAATGGAACTTGCTTATTCCGCATTGCAAAGGAATTGGATAAGATAATCTTTGTGTGGTAGAATCTATTGCTAGGGGCATTGATCTTACCTCCTAATTTCAGGAGAAATCTTCCATCATGTTCTTGCAGGTTTTTGCAGAACAGCAGAGAGATAAACTTCTGAGTTCCCGGACCCGTTAATCCTCTCTCCAACTATCCATTTTAGCTTCTTGTAACCAAATCTTTCAATTAACCTAGTTAAAGCCCTTTTCTTGTCATCAGAAGAGCAATAAAAGTTGTCCAACCACAACAATCCACCAGCTCTAAGTACTCTATCAATGTCAAACATCAAAAATTCCAGTTTCTCTGCAAGCCCACCAACATCCAATCCATTGGCAGCGTGAACCAAATCAAACACATTATCATAAACTGGAAATCTATGATCTAAACTCAAGAACAGAGGAAAAAGTCCCCTCGCAGCAATGAATTCATTAAATGGTGCATCAACATTCAGACTAGCAGTGACTATAGTCACATTTCTTTCTGCCATTCTAGCAGCAAAAGTCCCAGAACCACCACCTATGTCAAAACCAATTCTAATCCCACCACTTCCCATGGCCAACACATCATCAATAGGGAAATCATTTTTGCTTCTAGCTTTGACGTATCTTTGGGTCTCATACCCATTTATAATATCAAAACAGGTAGCACAATCCCTATTCAACTTCTTATAATTTAAGCATGCTAAGTTCTTGCAAGCAAGACCACTCCAGCTATAAATCTTTTCACTAACATTTTTCCAGAGTGAAACAGGAAAAGGTTGCAAACCCACCTTGGGAATTGTCTTTGCAAAGCATCTCCTCCGGGGCAAAGGCTCACATCCGCGCAAGATCAGCTTCTGGCCAAGGCTCCAATCATCAGGACAAGGCCCATTGACTTTGTAATTCATGTACTGGGACAGTAAATCCATGGATTTCTCACAAGAATGTCCAACAGAAGCCACCATCTCAGTGATCCCAGTTCGCGAATCCTTGCCCAAAGGAAGCAAGTGATGCTGCAGGAAGCTCCTCAACTCATTTGCGATATTTGGTTTCGAAAGATCGATGCTTTCGTATCCTAAGAGCTCTTTCTCCATCTGGGCAAGCTTTTTCTTGGAAGATTCAATCTCTCTGTGGATCAAGGACACTTGCTCCGATATTAAAGAGATGTTCTTGTCCGTATGAAGTAGGTAGGTTGAAGTATGGTCCTTGGGAGAGGATGTGAAAGCATACAAAGCAAAAAGATTAGTAATGACTACAGAGAGCAGCATCAGCAAATTCACTGCCGAAGAACACAGAGAAGCCCTCTTGAATCTTGCCGTTCCATCACCAATTTTCAAAGAAACAGAACCCATCTCTCTGCTCTGCTATTGCAAACTGAATCGAAAATGGTAAACTTACAGTGGTTCCCCCTCAGAGTAAGAATTAAGATTTATGAGAAGACTCAGTGGCAGTGAAGAATACAGAAGAACAAGTGGGAAAGAAGCAATTAATTAAAAGACAAAAGCAAAGAAATTTATTAGGATACTACTATTAAGAAACTAAACATAGAAAATAGATACTTGTCGGTTGGGTTTGCAAGAGATCCTTGGATGTTTTGTAAGCCTAAAGAAGTGAACTGATTAGTAAGTGCCATACCGGTGATGATGGTGGGGTCTGTCTTAACTTTCAAGATTTATTACTGTAACATTTATAAGATGGATGGGAACCAAAGCCCAAAAGGGAATATTGCTAGCTAGCTATGGAAAAGTCAAAGCATTGCCCTTTCCCATCTAACTGTGGACAAAACATTTGGGCCTTTCCAGGGGATGGGAGGGTCAAGGAACAGAAACATATAGGGTTCTAACTTACTTGTGTGAGTTCTTCACTTTTGGAATTTTGGGAAGACTTAGACCCACCTGAGTTGCCCTTAAACATAAGACAACATATTTACTCACAATGATAACAGGATCATATGATAATTGTCAAAAAGTTCCCCAGCACCCATTTATTGATTGACATGTGGATTTTTTTTTTTTTAAACTGAGAAGTACATTAAAACCAACTATAAAAGAATATTTACATAAATAACCATAATTTATGACATTAATGAACCATTAACATATGTTAACATTTGATATTTTCCAATTAATAAGCTTGTAATAAATTTCATAAAAATGGGATCTTTATAGCTCTTTCCTCTACCCTTCAACTCCTCTCATTACTATTAGTCTCTACAAGACAAGTTGGTGAGTCATGGCGATTCAAGATTACTGTAGTCTCTTTGATCAGAACCCGAAACCATAACCAAAAGCCCAAACTCCAAAGCAGCCCAAAAGCATTTTCCACTCGTAAGCGATGGTCGTTTGCAGCCGTGAAGGTGAAGCGGTAAAAGTAGTTATTAGATGAAAGATCCGACTCCTACTACACTATTCCGAACTCTCTAGAGAAAGCGACGAATAATGGGGCAATCTTCATCGTCTTCTACAGGAAATATATCAGCGGCACAACGAGAAGCTGAATCGTTGGCTGCAGCCACCGGAGCTCTTCCGACTCTTCAAAAAGCCTTTTCACTTCTTTCTGATTCCCAAACCAACGCCATTCCTCTCGGTTCTCTACAGGTATTTTCTACTTCTGATCAACTCTGGTAAAATCCCATTAATTTCCATCTCCTTCCTTTGAAAGTTCAAGAATTCTTATTTGTTATGATTTTTATTGAAACCCTTAATTTCCAGAATAAAAACATGTACTTTTTTGCTTATGTTTTTATTGAATTCTTATTTTACTTTTTAGCACCAATTGCCATATTGCTAAGATTTCCTGAAAGACTTCTTTTGGTGACTGATCAGTGATCCCTGCTTATTTTTTTATCAGAAATGCTTTGCATTGATAATTGAGAACCCAACATCCACGACAACTGATGAATCAATCACCGTCCCTAATGAATTTATTGAATTATTGGGTGAGGTGGGTTCTTCTATTATTGACCAATTCTTTTCCACTGGAAAAGGAGTCCTAGATTGGGTCGAGTTCTTGACAGGTTATAACAAATGTTGTGGGAGGACTGTTGCATCTACGTCATTCAATAATCTCTTTAAGGTGTTTGCGAAGGCAAATGAGAAAGCAGGTCTTCCTGCAAGTCTGAAATTTGACTCCAATGAGGATGATAGCAAAATGGTTGGAGTATTGTATCCAACTGATCTGGTCAGACTACTTTGGACGTGTGCTGTTCTGTCTTGGGATTCTAGGAAGTTAAGAGATTGTACTAGCACAGGGACTTGTGTTCTCCCAGATATAGATAATTTGGTATTATCGGCTCTTGAGTCATGTGCAGAATCTACTGAGAAATGGGATTTCTGGAACAGTAAAGTTTCTGATTTGGAAGTCCAACTTCCAGCTTCAAAGGTTCATATGTGGGCCTTGAAGATAGTTCCATGTCTTGCAGATTGCCTTGCACATTTTGTCTATACAAGATTGATTTACTTGACAAACCAAGAGGTAATCCATTTCATTTAAATTGGGAGGATTGTTGTCTTTGGCTTCTCTATTCTTGCATTAAACTTTTATTTCCATTCTCAATCAGTTAGATGATCCCTGAACTGCAATTTATCATATAAGTCCTCCATTCTGGAATTTGTAAATTGGAACCGTCAAGTTTTCTGCTTTTCTTTAAAACTTATATCTTTATTAGCTCTGACTGCCCTCTGAAGCTTTTTGTGCTTAAATCCTTGTTGTGCTTTTTTAATGTAAAATTGTTGGCAGGAGAAATTGGAGGATTTGCGCTTTCCTGTGCCTATATCCCCATCGCCAGTTAACAACACCAACCTTCTTAGCTGTGGAAGTGCCTGGGCTATCTCACTTACTTTAAGGAGTTCCATAACTGATGAGATTTCAAAAATATGCTTTCTCAGTGATGGTCACGAGACTAATGGAAATCTACTTTACCGGTTTGTCTACCTATCTTTTACTGGTTTTAGTCTCCTTCGCACACTACTTTTTCCCTCTACCACAAGCGTGTAGCATAACATTATCAGGGAATCGAAGGTGAATCATTACCTTTTAACGAAAATGTAGCATTTTGAATTGCTTGTTATTCATAATCTTAAAGCCCTGAAGACATTGTTCTCCTCAGACTAAATATCTTTGGATGAAAATTGATGCTGTGTAATATAAATACTGTTGGTTTCGATATGAATGTGTTTTTAGGCTGTAAAATTAGTAAACACATTTCATTCAAGTAGCTTAACTATGAAGCTTAACTAATCTAGTGAACCCTTGTATAGGTCATCTTTTCATGGGAAAGGTCTGAACAGGTTCTGGGCTCATGTTGAAGGCTATAATGGACCAGTACTAATGCTGATTGCTGCATCTGAAGTTAGCAATGAAGCAAGAAGGTGGATTATTGGTGCTCTCACACATCAAGGCTTTGAAAATAAAGATACATTTTATGGGAATTATGGTAGCTTGTATGCCTTAAGTCCAGTCTTTAACGCCTTTCCATCTTCAGGTAGAATAATTAGAACGTTTCTTTATTTTTCAATGGATATAACATATTTTTTTAGCGAAAAAAATTGAAGTAATTGCTCTTTGTCTTCTCTGAAACACTGAATCTGTTTTTCTTTTATTGGGGCAGGGAAAGAGAAAAACTTTGTTTACAGCCATTTGCATCCAACCGGTAGGTTGTATGAGGCTCATCCAAAGCCAGATGGAATTGCTTTTGGAGGATCTGTCGGAAATGAGAGAATCTTTCTCGATGAAGATTTTAGCAAAGTTGTTATTCATCACCATGCTTATGATAAGACTTACCAACCTGGTTCTCTTGTTCCCAATCAGGTATACTTGTGCTTAAAGAAAGTCAAGTGGGAATTAATAGCTGCAACTTTTCTTTATAACTGATTATGGTTGCCTTTCAATGGATTGAGAGTATGCAGCAGGAAACAAAAAGGGTCAAATTTTTTCTTTCTTTCCATAGTCTACTACTTGAGGGGATCTATCTGTTATAGTTGTTTAGGGATCAAGATGATCCCAATGATCACTTTCTTTTAGTTTGAGATGTAATATTATGGTTTCATTACCAATTAGTACAACTCTTAACCATATACAATGTATATTCAGGGATTTTTACCGCTTGAAGGTTCAGTTCTGGACGTGGAAGTTTGGGGACTAGGAGGTAAAACTGCTCAAGAAATTCAAAATTCATATAAGAAGAGAGAAGAACTTTTCAATGAGCAAAGACGAAAGGTAAATCCACACTTGGGACATTTCCTTTGACAGGACTTGCACTTGTAGATTTTAACATTTGTTTACCCCATCTGTGCAGGTTGACTTGAAGACATTTGCGAATTGGGAAGACTCGCCTGAGAAGATGATGATGGACATGATGTCTGATCCCAATGCTGTCCGGCGGGAGGATAGATAGATAATTTTTTGTACATCATTTTTCACTAAAAAGGGAATAGGGAATGTACATAAACACCGTTTGATCAATGTATATTGAAGATTTTACACAACTCTTTTGGCATTTCTTTAACCCCACTGAACTTGCTTGCATAATAAAGATGGTGAACGTGTAGGATTGGGTTGTGTCCACGATGTTCTGTTGTATTCTATGTAGTGGAAAGGAAACATTTTGACGTTTGACATTCAAACTGATTGTCCACGATGTTCTTTCTTCTTCTCCTGTATTACAAATGTGAGGGGAATGTCACTTGTATTTACCTTCTTAGTCACAGTTGAGCAAAGGCAGATGAATGAAGACATTATTATTAGCTAGACATTCATTTGCTTCAAATCAAACCATGCTTTAATCCTCAGTTCATCGTGAATTAACCAGCCTTCTTTCATGTTTAAGCATGTTTCACTTGTAAATTTGAAAGGTCTAAGAAAACGTATAGATTATTAAGGAAGAAGAAAAGATACAAGGTATGAAAATAAAATTTAGTCCCAAAGTGAGCATGTGAAGTTTGCACTGTCATTTTTGAGGCATCAACTCTAGAAACCAGGAAAAGCTTGTTAAGTTCCTAGACAAACAAAGCTTACAAGTCTCTAACATATAACACTGCCCACCTCCCAGTAATTGAATGTAACAGATGCCAGAATCCACATCATGTACCTCGGCATAGGCTAGCTGCAGCTACTGCTTCTTCTCTTCTGCTTTCTTAGGCTAAAAGAAGTAAAACAAAAACAGTCATTAAATGTCTAGAAAGAATATAAATCACAAGAATAAAAGCTAAGAGAGCACTTTAGGGTGGGGATGAGGCCAACAGAGTAAACAAGGGTTGAACATGCAGAGGGAATGAAGCAAGTCCTAGTTCCCAAACATACGTCAACAATGGGCTTTTGGTCCTTCGCTTAGGGGGGAAAAGGATCTTATTCCTATTATTATCTAGAACAACAACTATTATTAAAACACCAAGCATAACAGAAATTCGATTCTTGCTTTTTCCCAAACTCCTCAAAGATGAGTGGTGGTTAGAGAATCAAAGAATCTCAGATGCATATTACACTCTCTAGTTCAAGTAGAAAGACTCTGGTTTAATGGAAAAGTGAGACTTGATTAATAACAGCCATCAAATTCAAGAAAATCTAAAATGGAATCAACCAGCACATTGATTGCAAAGGTTCTAACTTTCCTTACTTCCAAAGTTTTGAAAATTTTAGATCACCATCTGCTTACACATACAATGTTGTAACTTGTATGCAAGACATAAATTTATTCAATAAAAATGGGAACTTTATCTTTATGTTAGTTGACTCACTAATCGAATGAGAAACTCAATACAGATGCCTACCATAATCGTCATGTCTACCTCAGGTGCCAAAAGGATACCAACATTCCTATACCCCTTATATCATCAAACCAGCACAACCACCGAGAAAAAGAAACATTCTTCACATGCATTAACCACAAAATTACAGCTCTCAAATCCTGTAACTTGCAAGAAATTAGATGAAAACCTCATGACTTCCGACGCTAGAAAACAATCTCCTACAATATGCCCTCATCATTTTCAAACATTAATAGCATATTTCAGCATTAATACAATGACTATTTACCACCAAAGAAAGAAACTTAGCAACTTCTTTCAGCTCCCCGAAACCAATATTATGTCAAAATTCTTAAACTATACCATCATTGCAATCAGCAAAATGTACGGAAATTTTTGCCCAAAAAGAGAGTAAATTAATCTGAAATAAAGCACACAAATTGTTCGACAAAATGTCAGACCAAAAGCAGCAACATATCCAGCCAAATAAATTAGTAAAGCTACAGAAAAAGAAAATTAAATACCTTAATCCCAGTGAATGGCTGCTTCAGCTCTTCCTCAGGAATGAAAACAGGCCATTGTTCACCAGCCTCGCGGAACATTTGCTCGGTCTCTAGGAACTGACCCTTTTCAAGAATCATATTGCGGATGGTCTGTGCTGGGGTGGAAGTGGCATCGAATTTTTCCTCAACTCCATTGACAAAGGTGACGGTAATTTGAGGAGGGAAGTCGTCCGTCCGGCGCTTCACTTGGACTTGGCAAGCGGGATTAGATTCTTTCGCTTTCCGAGCATTGCACTGGGCCAGAAACTCCATGCACGCTGCTGTTCTTGGGTCTAATGCATTAAATTCGATTCTAACTTTCGACAAAAATTTCAACATTTTGTCCCTTTCTCCTGATTGTTCTTCACTTCTCTTCCCCGCCTTTTTCGGTTCGGTTGCTAAGCCGGTGGCGCCTGAGAATCTGTGGGAGAAGAAGACCTGAAGGTTTTACAGTAAGAATCTGATTCCTACGGGTTCGATCCTAGATAGTCCATTTCATCCGGGTTAATGGAACCATGAATCAGGATTGCCTAATCGGAAGCCCAGTAACTGAAAAGCGGAGATATGTGAATGGGCTTCTAAGTACGTAATTTGAGGAGAAAGACCCATTACATCTGACAGTTTGCAAGCCTCAGTCCTGAAGAAAACCAATATGCTGAGAAGTCCAATAAGTTTCAAACCATGGCCCAAGTGTTTGCAAATTGTTGGCCTGAATGAGGAGAAAGGCCCATTATATTTGATAAAAAAATCTGAGAAGCCCATTAAGTTTCCAATATTGGCCCAAGTTGTTCAAACTTGTGGGCCTGTATGAAGAGAAAGGCCCATTATATTCCAAAAACTATATCTGAGAAGCCATTAATATCCAATATTGGCCCAAGTTGTTGCAAATTGTGGGCCGGAATGAGGAGAATCGCCAATTATATTTTATTGAAAATATCTGAGAAGCCCATTAAAATTTCAATATTGGCCCAAGTTGTTGCAAATCGTGGGCCAGAATGAGGAGAAAGGCCCAATACATTTGATTAAAAATATCTTTGAAACCCATTAAATTTTCAATATTGGCACAAGTTGTTGCACATTGTGGGCAGAAATGACGAGAAACGCCCATTACATTTCATAAAAAATATCTTTGAAGCCCATTATTTTTCCAATATTGGCCCAATTTGTTACAAATTGTAGGCTGAAATGAGGAGAAAGGCCCATTATATTTGATAAAAAATATCAGAGAAGCCCATTAATTTCCAACATTGGCCGAAGTTGTTGAAACATGTGGGCCTTAATGAGGAGAAAGGCCCAATATATTTCATAAAAAATATCTTTGAAGCCCATTAATTTTCCAACATTGGGCCATGTTGTTGCAAATTTTGAGCCGGAATGAGGAGAATAGCCCATTACATTTGATAAAATAATATATGAGAAGCCCAATAATTTTCCAATATTGGTCCAAGTTGTTGCAAATTCTAGGCCAGAATGAGGAGAAAGGCCCGATAAAAAATATCTTTGAAGCCCATTAACTTTCCAATATTGTCCCATGTTTTTACAAACTGTAGGCCGGAATGAAGTGAAAGGCCCAATACACTTGATAAAAATCTTTGAAACCCATTAAGTTTCTAACATCGGCCCAAGTTATTGCAAACTTGTGGGCAGGAATGAAGAGAGATGCCCGTTACATTTGATAAAAGTTTCTTAGAAGCCCATTATATTTTTAAGATTGGCCCACATTGTTGCAAATTATGGCTGGAATAAAGAGTAAAGCCCATTACATTAGATAAAAAATATCTGAGAAGCCCATTATATTTTCAAGATTGGCCCAAGTTGTTGCCAATTGTGGTCAGAATGAGGATAAAAGCCCATTATATTTGATAAAAAATCTTAATAGGCCATTATATTTGATAAAAAATCTTAGAAGCCCATTAAATTTTCAAGATTGGGCCAAGTTTTTGCACATTGTAGGCTGGAATGATGAGAAAGGCCCAATACATTTGATTAAACAATATCTTTGAAGCCCATTAACTTTCCAAAATTGGCTCAAATTGTTGCAAATTTTGGGCTGCAATGATGGTAAAACCCCATTACATTTGATAATAAAATATCTGAGGAGCCCAATAAGTTTCCAAGATTGGCCCAGGTTGTGGGCCAGAATGAGGAGAAATGTGCAATACATTTGGTTAATAAAATATCTTTGAGGCCCATTAAATTTCCAAAAAAAAAATATATATATATATATATATTTCTTTAACCAAAATGTTACTGAATTATATTTTTAAAATTTAATGCTAATATCTGTTCAAATTTCATCACCAGAATTGTATGGAAAGTACATTAGCACCAATTTTTAGAGTAGGAATTATAAAAACACAATGAATAAAAAGGCCAAGAAAATGTTGGTAATTCTGAATTTGTTTGTGACCCAAGTACGAAATGAAGTGACAAGAAACAAATGGTAATGGAGGAATTTTGATTCTCACTGCAACTATGAAAAGTAACGAAGGGAAGAAAATCCATCAAAAATTAGCATCCCGACTCCCAAAAAGAAAAAAAAAATATACATGGAGATGCCCAGCCCACAACTACATAGATTATGTTCCAGTAATGGAACTGTCCATTTTCATTCTCTTTGCATTTGGATTTTCGGGCATACCGCTAACTCTCTGCTGGGACGATGTGTCATGCTGATAGGCACAGTTTGCTCCATTCCTACAACCCCTTGAACTGTTAAAATAAATACAAGGCTTCATTATTTTGGTTTTCAAATCTCTTGGTTTCGGGTTATTATTAGGCGGTTCTCTTATTGATGGCCCTAACTGCTGGTGGTTGTTCATACGATTCCCAAATTGTGTCACTGTTGTCTCTTGTCTATCTCCTCCATGCTGCTGAATCAGGCTCTTATAATAGTTGATGTCTTTCACCGGTGGAGCCCCAACAGAAGGAGTTGGTGCGGAGAGGACGACATCTGGTACCATTGGCCGAAGGTTGGGGGGAACAGATGAAACCCTACTTGGAGGAGGGTAATACATTCCACCGCTTGTAGCTGCAGCTGCAACAACAGGTGGTACACCTAGTTCTGGTCTGGTTGTCATGTGAGGAAAATGTTGCTCTGGTCTGCTCATGCTAATGGGAACTGTCTCGGAAAAACTCATTGCTACTTGTGACACTGGCCTCGCTCTATTTTGCACACTGCTTACTCGAGCACTTTGTTGTGAAGTGGGGGGTGTTTGCATACTTGTGACCGGCATTGTGGTCAATGGAATTGTCTGCGCACTGCTGGATGTTGCTGCATGGTTCCTCACCAATTGCTCAACCATTTTGGGGTCATTCAGGAATTTTATTAGCAAGCTCCCATCAATCAAATTTCCTTGATTATTAGTCGACAGGAATGTACCTAAGGCTGCTAAGACATCAGAACCTACACCAGGAACAGCCTCAGCTGCCGGCCTTGTGTGAGTGGAAAGATTAGTATTGCTAGGACGAGACGAGGACGCTCCAGTCACCATCAGCTGTGGCTGAGAGTTCTTTGGAATCATGGCAACTCTTGCATTATCACACATATCTGCACCTGCATCTTCATCTTCAATAGGAGTAATGGGAATAAGAGGAGTTTGTTGATCATGGTAAACAGGATCTTCTGCACCTGATATTGTGGAAGGGCTGCATGCAAAGTAAAACAAATAAAATGTCATAAACAAATACAAGTTAATAAATCAAATGCAAAAATAATATGCAAGTAGTATAAGTGACTACACTACACAAACTAAGAAAACAAGCTTCAAGGAAAGGGATGATCATACTTTGGAGGAATAGCAGATGGCCGAGGGTATATTGCCTCAAGCACTCTCATCTCCCTTTGACTTTGTATTTCAGCTTCTTTGCTCTCCTCTCCACCAACCACCCGCCATGCAGCATTCACTAAAAACTGAATATTGGATACAAGTTAAAAGGGTTCAAAGGCATAACTACCTAAAACATAAGTTCTTTTTTCAATAGGTTAAATATCATGCCAGAAAAATTGTTGTATTTGACCAGCTACAGCATTTTAAAAATTTAGATGGGTTTCAGCTGGCCTGAAAGAATAGTTAATTCCAGAACATGAGATGAAGTATAGTACATGTCTTCCAAATACATTGTGGAGAACCACACAAATTATCACACAAGATTAACAATTTGGAAAGCAAAAATTAGGCAATCATTTCCTAAATTGATATCCCATATGACTTAATCAACATCTTGTATCACTAAAATAAACAGTTGAACAATTGAGATGGCTTAATTCATGACCAATACTTTCATATTCTGTGTCTTAAAAGTCCAAAACTTTTGAGGGAAATGCCTATTTTCTATTATCCAAAAACAATTATTATTATTTTTTTACTCTAGAAACCAATCAAAATATACACCTGCAATCTTCCCAAGTAAAGAAGAAGTCTGTTTACAGAGTAAGTTACATAACAAATATTTGAGTCTCACCACTGATGTCCAGTTTAAATAGCCACCTGTTATACAGCTTGGTACTTTGATGCCAAAAGTACATAAAGTTCAAACTAAAATGAAATGCCAAAAGAAAAGACAATGCCCTAACAAAATGCAAATTCCTACTATAGTAGAATAGTCCCAGCCAATGTCATAGAGATCCTGTTGTCCCAAAGGAGAAAAAGTGGATGGAAAATATGAAACCTTTTGGACCATATTTTGACAATAATGTTTCAATTACTTCAATGAAAGTTAGAAAACCTTAAATAGTTACCTAATCTCTAAAGCATATCTTATCTTGAGAGCCAGAAAGAAAGTAGGGAGGAAGAAGGGTTAAATAATTCTATTTGTTCTTTTTCAGCAAAAAGATTAAAAATTCAAGCTCAAGCCAAAATTCTAAGCTTAGACTCCTCATGGATACTACTTTCAGTTTGGTTAAATCATTATAACCATCTTGAGCCTTTTTCTCTTCTTCATTAGAAGTTCCATCATGTGGTATAAAAGAGAAAAATTACTTACTTTGGGAGGGCATCTCCATTTAATGACGGGTATCTGGGACAATTGTGTCATGAAGTGATTTACAGGCTGTGTTCCTTCGAAGCCTGGTGGTAGATTGTCATCTGACATGATGCTGCTTGGATGCGATGCCCATGATGCCTTTGCCTGTAGGTGATCTTGAGCACCCATTCCAACTTGTGAAGGACATTCTTCTGATAAGAAGAGCCTTACCTGTTGAAAAAAGCTTATTACCAAACAAATACAAAGAAATAGTTTTACACACAAATGACAGTTGTCCATTACAATATATTTTCTTATCATAAACTCAAGAATAAGAAGCAGGAGAGACAAGTATAATCAAATTTAGTAACCACAAAGGAAAATGCAGGGAAGAAAAATCTTATTCAAACAACATTAGATCTCAACTACTACAACAACCGAGAATGCTTGAGCAACTAAACTCTAAAAGAATCTAATCAGTTTATTCCAGGCAAAAAAACTTCACATGAAATCAATTCAATCCCATTATCCAGTTAAAATACCTCAAGTGATGACATACCAGAACCAAAAGAACTTTTTCTTTTTAGCAACTCCAAAGGAAATAATAAGTAAATATCTCATAGGTCAACCATCCACTCAAGTGAGTAAAACAATAAATTGTGTAGCTCAGGAAAACTAATAAGCTCCATTAATAAGCTGACAACTTTCTCTTATAGCATAGCCCTCATCTACATAGGCAAATCTTATATGGAAGGAGTTCTTCTCAGGCTTGTGTGAGGAATTATAGAAAAGTAACTTTTAATTATAGCTGAAAAAAGAGACTTATAATCATTTTTTCTATTCCAAGTTTAATCACATTGATACTCAGAAGCAAGTGTGGAATGAAATTCTTCATACGGCAAGTGAGGTTCTTCAAATTTTCCATTATATAAATAACTTATTTCTTAAATTATTTTTTAATTATTTTTCTGTTTTAAAATTTCCCGTTTTTCATCAAATTCAATGGAACGAATACTTAGTATAAGCAGGTTTTAAGTGATATTTATCAGTTTTCCTCATCCCCCAACCAGTGATATTAGGGCTGAAAGGAATGACAAGTAAAATTTAATAAAATTTGGTTTACTCTTTTATAAAACTTTTTAAATTTTTAAGAATTATCTGAAAAAGATGAATAAGCTTCTACATTATCTTCAATTCTTCATGACTCACTTTTGGTAAATTACCCAATTTTAAGTTTATTTAAAACACCCCCAAATTGGAGTTTAACATCATCCTTTCTCAAAATCTTTCTGAAAATCGATTTATTCCAATGAAACAAAAATTGGATTTGAAAAAAATATCAGAAAGAAAAAATTCAACATAGACTAAGAAATGGACGATTTTTAACGATAAATTTACCTGACAAAGATATTCATCTGAAGCCCATGTAACCCTTTTTGATTTCCGCGATCCTCCCATTTTTTACATATAACAAATAATAGGATACAATTCGATTCGAAATCAGAAAATAAGTATGACTTTAAAATCGGCGACTTTAGATATGGATTCCGAAACCCTAATTTTTTATTTTTTTTTCTTTATAACAACCGATCTACTCGCTTATTACAGGAAGAGGATCTATTATGTGTCCACCATATAAAAAACAAAAAATCAATGAGTAAAAATACTGCAATGAGACGAGAGAAGAGAAAAAAGAGATCAAAGGTAACCCTAAACAGGAACCCTAGATTTTCTGATTTATCTTTCCGCTTCGCTGCTTATGTATTCTCACTCCTTCTCGATTTTCCCCTTTAAAGAACGCAAAAATTTGTGGCAGCCTGGCAAGTTTAATCCTCCAGCCGTCTTTATATAGCGCGTGGTGTAGCCGTCAGGAGCGTAACTAAGACGTGCCATTACTCGAGTCAGAAACGTTTAAAAAAAATCGACTTAGTTCGGGTTAAGAAAAAAGTCTGGTCAGTTTTAGAAGCACAGTTAGATTAGGTCACTTTTAGAATGGGCTGGGCCTAACTTTTGTACTATAATACAATACCCATATTTTTCTCCTCCTTTATTCAATAAAATCTACGGGGATTTTTGTGGTGGTCCAATATTAGCAACATTAATTTAATAATTTATTTGAACTTTAATTTCATATATACCAAAAAATAAAAAAGACATACACACGATTGATTTTTTTATTTTAGAATTAAAATAAATAGATCTGATTTGAAGTCAAGATATTTTCTTACCAATTTATTTATTTATTGAGATTCTATTAAAATAATTTCTTGCCAATTTATTTACTTATTAAGATTCAAAATTTTAATAGGATTGATCAATTTATCTCTAAAAATATATAGACATTTCAGACGTTTTATAAATGACTTCTATTTCTATAATAATTAATATGTAAGAGATAATGCCAAATTGTTTACATGAAATTAAGAATTGCTTGCATGTAATCCACATGTTATTTATGCCTTCTCACTTTGTTTTCGCTACCTCCCTGTCGTGGAATGACAAAGCTGTTGCTTGCTACCAGCGTCCATCCATTTCAGAGGACTCAGTAGTAGTAGGTGCATGAAATTAGTTCCATCTGTTGTGGTGTTCAAAATACTGGCAGGGAAAATAGCAGGGGAGAAAAAAATCAGGAAATCCATGTCATTTTGGGAATGCTAAAGAAAATTCAGCTCAAGCTGCACCTGCTGTCTAGGCTGAATTTCCTCACACACAAATGTACTTGAATCCGAAAAAGTGTACATGCAATCCTCGAGAAGAAAAACTCCACTACATATGGTAACACAAAAGAAAAAAGTAATTAATTTACATCAAATATCTCTCTATGTCTTTATATCTCTGGCACAGTTAGAAGTGGAACTTCGACGCTTCTCTTTTTAATGTGCATTATACAGCAAATGTCAGGAAACAAAAGTAGGTGCCCTCTATATCCATAAATTTCTCCCGGAAACTCTCTACTCCACGAGGGCCTTTTAAACATACTTCCTTCTGGCACCGGATTATCTTCTCCACTTTCTCTCTGAAACATGACAATATATCAGAGTATGAAACAAAATTAACAAAAGAAGGAATAACATCCAAAATGGCCAAAGCAATCGAGAGAAAAAGCATTAGCCCTCCCCCGTAACATAATTGGCATTAAATTCATCCTATTGGAAGTTTACTCCCACTATATCCTTTTGAATGTAACACTGTAGTCAGATGAAACTAAAACATGCATGCCACTTCTCAGGACTTGTATTGAACTTTACCTTGAGGAGAATGGATCCCATTTCCCTTTGTACCCTGCTGTGCCGGAGAAGCAGACTGTTGAACACGCGGAGATCCCTGCCTTGTATTCGCACCTGTGCTTGGTAGGGAGTGTCTTTTCTTGATGTTAAAGTCCTTATCTACCACATCAGGACTTAATTTTAGGGAACTATTTGCAAGAGCTTTAGCTCTAGCTGATTCTGTTGCCTGCATATAACTCGGAAGCGTACTACTACTATCTCTTGGCTCATGATCACCTTGATCAGTTTTAATTGTGCCAAACGAGTTGCGTCTTTTCCCAGATTTATGATCCTTTGGCAACTGTTCTGAACTGTTTTTGGAACCAGAATTCTGATTAGCCTCTGAAGGGTACCCTTTTCCAGAGGATTCCAACCTGCGCTTATTGGTAGATCCACTGTTTCCACCACTGTTTTTCTTCATTTTCATTGATACTTGACTGGAAGGTGTTTCCTGAGATTCAGGAACAGTAACACGACTCCTTGGAGATGCTTCAGGTGATGATTTGCTTCCCTGGTTGTTTGTCTCTGATTCTATCTGCATCTGCAAGCCAGTCCCGGAGGTACCTGGATTCTGGTCTGTCCAGGATGAATTAGATTCCAGCAATTTAGCAGAACTGTCATTCCCAAACTTGATATCAGCTTTGTTGTCATGTTTTCCCTGTTCAACCGAATTAGAGTAGGATAAATCTCTCTCTGGGACGGGGGATTCAACCTCAGAATTAACAGCTAAGTTTAGATAGCTATTGGTACTGTTATTTCCATCCTCTGCATTATTATTATTTTCATTCACATCGTTAACTGCTCCAATATCATGCCTATCTGGAGAATCAAGTGTAGAAGAAATAGAAAGTTCAGTTCCACACTCAGATCCACCAACTTCAACACCAGTTGTATGGAGCACCGAATTGTCAGCTGGGGGAATTTCCCTTGTTAAATAAACTGCATCAGTTGAAGAATTCAAACCACTATCTGGATTAGATGGACTAACTGATCTTCCTGAACTGGCTGATTGAGATAGTTCTTCAAATTTTGATTGGGCAGCAATAAATGCCGGATTAGTTGCCTTTCTTGATACTAACAAAACTTTCTTTACATCAGTTTCAGGCTCTTCAGGAGCAGGCTGCTCAACATGTTGCATATGCTGCTCATTTTCCACTTCAGACCGATCTAACAAATCAGGTTCCATCTCAGAAACAGTATCTGCTTTTGCAGCTTCACCAGAAAGTGAATCCAAGTTGTCATCGCTAGACTTTGCTTCACCAGTGTTCTGAGAAGGCTTTTCACTCTCTGAAGCTAAGGTCTGATGGCAAGTATCAGAATCAAAGTTATCCACATCATAAGTTAAGATATTTTCATCACTTTCAGAAGGTGCTGCTGATTCTTCTATGTTAGACTTGAAATCTCTTGATTCACAACTCTCCTGTAATGAGATTTCATTTTCCAAATCGTAGTCCAATTTCTCTGCCTTTTTCTCCTCTTGGAGCTCCGAAGTGGTTTCAGGTTGCAGGGACTGTTGATTTCCCTTAGATGAAATGGACATCCATCTTTCCAACCATTTCCAGGCAGAGTCAGGTTTTGAAGGATCACACTTTATATTGATGGTTTTGGTCCTTGGTTTTGATTCCAGAAGCTTAAATTAACAAAGACAGATAGTCAATACACTAGAGGAGAAAGAAAAATCTGCACATGTGACCAAATGACCAACAACTGAAAGCTTACAAAACAAAATATAGAAAATGATTAATCATTTACCTGACGAGCAAATCTGTTGCTTAGTAGTTTCTCCAGTGATGTGTTTGTGACATATGGCTTGCTCTTGGAATAATCTTTCCCCTGTAAGAGCATAAGAAAAATTAAATATGGAATATGAACACCAAAAAAACTGCTGATAAAAGCTACTGATTTTTCATCCTCATTAATTCTCTTTACTAATTTTTGTTTGTCCATGTGAAGGTCCGCGTGATTCATGAATGTTAGCTACAGTTCTTCCTTGGCATTTCAGGTAACTTAAAAAAACAAAATCTATAGGCTATTAATTACATTTATGCTAAGCAAACCAATTACTTCTCATACACGATCAAGTCCTCAAGACAAAACAAGCAAACAGTGATCTTCCGGCAGTGAATCACCCAACAAAATACCAGCAGAAATCAGGAAAAATTAAAAAAGAAATTAAAAAAGAAGCAGAATTATTCATTACCAAGCCCACAGAGACTTGATTTTCTTTTCCATTTGTTGACTCCTCCACAAGCAAACGAGCACGACGTTGTCGAACAAGAACCTGCATTTTAGCAATGGCTTGAACACAACGAAGGCTTCCCACAGCATGTCTCCGCTCTATGTGTCCACGTACAGCAGCTTGCAACTTAATTATGTTCTTATGCTTCAATAGCATTCTTTGAGCCTGATTAGATGCATAAACAAGATTAAGGGATAATATTTAATACGTTAACAAGTACATGACAGAAAAATATCCTCACCAGAAAACCCCTTATAGCAGCCTGGATAGTGATTACTACTGATTCATCTGGACCAGCATCAGTAGTAACATCCTCTGGTGCAGGAGCTGGAGGCTCAGGCACTTTTGAATCTACTGGAGTTGATAACTGTGTTTTCTCCTCTGCCCACTGAACCACAGAAGTTTTTTCCGCAGCTACGGAGCTGGGCTCAGTTTGGTAACTGACAGTAGCATGGTCTGGACTAGCCTTGTTAGCAGAAGTTGCTTCTGAAGTAACGGAGTTACTAAGCACCCGATGTCTTGCAGATCTCTTTCGGAAACTCCATCCACGTTTATCACTTGAAGCCTTAATTTTGAAAATTGTCAATCAAACGGGAAAGGAAAGTCCAGTCGATGGAGTACAAATATTATGCAACCAAAAGAAATGAGAGCATTGAGAATAGAAAGAGAAGAAATCCATAGTAGCCACATTTTCAATATAGACAGACTTAAATTTAAAAAAGAAAAAAAAAAAAAACTAGCAATATATGTGTTTTATGCTTTTTCCAACATAGCAAGGCTGGCTTTAGTTTTGCAGAGCTTCATGGGGAAGAATCTAGGAAAAAGCAGGAATCAGCAAAAGTTGGACATATCATACTGCAGAAGTATATTTAGATATTTGATCGGTACTTTTCAAACATAATACCAAAACCACTTAATGCAATTATGCAGTTAAAAATTAATATCAGTTGCTACAACTGACAAATGAAACGCTGGAAAACAGAAATACAGACTTTTCATAATTCAGCTCCCAGACGCAGATTGCAAGAACTATTATGGAGAAGAATTCTAAATACTGAGTTCAGAAGAAAGTCAACTAGAACAAATTGCTAAGGTATCTCTTTGCACTTGATCTTCTTAAGCTCATATAAAGGTCACAGATCTGTCTGCAATAACTAACAATTGCCTAAACAGATTGAAGAAGAACCACAGCCAAAGAATTTTAAAAAATAAACATTAATCTAAAACTTTAGCTTCAATTTCATATTCGCGAGCGAAATCAAAAACTAAGCATGTTAATTTCAATATTTCCCGGTGCATCTCTACCTCCATACGGAAAATGCCAAAATGTTAACTTTATTTTTATAAGCATGTGTAAAAACTACCCATTCCTTTGTCGCCGAGGAGCGAAAAAAAAAATGTAGTAAGATAACAACAAAAGTCCAAATGTAACCTGATCAATAACCAAAAGGTTGGGAATCAAGTATCAAAAGAACAAAATTATGAATAAAATGAAAGAAAAATAAAATCAGTATCAATGATACATTTAGAGATAAGCTTGTAACGAACGAACGTGTATATAGATAGATAGTTACCTCGGAGCTTGAAGATCGTCTCTGTCAACTGAATCGCTGCTACCACAAGCGATTATCTTAAAGCAGGAGCTGTGCTAGGTCTTCCCATTGTGGTGATCGGTTCGGTTCGGTTATTGAGTTCTCCGTTCCGGCGAAGTCTCTTGTCTCTCTCCCACCAAACCCACACACTCTTTGTACCTCTGTCACTGGGTTATGTTGTTGGAAATTGTACCCCCAGATACAACGAGGATGTGCGAATGTGCAAGAGAGGAAATTTTGAGAACACGGACCTCAACACACTCCTGAAATTTAGCTCAGTTTTATATTTCGAGTCCGCCCCATTTTACTCTTCTCCCTCTTTGGTCTCTCTCTATTTATCCGTTGAGATCTCAAATCTGAAAGAGAATAGAGAGAGAGATAGAAAGAAAAGCCTATCCAAATAATAAAGAAAAGTTGTCATATTTGTTTATTTTTTCTGCTTTATTTATTCTAAACCATCAAAAATTATATGTTTATAAACATAAACTAATAATTTTATCATTATACTTTACCAAATATTCTTTTCTTCCTCCTAATTAAATTTTATGTTTAAATAATTCAATTAATTATAAATTAAAAATATTACATAAAAAAACAAAAAGATTAAGATTGCATTGTTACCCAATTTTAGCTTTGTTCTTTACTTCCTCCCATTTTCTTTTATTTTCTTTAATAGGAAAAGTATTTTTGATAACTTATGCAACAAGCTTCAGTTTTTCTAAGCAGGCTTTCAATCAAAAGGTTAAACTAAAAGGCATCATCATGGTAAAACTCAAATTATTATTGGTCTTTTAATTAAATCAATCATGAGAATGGAGAATATAAGGTAAAGGAAAAAGAAAGGATTAATGGAAATATGAGTGAGATTTAATTTGTTTATGTTAGAGAGAGAGAGAAAGAGCATTCATGTGAGGGGTCAATGGAATCATGAGATCGAGGACAGGTAAACCATTTTGAGGATATATATTTTTCTAGAAGCAATAATTTTGAACAACTGTAACGGAGTTTGCCAGCAAAACCGACCGTTCTCGTTCTTCTTCTTCTTCTTTACAACGTTAATTCCTCCGTCAAACACATTGTTCCAGGGCTGCAACAAGTATAACCGCTTTCTTTTAGACAGCTGTTTTGTCCGGAAAGAGGCACGTGTCGGGCGATGGTAAGAGACACGTTAGAGCACATGAGTCTTCTGTCTGTCATGCCCAACCTGCGGTGCGCATGCCATGTCAGATCGGTCGGGTCTGGGTCTGGGTCTGGACCAAAGGCCGCCATATACCGGGCCCATTATGCAACCCAATAGAATCGTTTTTCCCAATTTTTTCGCCAACCCCTCAAAATTAACAAATTTGCTCATTCACTACCCTAATTAATTTAAGAGCTTACTTAAAATAGTGATTATTGTTTGACTTACAAGAAATGTTTATAATTTTTTTACATATAATTGATATCATTTTTTATAGTTTTCATTCCAAGAAATATACCATAAATATATATATACACAATTGTATAGATGAATAAGGAGTTTGGTGATTAATGTATTTCAAAGGGATGGAGTTTATTTGGATAGCTGCCAAAAAAAAAAAAGGAGGAGTGTGCAGCAGATCATGTGGTAGATGGCCAACTTAGCAACAAACACAATTAAATATGTTTGTTGATATGTTTCAATGATGGTGAACTTTCAGTTTCGTTTCTTCATCAAACCTAATACTTGTTTAATGAATATATATATATTGTGTGTGTGTTGGATTTAGTTGTCTGGTCTTTGGACTTTTCTAAGATGAGGAAAAATAATAATATTATTAATTAAGAAAAGAGAGAGAGAGAGAGAAGCAATGATTATGATTATGATTATGATCATCATCTTGTTTTCCCTTCAATGCAAGCACCCTGCTATCCCTCCTTTGACATTACATTGCTTGTTGATTATCTCAAATAGGTGAAGAGTTCCATAGCTAAGACAAAAAGGGAAAAAGAATATGTGAAGAAGGGAGAATTGTAGTATATAAGATTGTTTCTTGCAGATGGAGAAATAAGTATGGCAATTAGGTACAACAACAACAACAACAGGCCAATTTCAAGATTGTTTCTGCTAAAAATCCTTTCTTTCTTTCTTTTTATTAATAAAAAAGAAAAAAAAGGAAGAGGTGAGGAGGAATGGTGGTGGAGCCTCTCCTCACATGGAGAAACCCTCCAATCATAACAAAATACCAAGTCTAAAATTGTTACTTATAAAATAAACGTTTATCAATTAAATATATTTTTTTTGACAAAAGAATTGTACTATCTTCAATAATGGTTCTTTGGACAGGTGAAATTACTTGCATAATTTCTTTAGAAGAAAACATATGGGGGGACCTCTTCAACTTTTTAATAATGGGTAAAGAAAAGCAAGCTGCTCCTGATTTTATCGCAATACTGTTGTTGGAATTTAGGGTCATATACAACACAGCTCACTTAGCTTTACTCAGCAAGTGGGAAGGAGGCCTTGAGCTTTGCTTTGCAGCTTTCAAAACTTGACTTTAGAAGCAAAAATAAGTGAACAAGGTAGGGCATGCCTCTACTAACTATTATGACACTCGCCTTTTTTTTCTTTTGTTCTCACACTAACTTTAAAATAAAGTACTTTAATTTATATAAATTTAGATACTATACAACGTTAACAAATCAGAACATATATAGGAACAATGAAATAATAAACTTAGAAAGGCACCAGCAGAAAATCGGAACATATCTTCCTTGTTAAATGTTTTGCCTAAACATGCGGCAATATTCATTAACAGTTCTGTCATAATACTACCTGTCCACTGGTAGAGAATAACTAAGTAGATGAGATCGGATACAAGATTCTCATTGTTTCCTTTGTTCCTAAAGAAATTAAAAAAAAAGAGAGAAAAGAAACGTACATTGCACATTCTTTTCTTGGTTTAGGATGATTGTTCTTTTCACCACAGAACAATCATCCATATTAAATGAAGAAATGGGAAAAGAAATTTTCCAAGGTTAAAAACACTAGGAATACAACTTTTGCTGGAGACTGTAGAGTACACATCATGGTTGGGCGAGAAAATTACCTGATTTTGCCCAGGAGAGTGTGGTATTATAAATCATGTTTTACGGGGTCTCCCTCTTTTCCCAGATGATGACTTCACTTGGGTGCTCTGAGAACTTTTCTTTCCTGAAGGGGGACGCCCGCGCCCGCGCCCACGACCACTTCCTTTTTTATCAGTTGTTGATTTTCCAGCAGTCTTGCCTCGTCCTTTGCCATTACTTTTGCCCATTTCTTGCCCATTTGAGTATCCCTCTGAATAGTCACTGTCATACTCACTATTTTCCTCATCATCTTCAGACTCTGATGAATCTTTCGCATTCTTCCTTTTCTTTGAGTTTTCAGAAGTTTTTTTTGTAGGCTTTTTAGAACCCAATGGGGTGGCGCTTTGAGGTTCTTCACTTGTTGCAACTGCAAGGATGAAATTTAACATTAGCAACTCCTACGTCTTAAAAGAAATTAATAGAAAAGCAAACTGCTCATGGAGGAAACACACAAGTTTACAAAGCTAATAAATACTCATTCTATTATAAAACATACCTTCCTCAGCCGCTTTTCCATCATATACATCAAGCTACCAAACATCAAATGAAATTGATTAGATCATGTGTGAATGCACACACCAATACTAGTGTACTACTTAAAAAAAGTTCCGGCTCTGGCAAAACAAAGTAACACGAAAACAGAATATTACCCTGTGACTACCTTGGAAAAAACTTCACATGTATTTAAAACTTCTAGATAGAGCCTACACTTTACCCTAGACCACCTTCTCCATTCTTTCAACCATTCCACCAGAAAAATGGGGCAGCAATCATTTACCTGATCAAGACGATCACCAACATTTGCTCTCTCAACTATTACCAAGGAATGAGCATATCCACAAGCAACACTAATGGTGAGAAAAGAAAATCATGTAAGTAGAAGTTACAGATAATTCTATGGCAACAAGCATGTATCCATTTGTAAACATACCTGATAACATGCATTCCCTCTAGAATATCTACTTTTTTTGGAACAGCAGAAGACCTACAAATTGCGAAAGAGAAAGTAATAATGAAAAGCAGAAACTCATTGAAAAGGTAAATAAATGTCTATTAGAAGATTAGCCCTACTTTTGCCCATTAGGTCCATAACCTAGCTCCCCAGATTTGACTTGTCCCCAACTTATACAAGAGGAATCAGCACCAACAAAGTGGTGCATATAACCTGAATCCATGCAACGGAGGTTCCAGCCACTATACAATATATAGAAACAAGAATAGTGTCACTCTGTCAAATAATGCTTGCAATTTACAAATTCTTTGTAGTAACATTTCCATAGTTAAAAATGACAAAACCTCAAATCCATAAGCGGTTTAGGATACATCCAGTCATCTCCACTGCTCTTTAGTTTACCCCACATGTACAGCTGTCCTCCTCCTAGAAATCAGCAATCCATAGCATCAAAATACATGTTAGCTAAAGGAAAAACTATTGCTAGATAACAGTGTCAAATATAACAGTTGTTCTTAATGAAGCACATTGTTAGTTGTAATTCAGTAATCAGAATATTGAGTAGCAAATAAGCATTTTAACTGTTCCAACTAGGGGTGCTAAAGCACCTCTCTAGATTGAGAGAAAAAAAATGTAGGCAAAATAGCTGAGTGGTTAATCCTACCAGCAGTACACGCAGAATTACATGAACCTGCTGAAACAACGGCATCTGCAGGCAATACATTATGCCTAGTGAAAACATCAACTTTACGTGGGCTCCACTCATCCTTCTGCTCTCTGTGTCCAAGTCTGGCAAAAAATAACCAAATAAAATTACAGGTAACATGAAGGAGCATGGAATTTAAGTAGTCTACTAAATGGATGAGAAATAGATATATCAGTTTACAATGCAAATGTAAACATGAAAAGCAATCTTATATAGAGAGTATGTACCTCCCATGACCACCAAAGCCCCACCTATAAATATTCCAAGGAAACAGATATATTTAGAGGAAGTAAAGGTCAAATTTCATATTCATAGCAAGATGTGAATGATCAAATTTAGGTCTCATACAAGATATGGCAGAACTTACGTGTAAACAAAACCATTCTTATCCACTGCCACTGAAATTGTTGAAGATAAATTTCATATTAACACTAAAGATCAAAGATAGATGGAATCATGCTGAAAAAGGAGATTATGCAGTAAAATCAAGAACCTGTATGATTTGTTCCACATGCAACTTTTCTATTGTTTCTCCAGAAAGATAAGCTATTGCTCTAGGCCGGGGTTGAGCTTCATACACAAGCTTCACTGAGCTATCCTTACTATTGTACTGAAAAAGAGAAAAATACACAAAAATTCATGGCATTGCATTGCATCAAAAGAACCCCGAACATGAAAATACCCCATAAAGTGGAAAGAAATCTATCAAGTTACATCCTTCTTTTTGCAAATGACATCTCCTACAATCATAAATTAACATCCAGACAGACACAACCATGTTACATGCATATCCAGTATGTAAGTACGCAACAATAATGGTACCAAGGAAAGCTATGGATGTACACGCCACAAAATCCAAAGCAGTAGTACTTGAGCAAAATAAAAATGTTTTTATAAATGAGCAAAATATATTAACATAAAATGCCAACCAAGCCAACCCAAAACACTTCAACAATGGAGAAAATAATCTGGAAAGTAAAGCCTATTTCTCTTGTTAATTAGTATACTTGATTAATGGAATCATAACGAGGCCAAGATTGAGTCAAAATTTCAACTGTACCTCATTATCAGTGCCATGACCAAGCTGACCATACTGTGGAAGACCAGCAGTTCTAGGTGAAGTATTTACACAGCAGAGTGAATTTTTCGTAAAATATATAAAATGTTAAAAAGTTCACTACATATCTCTTTCTGCAGTGAAGTAAGAAGAGACCAACTGTACAAACCATACAATATAGATGCTCCTTGAATAGAAGTTAACCACACCGTGAAATCAGCTCCACATGTTGTTTTAACAACTTCAGACACCAGACATCGAACAGGAGATGGTTCAATTTCTGCCACAGATGCAAAAGGGAGGAAAAAAATCAAAATAATAAGTGAACAAAGTAAATACATAAACAGTTAACATAACAAAACAAAAGACCATACAAAAAATACATAAAAGTTTGTCTCCCTAGTAAAAGTGAAAAAAGGAAAAACAAACTTTCATGAATATTTCAAACTTAATTGTGAAAATGAAAAAAAAATAAAATAAAAATAAAATTGTTGCAACAAGTAGAAGGTCCATTTTTCTTCAACGATCTATTCTCCAATTGTAGAAGACTGTTCTTCACAAAGAAAATAATACCAATTTAACTAAGCATTGGAGGTTACCAAATGAAGCATAGAAAGAGAAAGACATACCATTTTTAACAGAACCAGTACCCAACTGTCCATGCTTGTTCCAACCAAAAGAAAAAGACGAACCATCTTCAGTTACTACTACTGTGTGGCTCTTTCCAGCACCCGCATTAATGACTTTTTGCCTGAAAAAAAGTATATATAAACATTTGATGTGCTAAAGAGATAGTGAAAGTAGACATTTTATTTAAGGAAGTCAGAAAGGCCAAAACTCCACTCCCAGTTTCCTAGTAAACCCAAAACCACACCCAACTATTTGGATTCTCTAGTCAGTTGCTCGTCCCTAGAACAAACTAAAAACCATAGGCCCTTAATCCTGAAAGCTCAACTAGCAACTAGCGTGTAGGGGAAGAAAGGAAAGGATGTTTACTGAGTTCAACAGAAACCTTACACACCAAACTTGGCCACAATAGGATTACTTCAAAAAAACTCGGGAGAAACTAAAAGCCACACAGAACTCACTCTAAATCACTTACCCTGTTAATCCCGAAACAACTGTGGGCCGATCCCGCTGAATTTTATCACCGTGACCAAGCTGTCCCTTCTGCAAATATAAAGAAAATACATATGTCTAAATGTATAGTTCTTTCAACTATAGGAACTTCCAGTGGGAATTAGATACCTCATTCCTCCCCCACGTGTAGCAGCGTCCCTCAACATCCAATGCCACACAATGACAAGAAGCTAAAATGCAAATATTAAGCATATAAGAATTATTAACAGAAAAATTCCCCAAAAATTATAACTTTAACCAAAGAAAACAAATAAAACAAGTACAAAGAAAGGAATTGAATGAATTTTTTTTTTATTAAAAAAAAAACTATATTCCGAAACTTATTTTTAACACTAAAGAACAATGACAGCATTTGAACTATGACAGAAGAAGGAAAAAAATATTATTTTCAATAAATAAGAAAAACAAAATTTGAATTTTTACCACATCCGGAAGAAATGAAGCGAATGTTAATGCCAAGCAGAGGCCGAAGCCGAGTAGGAGAAACTATGTTCCCTTCCAGACCCATTTGCCGGCCAATAGAATTCCAAGCCGTTGCTCCACAAAACAATATCTCTCCACCTTTTACCTCTCCTTGTTCTCCTCCACCTCCGCCATCTCCTGACACTGTAATGTTAAAAATTATTTTCCTTTAAAAAAACAAATAAATAAATATTGTTCACAGTATCTACTCCTCTCTCACACACAAGCAAAGTAATAAAACCACAGATCCCACACCTGTGAAATAATTACCGCCGAATGGAAAGGGAAAAAACTTCCAAAGGAGCAACGGCTAGTATATAATACAGAACCGCCGTAAAGGTTTAAGCAAGCCCTAGATCAGAAAAGAAAGAAAAAAATACACATGTGAAACCCTACTGGTATAATTGTAACCGCTTTATGTAGATGTTTATCGTTGTTGTTGTGGTGGTGGTGGGTATTATTCAATTTAAATAATTAATTATAAAGAAGAAGAAAAAAGAAAAGCAAAAGTTCTGATTTTCATTTATTTTTCCGAGAATTTAACTTTATTGTGAGTATCAACAAAAATTCCTAAATTTTTCCCTCAAGAAATAAACTAAGATAGATTTTCTCTATTTTGGTGGTGGAAGTTTGAATTGTTTTATATTTATATATATAGAATGGAATATATATAAGGAAAGATTTTTTTTTTTTTCCTATCGTCATTGTCAGAAAGATTTGGTGTTTTTTTATTTTATGTTATTTTGGTGTGGAGGTGGGGAGAAAGGAAAGGATTCATTCCTTGGTATTATTTGATTTTGGCCAATCTTAGGAATTAGATTTTCCGAAGCTGCTGTGCTGACTTCTTTTTAATCGCACTTTACAGAGGACTGGACAGTGAGCAAATGACAAAAATGCCACTGTCTTTGTTTGCAACCATCTATGCTTTTCTTTCCAATACTATTGACAATATCATCAGTCACTAGAGATCAGACTCAATTTTATTTTATTTTTTGTTTTATAACAATACATTCATTCACAAGTTCCTAGTAATGAAGTTAAAAAAAAAAAACATAAAACAGGACTTTTCAGGTCTATAAACTTCTTTATGTATGTATACATATATATAGAGAGAGAGAGAAGAAAAATTAAATGAAGAAAACTCCAATTGGATACACAAATGAATAATACTAACAGAGAGAGAGAGACTATGCTGAAGGTGTGGCTGAAGTAGTTGTTGTGTTGTTGGATGTTGGAACTGAATATTGTTGTTGGAGTTGAGTGGAGTGACGGTGCTGGTGCTGGTGCTGAATCTGGAGCATATGATGATGATGCTTCATGGGCATCTGTTGAATCAGGCAACTTGATGCTCCTCCTTCTTCAGTAAGCTCTGAACTTGTAACCTTCAGACGCTGGACTTCTGCAGTCAATGCTTCATGCAACGCTACAACAATAAAAAAAATAAAGACAACTTTTCAAGGAACTACAATAGAGAAAGGGGAAGAGTGTAGAAAACAGAATAGATAAGGAAATCAAGAGAAGAAAAGAAAATACCGTCTCTCAATTGTGCTTGTTGTTCCATTGCTTTAAGGCGGAATTTCAACTCATTATTCTGATTTGTAAGCTCAGTAAAACCTTTCTGAAGAAAAGACACAATTAGCAAGGAGTAAGGGCTATAATACATTCAGAAAAAGAGCTAGAGCTGCAGAGAAGTTCCATGTTTACACATATAAATAAGCACCTGCAAAATGGTAAGTTGGGCAGACAATGTTGTTGCTTCTGTCTGCAGAGTCTGCACCTTATGTTCCAACTCAGAAATGTAGCGCAGCTTACGCTCCTTGGAACGGGCAGCTGACTGACGATTAGCCAGTATCCTGGGATGAAAGAACTCTAAGCACATGAGAACACTTAACCAGTAAATTATGCTTTACAAATAGAGTTAAAGCTCTTAACTGAATCTCATACCTCTTGGCACGTTTGGGATCTGATAAAGCGATCTCAGCAAGTCTCTCATCTGTCATAATCTTTTTAACCTCAGAATCACTGAATTCTCCACTTCCAAACTCCAAGCTAAACTTACCCAAGTTCTCTTGCACTGAATTTCTTGGTGAGAATTGACCTACACGATTACCACCAGAGGGAGGTAATTTTGGAGACTCATCTCCAAAGTTCAAATTTCCAAAAGCACTATCCACTGAAAGGCTCCTAAAGTGGCGAGTTGTTGGAGCAATATCTCCAGCTGCACTTCTTTTTATTCCTTCTCTTGGACCCATTTCTTCAATACCATTTTCCACTGGGGTACTCTCCCCTTCATTTTTGCAGCTATAACCACCATTTCTCTTCATGGTACTAACTATTTTCCCTTTATCTTTATCCTCAGAGCTGGACGCATTGTGTCCATCAATATTCTCCAAATTCATGTATGAACAGAACATATCATCTACTACCTCCCCTTCTGATCTTCTTATGTCACCTCTCCCTTCAAGATGACTCTTACTGTCACTAATGACATCCGTTTCCTGTTTCTGCAAATGAATTGGCTTATTGAATCCAAACTTATTATTCACAGAAGTTGACTGACCAAAAACTCCTTGACCACTTATTGGCACCAACTGAGGTGAAGTCTGAATCATAGCACTGAATCCTAATGGAATATCACTATTAGCTCGTCTATGCCCTTTCCGGGGAGGTAGGCTCTCAAAATGACCTCGAAATGCATTCTCATATGTATAAGAAGAAGAAGAAGAAGAACCAGGCAAAGGTGGAGCCCTGGAACTAACATCCACTTCTTCCATTGAAACATCCTTAACACTGGAACTCGAGGCTAGTGATGACTCACTATGAGGAAGAGGACTTAATGGCGGCAAGCAATTATTTGTTGAGAAAAACTGAGGTTGGGATGAAGATCTTGAATGTAAACCCCCCAAACCATATTTCTGGTTAACATGTTGTTGCTTACCATTTAACTGAGCCATCCAAATTAAATTAACTCACGCCAATATTATACTCTTCTCTAGCTAAAATCCTGCTATCCTCTAGCCTTGTATTATATCAATATCCTAACTGGAATCAAAAGCAAAAGCCAATTTCAAATGTCTAAACATCCGAAAAAGAAAACAAATCTAGCTCTATCAACAATAAATTCCGAAAGTAAAAGGACAAATACATTTTTTTTTCATTTTCCTTTTCACAATTTCTAAGCCCGCAGAACCCTAAACCATAAACAAGCAAAAGCAAATATTAATAATACATTTGAACAAACTTCAGAAAGAAACAAACCCAGGAAACAAAAAATTCCGTGCATTTCCTCTATAATTAAGGAAAACCTTACTGAATGGAAGAAATTTAAAGGATAAAATCATAGCTCATTCAAATTAATCTAAACAAATTAAATGGCGTGTACCTGACTGTAAAGGCCTTCGCGACCAGTCAAAACCATGGAAAATAACTCTAGTGTTCGTTCTCTCGGCTCGGTAGTCAAGGAGCAAAAGCCAGAAGAAAAAAAATGAGGAAAATGGGATATAAATTTTTGACAAGAAGCGAATTTCCCGCTGAAAATGGCGGTGATTACGTTAAATTAGAGTAGGAAAAGATTGTCCGAAAAGACAAAAACTTTGGATTACATAAAAAATGACGGGAAAGTATAAGAAGATAGCAAAACCCTTTTATATTATTATTATTATTACTATAGAAACTCTGAGTGTATTGGATTTCCTTGCTATCTCAGTGCAGGCACGCGAAGCTTAAAAGCGCTAAGGACAAATTTGGAATTTTATTGGAAATTCCGCTTCTATTTGGCGTTAATTTCACTTGCATTTCATCCTACACGGGCTTTCTTAAATTGGAAGGCCTGCAGATATGGCCCAATCACCATTTGGAACTAAATCAAATCATCCTGGAATTTGTCAACCTGGCTTTTGTTTTTCTTGGCTTTGTTATAATCTATATATTTTAATTAGTCGAAAATCTCTGCCAAGTGTCAGTGTCAAAGTGAAGGTGTCTGGCCTACAAAACATAAAAGTTTAAGATAGAGGGTGAGGGATCTCGGACGAACCTTTCGATGGTAAAGTCAATATTATGAAATTTGACTAAAAAATCACTGAAATTGGCAGATAGTATGTTGAGTTATTTGCTCTTACCTTCTCATCCTTGCGAGGGGGGTAAATTATCCTAGTAGCATTTGAACTTTTCAAAAATCCAGTTTTTGCACCTCTATTTATTTTTGCTTTGAATTGACACTCGAACTACCAAATATCACCTGTTTTGCACTTCCGTTCAAAATTTTCATCAACCTTTATTTTCTGTCTATTTATCAAGGGTATTTTCGTCTTTTTAATTTAAAAATAAATTATAAAAAAAATTATTTCACTCATCACTCACTTTCCCTAAATATCTCTCTGTTCTTCTAAATCTCTCCCCATTTCCCTATCTATTCTTCAACTCTTTTTTTCAAATTATTTCGATTTAATCTCAGATTGTTCGTTTCTTTCAAATTAAATTACTTATTTTTGCTGAATATCCAATACCCAATAGGCAAGAGTTTTGTTACGCTTTGTTTTATCCCGAAATTGTAGTCAATTGGTTTAAAAAATTTCATACTTTTTTTCCAAAATTCATAGTGAGCAAGATTTGTCATTATCATGTTGTTATTGAGGTCGAATTTGTCGGGTAAGAACATCATCGGCGAGTAAGGAGACAGAAATGGGGGAAATGGGTGTCAGAGATTCGAGTTCCCGGTTCCCAAGAAAGGTTGTGGATGGGATCTTACTCTGCACCGGAAGCTGCAACAGTAGCTCACGACATTGCTTATTATTGCTTGCGAGAAAAAACTTCACCGGAAAATTTTAATTTCTTTCCCTTGGTGTTGCACGGCGGGGTTGTGGAGAGAGGTATGTCTCCTAGAGCTATACATAAGGCTGCCACCGATGCTGGCATGGCCGTTGATGCACAAATTATAGCTAAACAAATAACACCAATATCCTCTAATATTTCTCAACCATCCGAATTGGATATTTCAGTTGAAGATTATCTTTGAATTAATAATCAAAATTGCAGAATCCAATAAATCAAGAAATGCTCTTCCGGAAACAGAGAGCCATCACTTCTTCTATCTGTATTATTTATTAATCATGCAATGATGAGATGTTTATGTATTTATTTATGTTCAAACAAGAATCCAAAATGATTACAAAGTAAAAAAGTCATGATTTATTACAATAAAGAACAACATTTGCAATTTTTAACAAACAAGAAGAAAAAAAAAAAGAACATAAAAATGAAATCGTCCCAAGGTGAACACCGCCTCTCGTAACCTATTCTCCGAATAGCTTCTCTCACATAATCGTCCGCCGAAGGAACAAAAAATGACGTTTTCTCACCGCTTGATTCGTCCATGATGTTCTTACCCGACAAATTCGACCTCAATAACAATATGGTAATGACAAATATTGCTCATTATGAATTTTGGGGAAAAAGTATGAAAAATTTTCAAACCAATCGACTACAATTTCGGGATAAAACCAAGCGTACTGGGTATTGAATATTCTGCAAAAACAAATAATTTAATTTGAAACAAACAAACAATTTGAAATTAAATCGAAATAATTTGAAAAAAAGAGTTGAAGAATAGATAGGAAAAGGGGGAGAGATTTAGAAGAACAGAGAGATATTTAGGGAAAGTGAGTGATGGATGGAAAAAGTTTTTTTTTATAATTTATTTTTAAATTAAAAAGACGAAAATACCCTTGATAAATAGAAAATAAAGGTTGACGGAAATTTTGAACGGAAATACAAAATATGTGATATTTGGTATTTAAATGATCCTGAGAAATAAGCAGACAGTGAAAAACTGATAATTATCAGATTCTTAAATATCCCACTATTATAAGGATATTCTACAAAATACTTTTTTGAAATATCTTCAAGTAGATAATTTGGTTTAGAAATATTTTCTAAGAAATCTTCTAATAGAAACATGATGAACTAAAGGGAAGCGCGAAGTAAGTTATACTAGACTCGAATACTTCATTATCGGGCTTAATAACCAAAAGATCAGGCGAAGTGGTGGGGCCCACTGTTAAGTGTCGTCATTCACGTGCTATCCCCATCAAGGCTAACTTACACTTCTCAATTTATTTTTAAGTTATTTGAAAAACCTAGTGTTAATGTTTTAATTTATTAGTTTAATCTTAGTGTTAGTGTAGGAACTACTAAGTCGTATGTCATTCGTATCATTTTAGGATTGTACTCCATTGAATTTATTACGAAATGAACGATAAAAGAATTTTTTGTTTGTGCATCGGTAAGTTTGATGATTTAGTATTACTGCGAATTCCCCTTTTAAATGGTGGAAGATTATTACCAAATGAGGTGTAATTCGAGCATTACAATTCATGACACAGAAAGCCGGGAGATCAAGACGTAGAATCAGCCATTATTCATTCTGCCTGATAAGTAAGAACTACAAGAGAAATTAGATGACGCTCTAAAAATGGCCATTGACCTGCCTGAAGAAACAAGTAATTTATGACTAACATGTACTTACTGATTCGTAATAAACAAGTACAACAACACATCAGACACGCAATCCTTTACAGTTACTTCCAGTTACAACCCCAGAGGCTTCAAGTTTACTAGATGTTTATCCATCGTTTTAACCAATAGATAAGACATTCAGCTTTTCTTCATCAACATATGTGGGGGTAAGGAGCAGACTCCTAAATTCTGCTGATTCATCTGTGGACATGGAAGCTTAGGAGGGCACTAATTTGGGGAGAAGAAGAATAACAGTGCTTTCTCAAATTACTTACTAATAAAATGCATCCTAATCCCCCTATAAACAACTCAAATCGCTCCTTTGTTTTTTCCCCAACTCAAGTATCTGATTTATTTGATGGTAATGTAGCGGTTTGTGCCATGTTTTGCCCAGTGGTCTTTAAGGTCAACAGGATTCGACAGATCGTGGCCTTCACCAGCAAGTCGACTAAGCAGTTTGTTAAAAGCGCTTCCACTCATTTTCCGACCCCCAATTCTTGCATGACGCTTGTTAGGGACAGCAGGCAGTGGATACATTGACAAATTAGTTGTACAGCAGGACGACTGCCAGCCACCATTTCCCCACTTATAGCATGGCCTCAGAACCCCAGTGCATGAGCAAACAGGTACTGGCATGGTTGACTCATCAAATGCTACCTGATTAAGACCCAGGTCCTGATCCTTCCAATCTGGCTTTGAGACACCCACTTGCCTGTTCAGATCATCACTACCACTAACCATTTCCTGCCCCTTCCACTCATGCGATTTCCCAAACATAGTTTTATTCAAGTCCTCACTTTCCCTTTTAACCTTTTTTGAGGATTTTGAACTCTTCCTAGGTGTTGCTACTGCCTTCGCTTCCTTTGCTCGTTTTGTTTTCCGAGGCTTTACAGGCTCTGGAGCCGGAGGTGACATAGGAATGGTATCATTTATAGGCATATCCCTGGTACCAAATGGAGCTTCACCTACTTGGGTCTGATGGGGAACATGCTGCTGAGGATGGTGCATATGTTTCACCCCACGAGCAATTTGGCACCCCGGTGGGCATGGGGACATACTACCACTATTCATAGAGTTTTCACGGTATTGAAGAGTGGCAATGGCATTATCACGTTCCATTATGGCATTATTTCTGTCAGCTAATGCAGAATCCCTCTGCAAGATAGCCATATCTCGCTCTGCCAAGGCAGCCTTTTTCTCAGAAAGAGCCAAGTTTCTTTCCTGAACAGCAGCATCTCTCTCAGCCATAATCGCCATTATCTGTTTCATTGATGGTTGATGCATCAACCACTGAAATAAGAACATAGAGAACTTTGTAAGTAAACAGATAAGAACTGCAGGAGCAGACCAGTTTACATCCACTTATCACTTCTATTCCAGAAGAAAAATATGGTACGCTAGTGCATCAGAAACCAAGGGCTGTTAGTACCTGACCCTGAGACGGCTTATGCCGACCATTCTCACGATGCCCACTATCATCCATCTGATCTCAACAGTTGAATGGAAGGTGATATTATTTATAATGTTTGCAACCAGTATTACAAGTGCAACATGGAGTTAGGATGGCATTAAACGGCTACTCAGGCACTGTAACTGAATTCAAGGAACAGAAAGATGAAAAGTTAAAATAGAATATTGTCATCTACAACTTTGTATTATGCAACAAATTTATTCACGAGAAGAAAGGATAACAGAGTGTAGACAAACCACAGAAGTGGGGAGAAGCTGGAGAATATCAGAAGTACAAGTCCATTATTTTCAGAACTTCTGTAAACCAAAAGGACAAAAAAGTGTGTTTTATCATATGCTATTAAAGAGACAATTTGTCATAGTCATGAAGAACTCCAAAGCAAACAAAAATTACTGCACAAGAATAACCAACCATACCACCTCTAGCATACCTTTTCAACTCAAACCTGCATAATAAAATCCTGAAAAAGAGAAAAAGGTAACCATCAGAAAGAGATACTGAAAGTAAAAGAAAATGCTCAGATGGTACAATTAATGATCCAAGACTTGAGAAAGTCAAATACATCATAACCTCAATAAGATCTTCCATAAATCAAAAGAAGGGTAGCTTCATTTCTTATGTTGCAAAAATGAATTCACTCGTTCAAGTAAGATCTTACTTGTTAATATTTCACTAAACTTTCAAAAAAGAATTTCTCATAAAGGCAAACTTCATATTGTAACAAACATAAGCAAGTTGTGGCTATGAAACCTATGCCTAATTTTCCTAAATATACAGTGTGAAAAATGTTTCACAGATGACCTCATGCACCAAGAGAGCACTTGGACTTATTCGTTTAATACCACTCCTTCCTTTTCCACGACCACCCTCTCTCAATAGAAGCACAATCCGTTCAATATTCTCATGAGCCATCTAATGTATCAATGTTTACTCTGTTCTGTCACCCGTCCTTCAGATGCAAGAATATAAGATAAAAAGAAAAAAGAGCATCTTCTAATCCATCATATATATATATATACAAGTACATGAAGCCACAACATCAGTAACTAAAAGGATTTAATACATAGATTTAGTCATCTACATAATTATGTCAGTTTATGGGGAAGGACCTGATTTAATAAACAAAAGTAGACTTCTAAAATCAACTTCCTAATCATCATGAATTGAATACATGCGTATATATACAAAATGGAAACACACATTAAATTTTAGAAATGAGCTCAGTATCCATGACTCTTATCCCAATGATAAATCAGAAACTGGTGCTAGGTAGTCGAATAGTAATTGGGAGCAAGCCGAAAATCAAGGTAAGTAATCAGATTCCTCAAACAGAAACAGAAGCCTGTTAAAAAATTTCGGAAGGAGGCCACTTCACAAGCACAAAATAAATAATTCCAAAAAAAAAAAAGGTAGAGCCTAATTTACTCGGGAAAATAATAATAATAATAATTCAAGGGAAAAATTGGCATAAAATAAATAGAAGATCCTAAACCACTGGCCCCAGGGAAGCAGTAAAAGTTCAGTCATGAACCGAAGTTCATCAACTGTAGAATGGTGAATAAACTCCAAAAACTTCTCAAGCTGAATGAACTACCAAAAAAACACTAGTGAACTCACTGATTCCAGTATAATACATGAAATAAAACCCAAAATCAATCCGAAGCAAACCTCACCGAACACTCAATAAAGATTAGGCGTTAAAATGCAATCAATTGAGTGAGAATTAGCTCGGGTCGACATATAATCAACATGAAAATATACGGTTACATAAGCTAAAATCGAACATATTAAACAGAAACTACCCAAAAAAATCCTATAACTAAATAGATAACAATGATTAACAAGAGGTGAGTGAAGAATCAAAAGAAAAGCTTACAGTGAGGTATCATCATCGAGTGGTAAAGCTGTATAGAAAGAGATAAAAGAGAGAGTCAAAACCCTAAATCGATGGAGATGATGAAATATCTGTGACAAGAGAATAGTTGTTGAAAGGGCAAAGAAGAGATTAAGAGAAGAACACGCACTTTCTCTTTCGTTCTCTTTCACCATTTACATTTTACACTACCTGTCAAGTGTCAACACCATTTCTTTACTGTATCTTCCTTTTTCTAAATTTTCTTTTAGTGAAAGTGCAGATCTGTCCCTGAAAATATAGAACATCTTACATCAAGTCCTTTATATATTTTAAAAGTTTCCTAAAAAACTTATCTAGACAAACATTTTTTCAATAAAAATTGTTATGATAAACTAAATGAGATAGAAATAATTAAAATTAACATGATAAAAAATTATTTTCTTAATGAATAAAAAATTATTAGAATTTTAAAATATATAATATAAATTTATACAATAGGAATTTTTATTTATTTATTTATAATCAAATCTTATCTATTGACCATTTTGTTTTAATTTGTCTGATCTAAATCTACGCAAAAAATTCGTTCAAGAATTATGATTTTTTAGAAATGACTAATGATCCAATTTAATTTTAAAAAATTTAGAAGGCTGTTTTGCCAAAAAAATAAAATGTAAAAAATGTTATAAAGGGGGAGGTGATTAATGACTGCAAGGAAGAAGAGAGCGGAATCTTTCGTCCTGCATGAGCCGTTGAAATAGAAGCTTCTTGAGATTCGTGCTGGGAGGGTTGGCCCAACCTTTTGAATATTGCCGTCCTTTTCAGCTCTTAATCAGCCAACGGCCCGAAGGTGATGATGATCGAACCTTTAAGAAACTTTTTCCTTCTAAAGCCCCACCCTACAATAAAAAGCTTCATTCAGAAAAAGGATGTCAGTTTTTTCTTCGTTTTTATTTCACCCTCCTTTGCTGGAAAATCAAATTGATCATGGTTTCAGGAAAAACCACAAAGAACATGGGGAACAAATAACCTTACTTGAAATTCAATTATCATCGATATAATCGTAGTCACAAACATATCATATATTCACCAAAAAAAAATAGTTATCATACTTTTTATCTAGCAAAATAAGTGAAAAAATGTTTTTTACTTGTAATATCTAATGCTTGTAAATCTCTTTCAGAAGGTTGTGGGTAACTATCGGTTCTCAACTGTTTGTTCACCCCAATTCTTGAAAGTCCAAGTCAGAAAGGCTGAGGAAGAAAATCTTTATGGAATCTATCCAATTTAATAGCAAGTTCCACCGGCTAAAAGAGCAAAAAGATAACTCAGCAAAATAATAATAACAACAAAATAAAATGTTGGAGATGTACATTTCTTTTTACGAAGTATCAGTGAATACAAACTGAAAAAGGAGAAGATAGCACTGTTAGAATAAACTAGTAATAGTGACTGACTACTTATAGAGGTTAGATTATCCAATATGTCAAAATAAGGACATACATAGAAGATGCCATCCAAATGAAAGAACAATTCTGCTCTAAGGGCATGAAGGTGGAATGAGTGCAGATACCTCTAAAATGCTTTAAACCATTTTAAGTATCCTTCTGCTACTGCAGGCTGTTAAACATTTTTGTCCAACACAAAGGAAATCATATCAATCACAAGTTCAGAAACCACTTAATTAAATCATAGAGCTACATTCAGTTGCCTAATGTTGAAACATTCAAAAGGTAGATGATCTTTGGATTAAATTTGCAGAAGTTCCAGGACAATAATAACAGAGTTTCAGCAAACAGAAGTATAGAAGCATAACAGAAGGCGCAAGAGGTATGAAAAACTGCTTAAACAGACCTACAAATTAGGAGTGTTTCTCCAATCTTCTAATTACGGCGTGTTTCTCCTCTTTACTTGACTTGCTTAGAATGATCACACCAACTACAATGAGTGCAGCACCGAGGAACCACTGCAAAAGCTTGCAATCAGGGCAGCAGCGAATAAAATTGTAAACAAGCAAGAACACTAACAATATTATGTATGCCAACGAATGTTACATATTTTGGTTATATTAAACATTTTGATGTTAACCAATTCCCATTTCATTTTTTTAGAGTAGCCAGTGAAATAAATATAACAATAGGACTGTGAAGTACTAGTAGTTGGTCATCATTATATATATATATATATATATATATATATATGTAGCAACATACTTCAGTTGGAAGGTACAGCAATTGAGAAGTTTTTTCTTGATGATGAAGTCAGAACTATAGAGGAGTTAAGTAGGATGATGACAACCTACTCTGTTAATGGGTAAAAGATGAAAACTTATCATTCTTACCATTTCTCTTTGTGGATAAAACCACCAATTTTAACTGAAAGAACATAAAAAAGTATCTATATAACAACTAACCTTAATAACTGGACCAATGCTAAAAAGCAGGTCTCTAATTGCTAAGTTTATCCACCCCATTTCACCTTAAACTTCTACTTGATGAATGAATCTGAAACCTCTAACCATAATTATCTAACTACTCCCAAGTTTTAAAAAAGCTGCTGAAAGGAGGTGGCTAATTTGTAATAGTTCTAAACCAAATTTACCCTGAAGTATAATTACTAGACCTGAAACAGTTATCGGAAGATTGGCATATCCACCAGAAATGAAAAATAAATAATTGGTTCACACTGACAGAAAAATATCAAAGTGAACTCAACTCTCCATCGATTTCATATCCCGTGTTTAATATCTATATAGATGTAGAAAAATCAGGCACCCTTTAATAAGAGTATTGACTTCCCTGGTAATGATCTAAAGACACAAGAAGATAATAAGAACAAATCTAGAAACACACTTCCCTTGCATTTTCTATAGTACCTGATATCTTAACGTCTCTTTAAAGAGGAAGAATCCAGCCAATCCAGAAGAGAGAAAATTCGTTGCAAAATTTGTTACGGTAGCTTGTAGAGATGAAAGAGCTTTCAAGCTATTCACATAACATCCCCACATTAGTGCATTAAACACGATCACCATGCCATACTTAACAACCTGCTCCAATAATGAAAACTTGTTACTCACATTCTCGCGTGAAAACCATACTTAAATCACATTACTATAGAGTGCAAAATCCTGATGATTTACATCAATAACTCATTCTCATGATAAAATTTAGTACATATCTATTCTCCAACCATAATAGAAAAACAACAAATGCAAAAAAATAACTGCAGCTCAGATAAACGAAATAAATACTTCCTAATGAATATCCTTTCAAATTAATGATCAAAATAGCGAGTATCCGACAAATCACCCAATAAGAAGGAAAAATTATTAAGCAAAAAAATAAAAATCAGAAACCATGAATTGTGAGAGGAAATTCGGATCACGATCACGAATCACGTTACAGAAAGAGAATTAGGCTATTTCAGAAATTCTCGAGGAATCAATATACTAGGCATTCGGAAGCTGTCACTGAGATCACCTGAGATGAGAAGAACTTTGCTGAAATGGCAGCGAGAGCGGCGTTCAGTCCAGCTGAAACCGCCCACGCGTACCCCTGCTTCCCGTAGGCGTCCATTGAAGGTAAGAAGTTCAACTGCTCAGAGAACCGGTGATTTTTCCCTTCCTAAGAATACGGGAGTCTACCTGCTGGATTGGAAGTCCATTTTGGGATCAATTTCGACTTCTTAATCAGTCGAATGCTGTAGTTGCGGCCCCTGATCCATTTCTCAGAAATAGTTTTTAAAAAAGTCCGATTATAAATTAGGCCTTATAATATTCTGTTTTATTTCATTCAGCTTTAACGTTTAAGTTATAAACGGGTTAAGCCCATTTCATGAAATATATAAATAAAATAAATTAAGATATTAGTATTGAATAATTGTATTGACGGTTAATAATTTTTTTAAACATATTAATAAATATTTAACTACATAATCTATTTTTGATTAATAAGTACATTATTGTAGATCATTATAAACACAAATTTGATTAATCTTAAATTAATGGCTCTTAATGTAAATAGTTTCTCCCAGCATTTTTTTATGTGAAAAAAAAAGAAGAAAATTTAGTCCAAATAATTGAACGGTCATGGCTAAATAATAAATTATAAGGTGAGGATTTGCATAAGGGAAAAAGGAATAAATCCTTAAAATTAATAATTGAATTAATTATTTTTTTTTTCAAATTAAAAGGACATAAAAAATTAATAAAAAGAAAAATTGGTATCGAATTTGGTAGTTCTAGAAAGCACAATTAATCCAAAAGAAGATAGAAAAGAAACACAAAGCAGGAGCGATCCATGTGATGAGATATCAGCCAATCAGAATCAAGATCTTTTAAAATACCAACCAATAGGAAGCAGGTTCACAGATCGCGGACCTTTTCAAATTCCTAATAGCCTTTGGAAGCCGTTACTAACAAACCGACCTAACCTCCTCCTTTCTCCGTACTATATATATTCGATTCTTTCCAGTTTGCGCATTCAACTTTCTTTCTCATTCAAATTTCGAGAGCTTTCCCGTACTAGATCTACAAGAACATCTCTGATTTTTCCGTGTAAAGATGGCCCGTACTAAGCAGACAGCTCGTAAATCAACCGGTGGAAAAGCTCCAAGGAAGCAGTTGGCCACAAAGGCCGCCAGAAAGTCAGCTCCAACCACCGGCGGTGTCAAGAAGCCTCATCGTTATCGTCCCGGAACGGTGGCTCTTCGTGAAATTCGCAAGTACCAGAAGAGTACCGAGCTTCTCATTCGCAAGCTGCCGTTCCAACGTCTTGTTCGCGAAATCGCCCAGGATTTCAAGACCGATTTGAGATTCCAAAGTCATGCCGTCCTCGCTTTACAGGAGGCCGCTGAGGCCTATCTCGTCGGTCTCTTTGAAGACACGAACTTGTGTGCCATCCACGCCAAGAGGGTTACAATCATGCCAAAGGATATCCAGCTTGCTAGGCGTATTCGCGGTGAACGTGCTTAAACAATATATGATATAGATTAGGGATTTTTATTTCTGTTCAATTTTTACATAGGATTCTTCTTACTTTGAAGACATAAAGATTAAAATCTTTCTAATATCTTATTGAAACCCTAGATAGTTATTATTGTAAAAATTCATATGCTATTTTGGTTGAATATTGAATTAAATTCCGATTTAACAAGTCAAACGTGTTTGATCCAATTGTGAATTCCTTCCGCTATGATTTCTTGGATTTGAGGCGGCGGCGCAGGAAGTTGTTTTGAAACTTTCTCCGCCGCCCTACTGCGAATTAGTTTGGGTAGCCAACCAGATGTCAGAAAACGACAGCTGTGCACCCCAATACGAACGTAGCACTAAAAAAAGACCCTACGTTAAAAGATCAAACAAAGCCCAATAATTACGGGCCGAAGGCCTCTAATAAGTCCTTAGAGCTCAATAAAAATTTAACAAAAGCAAAGTTCGTAGTAACGAGTAATGGGCTCTTCAATTTAGACCCTGTATAGGAGTTTTTGAAAGCCCATTCTTTATGTGAAGACAAATGGACTTAGAAACATCTGCATTGGTTGTGGGCCCTACATCACGTGAATAATTAGAATTTTGATTATTATTATGTAATTTGTCTTAGACAAGTGAAATCATGTCCTGCCCCTCACTGAATAATGGTTAAGGAACCAAATGATAATTTATAATAGTTTTCATACACTATTAGAAGGGGAGAATTTAATTCAAGAAACAAGAGTTCTCTTATTTAAATAAAATTTTATGTGATAATTTTTTAAAGAGTTTATGCAATGCGATATAAGAAGATAGATTTTAAAAGAGTTTATGCGGTGTGGGATATAGAAGAAGATAAGAAGAGTGCAAATAAATAAATAAATAATTGAATAAATGAGCCCGTGATGGATTTGAGCCCCACATATTAAATGACCCGTGACGTGCAAGTGCATTACTAGCAGAGCCGCCGTTTTAGTTCCTCATATCCAACAGAGATCTAGTACAACACAAACACATTTGTTTTTATTTTTGTCTGCTTCCGTCAACATTCTTGCTTGCCCAGGATAAGAAGAACATGCATAAATGTGATCGAATTCTTAAATTTATCACATTTTGACTAATTTACTGGAAGCTGGGAGATTTTATTAACCTTTTATATATATATATATATAGCTGGAATGATCGATGGTGTTCATATAAAGATCTTCTTTTTCCTCGGTATCTATACATACCATGTATGAGTTGTAAATTTAATTGGTACATGGCACGTACATTTTTCTTTTAATTCAGTTCAGAGTGTATTTATTAAATTAAAAGACATGTGAGGAGATTGTGAAATATATGATTTCTTTTATATGGTAAATCTTTTCGAATCTCTATGCTACCATAAATTTAATTTTTTTTATATAAATAATATTTAATGATAATTACAAAGATTATTGAAACATCAGATAAAATTTTACTAAGTGGGTAAAATAATTGTATAGCTAAACTAAAACAATCAATTCTCCGGCGAACTTTTTCACAGGAGACGAACCCAAATTCCTTCACTGGGAATATCTTGATGAACCACGAATAAAAGATAGTAACCGGACGGAGCTAAATAATTATTGACAGGTGTCACGACCTCAACATTATGGGTAGATTTACCGACAGTTTTGAAGCTGTTCATATTTAGTACCAACAATCTTTGGTTCATGGAAAACGAATGCGTATTAAACGACGGCGAAACCATTGTCACCTTGATCGAATCCTGTTTAACCAAACCCGGAATGTTAAAATCCACGGATAAAAAGTGCCCGTACCCGAATTCGGAATGTGAACGTGGCGAAATAATTCTCGGACGTAGATTCTGAACATCTTGGTGTAAATAAGAAGGTGAAAAAGCTTCCATTCTTAGTTCAGTAGGGTAAAGTACATTAGTAAAATTGTATAGTATATGTGGATTATTACCGCCGACAAGAATCCGACCGTCACGAAGTAAAATTGCAGTCGAATGGTACATTCTTGGTATACTAGTCGGATTTTGAACTTGAAATCTTTTTCCGATCGGATTATCCGGTCGATAAACGACGGGATTGAGTACCGGATTCCGCGCATATTCCCATCCGGCGGTTCCAGAAGAAGCGCCGTTGATAATTAAAATGTGACCATTAGGTAACAATATCATGTCACCCATGACTCTGGACATAGGCATGGTTTCCATGACCCATTGAGGATTTTTGTCGGTTATTTTAATCCTTCCACAAGTATTCAATGCTTCCATAAATTTTTTTTTTCGGGCAGCGTCGTAAGAGCCAACTGGTGCTCCGCCGCAGACCAAAACCTCCGCCTCCATCGTCGAACCGTTGAGTGGTAATAGAACTGCAGAGCCAGTACTAGGATAGGATCTAGGTTCACCGCCGGGAATTTGTGGATAAGTTTTCGCCACGACATCCTTTTTATAATCGAACAAAATTGCTTTATTGTTCGCGAAAATAAAAAAATTTCCGTCCGTGTTTAGGAACACGAATGGGTAAAGATTGTTTTCGATTACCGGATCGTTAGTCTCTACTAGAAATCGTAAATACCTTGCACCTTTATCTGTATCTCCGGATTTGGGATAAAATTCGTAATTGAATTGCCGACGACCGCCGACAATAATCTGTCGTTCGCCGTCGGGTAATATATGATTAGTCGAGTACCATCTCCGCTGTACTAATCCGTTTGGAATTTCTTCCCAATCGCACTTTCCGTCGCATGGTTTATAAATTCTGACAGCGTGGTCGCCGTCGTTAAATCCTCCGGTTTGAATTAACGTACCGTTAATTGTGGCGGAACCGGAAGAACACCAGATATCGGTTTGAACAGTGAGTGGTCTTATAGAGTTTTTGACGACGTCGTATTCGACAGAATGAGCAGTACAATCGACTTTAAGAGCTTTCTCATTTGGGTCGTGTCTGCATTTACCATCCGGCAATGAAATATTGGAAAGACCGTAATCAGTTCTATCATAGATGACAACTTTGTCATTATTCAAAAGTTGCATGTGCATGGCTATTATGCCAATGTTTGATTGAAGTAGGTCCCATTTACCACCTCCGTCATCCGCTTCCACCGCCGCCTTAGGAACCAGATTCCGGCAAGAACACGGCAACAGTAGAAGCTGCCACAGGACAAAGGAAAGTATCAGAGTTCGAGCCATGGATGATTTTTTCATTTTTTTTCTCACTTTTGTTTTTGGTTACTTGTGAAGCAGTGATTTATCTTATATATATATAATTTTTGTTTTTAACTAGGAAAGTGGCACCACACGCTAACAAACGCGTAAAATCAGAGAATTTTAGTATACCTTTTATTATTTTCCTCAAAGAAGATCATGGGACTCTGTGGTAGCTAACTTGTCTACATTTCCAAATATTCAAGGACAGATTTTATGAAAGCTGGAGTAATTAATGATTTCTTTTTTTTTCAATAATAACTGATATTTAAAATAAACAATAATATTTAAAATATATTTATCTCATATAAAATCTACAATAATAAGGAATTAGTTATGATCCAAAAAATAAGATATTGGATTTAGTTTTTCAAAAAATAAAAGGGAATTTTTCTCAAAAAAAGAAAGAAAAGGAATTTAAAAAATATTTTATTTTACAAAAAGTGAGAGGAATTAATTAAATTTAAAAAATGTCCAGCACAAGTCTAGCTAGCTTTAAAATGAAAAAAAGGAAATGGAAATCCTAATAAAGGAGTAGTAGTAATCTTCCACCGCTAAAATTAATTATCATAAAACACGGATTTTCTTTTTTCCTTTTCCTTTGCGAATCTCTTTTATTATCGTATTTAATTTGTAATCTTACAAATTGCCGCAGCTTCTCTTTTTATTATTATTTATTTTTTTGATAATGCAATAAAAAAATTTATATATTTTTTTTTGAACTATAAGTAAAAAAAAAATTATACGTTGGTAATACGATTAATTGATTTATTAGTTCATTACATATATTACATTTACACACATTTTCTCAAATACCTATTAGCAAGTACAAATTCATTTCAAGAAATTTCACATTATTTGTATATATATATATATATATATATATATATATATGTGTGTGTGTGTGGTGTGGTGTGTGTGTGTGTGTGTTTATATACCTATTAGCAAGTACAAATTCATTCCAAGAAATTTCACATTATTTGTATATATATATATTTGTGTGTTTATATTTGGTTAAAAACTGGTAAATTGTCAACTAATTAAAATATTGTGAATGACAAATTTTATAAAGAATGAAAACAATATCTAAATAAATCAAATAAATGCAGATTTTTTTTTACAAATTTCTATAGTTATGATTTTAACTTTCTTTTGATATGGTGCTATTATACATGTTAAAAATTGATAAATTCTCACTTATTCTAAAAATTTAAATAAAATATTCTACTTTTTTAAATTTAAATTGATAAAAAAAGAAGTTTAATTTATTTTATTTACTTTATATATATAATATTTATATATATATATATATATATATATATATATAAAAGAGTGTGTATGGTTAGATTCTTGAGAATAATAATGTGGAAAGTGTAGATTGGTAGGCATATGGATTTACCTAGCTGTTACAACATGTGTTCTTGTTTCGACGTGCTTAATGATTCGATCTTTTTAATTTACTCTTTCACTACTCAACAATTTGTTTTATTATATATATATATATATATATATATATATATGTATGTATATAAATTAATAAAGAAAATATTCTCTGCATGTTAATTCCAACATGGACGGAATTAATTAGAATAGTACTACGTATAGGTGGAAGAAGATTTGAGTTTATAAGTTTCTTCGAATGGACGCAAATAATTGAAAACAAAAAGGAAGGTGTTCCCACACGCACCGCCAAATCTAGAAATCTAGACATTAAATTGGTGAAATGAAGCTATCAAACTAATTTTGCTTTCCTTTTTCCATGTAATTAGTTATGATCAATAATACACACTGTTTCTCTTTTCTTACTTTATTATATCTATATAAAAAAAATAAATTAAATTTTATTTTATAAACTTAAATTTATAAAATGATAATTTATCTTTTTTCAATATATATATATATATATCTAATTTCTTTTCATTCTCTTTTTCTAAGGATACAATGTGTTATAAATTGTTTTTAAACTATAAAAAAAAAAATTTAAGTTAATTTATATTGGAACGAATCTCTATAAGAGTCGTGTTGATATTTTGCATGTTAAAAATTTGACCCAAAATTTTAAACAAATACATATATAAATTAGTATTTACATTCTTCACATTATTTTAAATCTTAAGTTCTTCACATTATTTATCCAATCATGCTTTTCACATATACCTAAATAAAAATAGTTTATTTAGTAATGAGAATGAAAAGGAAATTTTAGGAAAGGAAAAGAAGCTTCTTGACTTGAGGGGGAAAAAAATGGAGTCTGGCAGTAAGCTTGGCTTGGATGCCAAATATTCCCTGAACAGAGTAGCATGCCAAGGAAAAGAAGAAGGTGGCGAGATAATAAATTGCGGCTCTTGACAATCTGGAAAGACAAACACCAGACATTTTCTCAAATTCCAAAACTAAAGTAATCGCATATTATATATATATATGTATGTATGTATGTATGTATATATGGTTGATTTACAGTTTCACATTGAATTCTAGTCTTCTAAAACAGAAAAAGTAGATAATCTTAATCCACGAAATAGGTGTCTGAAAGAAATCCAATTGAAAGTGAAGAACAGATGTATACAATTTAACACATTGACTTATTGGTCATGATAATAGTAATAACTTGCCATTTAAGGTATGCGATTAAGATTTGATTAGAAAAAAAGAAATATAATTATAGGTGGATAGTACAAATCAAGATAAATAAAAGATTCTTTTTTAATGACTGTCTACTTAATTTTTCCTAAAGTGGAAAACTCACCATTCTTAAATTAGTAAGTCCATCATATGTATATACATATTTGTCTGTCAATGGGCTGGTAACTTCTCTTACGCGAGAAACGAAAAATGTCGGTAGTAATAACAAAGCCAAATCGACCAATTCATTCCATTTAAAGGCTAACAAAGAATTACGTTATAGTTTAGATTTAAAAACAATAATAAATCTTTTAAAAGAATCATCACAATTCGCCCAAATAATTCACAACAAATGTTATCACAACTCCAGTGTACTGTGCCCACAAGATTTGTAATGAATTTTAAACTTCCAACTTTGTTTTTATTGTGTAATAAATTTTAAATGTTTTTCAATCTTTAGTCATTGTCAAGTTATGAAAACTGATGAGTAACAATCTATATGTCTTGCATGTGCACAGTATGCCTATATATTTTCAATAATTTTTTTGTAAGAAATTAAAGATTCATGTTACATCATTATTTACCCAAAATAAATAATGTAAAATCCTCTCATTGTACAAAATAAATTTAATTATATTACTATTAAAGTCTCATATAATTCATAAAAAGGTATTCCTGAAAAGATATTGGGCCGGTGTCATATTGGATAATTATACTTTAAATCCAGAAACTTATAAATGGACCGGATCTTGCTAACTCGTAAAAATAAAACTATTTATGTGAATGTCCAATGTTTTTCCCTTATATTCTGGATTTGGGCCAGTCTAATATATTTGGGCTTTTGTGTTTACTTCTCTTATGTCCTCAAAAGAAATTTTTTCCCAAGAAATAGATAGAAAGAATTAAACAATATATATATATATATATATTTATTTATTTTATTTTGATCCAATTTAATTGGATAACAAATTTTTTTTTAATTTAAGATATATTTACGTTTTTGTCTTAAATTTATAAATTTTTAAAAGTTGTAAATGAAACTATTAATCACTAAATTATATAAAAATTGAATTACTATTAAATATATTAGATTAAAATTTACTTTGTTTTTAAAGAGAAAAAAAAGAAGCTACTTTTTTTGTTAGATGACTGTGTATATTTTTCTTGCTCAAGATAAAATATATATATATATGAAATTTATTTTAACAGAACATTTGTCTATGGAAATGATTTAACAGAAAATAGAAAGTAAATAAGTAACGGGTAATTCAAGTTAGTGTTCCAAAAAAAGATATAAATAAAAAAAAAAAAATTGTTTTAAAAAATAAAAGATTTCTAGTCTTCAGTAGGCGTACTGTGCTCTGTCCGAGGTCTCTGTGTCCGTCTCCGTCTCAGAACGCAGAAAGTCTGGCCTTTCACCTTATATTCATTTTTCCGTTCACTTACAGGAGCCATCATCACAACTTCAACTGGTTTGATCCTCTTTTGCACTATTTTCGTCTTGTTTCCTTTTTCCTCTGCGAACCCTAACTTTATTTATTATATCTGTTTTTTTTTGTTTTTTTCTTTTCTTTGGTTCTTCTTTTTCTGTTTTTGGTTCTTCACGTTTGTGAAATTCTTTTAGTGATTTGTAAGTGGACGGAATTAGTTTATTCGTTAGGACAATATGTTTAATTCGTTTTCCATTCCTACATTTCCCGGAATTTTAAGGTTTGAGAGGTGAATTGCTGTTTCTTGGAGAGTTTGAATCGCTTTAGGTTTAATTTTCAACGGGATTGTTTTTTTATTTAGTTATGAGTGTTATGCTTGATGAATGGGAATTGAAATTTCGTGTTCTTTTTTATTCAGGGTTAACTCTGTGGTTGCATGTTAGGCGTGAGGATAAAATTGGGGCTAGGGTTGATGTGGATAGTTTGGGTGTGATACCCTAGGGTTCAAGGGGATGGAAGGAGAGGAGAGGAACAAGGTGGGTTCGAAGAGAAGATCAAAGCAAGTTGAGGTTGTCTTTGATTCAGGAGATGATGAGACTATTGGGTCTTTTTTGAAGTTAAAAAGCAAAAGAAATACTAAGAAGAATAAGTTGGGTTTAGGTAGCAGTGGAGTTAAAAACAGCAGAGGAGATGAGAAATCCCCTGATGATGATGAGGATTTGGTTGGCATGGATGATACATTGGCAAGTTTTAGGAGGAAGCTGAGGGATCCTAAGAAGGATGGTGGCCGTGTTGCATTGGTTGGAAAGGATATTGGTAATAATTCTGTACTTCCGTCCAATCAACCTCTTCATCAATTGGTGGAGGATGTGGGTTTGGCTATGAAGGTTTCTGAAGAAGTACTGGTTGATGCTGATGGTGGAGACAAAGGAACTATTGATAAAGAGTTAGAACTGGCGGCTAAAAAGAAGACAAGGAAACCTAGGGTTACTTTGGAAGCAGAGAAAATAGGGTCTGACTCTGAGCCAAACGAGTCTAGGAGGGATCATCAAAGATCTGGCAAGGGTTCCTCGGATCATGAGAAAGACGTTGCCTTGGTCTCAGGAGAAGATTCTCTCAAGTGTTCGGATGATGGTCTAGAAGATTCATTATCCACCTTCTTTCGGAAGGCACAATCTGGTTTCATTAGGAAATCACATAGTTCTTTGAGATTAAAACTCGAAAAGGAAACTAAACATTCTTCTGATGGGTCAAGGAAAAAATCTAATGATGTCTTAGAAGATCCTCTGTCTGAATTCACTAGGAAGTCTCCATTTTCTTTAAAGCTTAGCAATGAAGTAGCTGAGTCTAATGAGGATGTTCACCTGGTATCTGCTGGCGATATGATTGATCCAGTCCTGACGTGTGATGAAAATGATAAAGCCTTGCTAATGAACTTTCCTGGTACAAGTTCGAGTGTTGCAAGAAATTCCTCTTCTTTGTTAGTTGCTTGTGAAACTTTGAGGTCCAGTGAGAATTTTGCTGATGCATCTACTTTAAAAATTCCGGAGAACACAGGCTCTCCAACAAATCTAAGGATTTGTTCCAATACTCTATTGCCTGTTCAGTATACTCAGACTTCAAGTATTGATCTGACTCGACCAAATTCTGTTTCAATAAATCATGGACCAGAGGCAGGCCAGAGAACTTGCACTTTGGATGGTGGGGAAGTTCTTCTGCTGTCTCCAGATTACGAATCACCGGATAGGGAATGCGAGGATAAGTCTCCTTGCTCACGCAGACTAGTAAGGGTTGGAATCATGGGGCCCTCAACATCTCCAATTGAAGACCCAAGTACTTTGCAAGATAAGAACAATTATGCTGAAAATTCACATGATGAGCTTGATTATGTGAAGTCTGTGCAAAATTCTGGTCAGGTTCAGATGGTTGGATCATTATCTTATCCTATTGCACCTGAGAAGGAACTTTCTTCAAAACATCGTGATTATCTAGATAAAGATGCTGACAATGGCATTGTACAGACAGTTATTGCTTCAATTTCTCCAGGAAAGGAATATGCTGCAGTACTAGAGCACAATTCATCTCCAAAGTTAGCTAGACAAATTAGCAATTATGAAACTAATTTCCAGGTTAAGGACCTGGAGAAGTCCTTGAGACATAGTGATGACTCCAATAATTCCTATGAATCTCCAACTCCTGATGATTCAGCAGTGATTCGTAAGTGCCATTCCACCTCTAACCAAAATAAACGTTTTGACTTTGTCTCCCGAAATACATGTCTTCTATTGACTGATGCCTGTGTTCCAGGGGATGAAGACACTAAAGGAACCTCTTCTCCATCAGATGTACCTGAATTTAATGAGGATTATGCAGAACCCTCCCAAGTGTTGCCTGATTCTGAGAATAAGACTACTAAGCTATCAGCTGTTCAGCGTCGCAAAGCCAAGAAACGCAGGCATGGAGATATGGCATATGAAGGAGATGCTGATTGGGAGGTTCTTATGCAAGAACAAGAGTTTCTGGTTACTAGTCAGCTTGAAGATGCTCTCCAATCATCTAAAACTAGAGAAAAGTTTAGCTCTTCTCTTTCTACAAATTTAGCACTGTGAATTGTGGGGCAGCAGCTGTTTCAGCTGGACTGAAAGCTTGTGCAGTTGGTCCAGTTGAAAAAATAAAGTTTAAGGACATTTTAAAGCGCAAAGGTGGACTACAGGAATATCTAGAATGCAGGTTCTTACTCATATCTTCAAATGACTGTATTTCATAGAATATTTTCCTCATTTTTAATACTTTTCTAGATGTTTAGCTCACTCTCATTCATGTTCTTGTTGAAATTCAAACCATAAGATCAATTTTTCATTGGTTTCATCCCCCTGGCCTCCCGTTCTCCTTTTATGACATCTGACTCTGATCCATGCTAGGAATGAATCTGGTGATATATCGAATGTGAAATATTGTATGTCTAAAATCTATAAGGTCAATATTACAAATGCTTGATGCCTTTGATTTGATCTTTTGTATTTTTTTCTGTAAGAGATCCCGTTTGCATCATATTAGCATTCTTGCGATCTCCATGATAGTAGGCTTTACATTAAACTATTTTTTTCCCTGCAAAATATGAAAGCATTTTTTGCACCATATTATACCACACATACATGATATTATGTTTTTAAAAATGTTAGGACTTCATTCACACTTTGATTCATTTGTATGGTTCAGGAATTTTATCCTCAGTCTTTGGAACAAGGATGTCAGTCGCATTTTGCCTCTTTCAGACTGTGGAGTGTATGACACCCCTCTGGTGGATGAATCACCACGTACTTCTCTAGTTAGAGATATTTATGCTTTTCTAGATCAGTCAGTAAGTTCTCGTATTCTCTCATTATTTTTGGGCTTAATTTCTGAAAGATTATGGAGTGATTCTTTACTTTTTAAGCTTCTTAATTTTAGCAGCCCTAAATGTTAAAATTCTGTGACGCCTTTTTATTTGCTTTGAAGCTTCGCTTATTATGCATAACCTAAGAACTACTTGCAAACAGGGTTACATAAACTTTGGCGTTGCATCTGAAAAGGCAGAAAATGGGGGTGTGCATAGCTTGAAGCTTCTGAAGGAGGAAAACTTTGTCGAAAGATCAGGAGCCCCTGCATCTGATGCCAATGATGGAGTTTCCTTTATCCTTGGGAGGGTTAAAAATTCTGAAATTGTAATGACTGGTGAAAAACATGGGATTAGAGGCAAGTTGTATGATAGATTTGTTGATCTTCAGACTGACAGTAACAGTACTCAGGTTGAACCTGACAGATTAAATAGTGATAATAATGAGGAAAATGGTGCTTCTGGTGCAAAGGTTCCTCAAGAAGCTGATTGTTTTGATAATTTGGGCTCAACTCCTTCTAGTGAGGATGAGAATAGCAGGATTGCTGTTGCTAATCCTGATATAATTCCCTCTTGTAGTGCTGAGGTTGGCAGCACAGTTCTGGCTTTATCTTATGAAGATCCAAAAGCTTCTAGTATTCAGTCGACAGTGTTGAATGAAGGGAGTCATCCTATGATATGTAATTCTGATTGTAGAAAGAGAATTATTGTGGTAGGAGCTGGTCCTGCTGGTTTAACTGCAGCAAGACACTTGCAGCGTCAAGGATTTCATGTCACTGTGCTTGAGGGTAGGGATAGAATAGGGGGACGAGTTTTTACTGATCGTTCATCTCTTTCAGTTCCTGTGGATCTTGGTGCCAGCATTATTACTGGTGTTGAGGCTGATGTTGCCACTGAAAGAAGAGCAGATCCTTCTTCGTTGGTTTGTGCTCAGTTGGGCCTCGAGTTGACTGTCCTGAACAGTGACTGTCCTCTTTATGACACAGTAAGTGGGCAGAAAGTTCCAGCTGATCTGGATGCAGCACTAGAAGCAGAATACAATAGCCTCCTTGATGACATGCTACTGCTGGTTGCGCAAAAGGGAGAACATGCAGATAGAATGTCTCTTGAAGATGGTTTGGAGTATGCTCTCAAGGTACGTCGCAGTGGTCGTGGTCGTGGTCGAAGGAACCTTGTGAATAATGAAGATGTTTCTGATGACGGGGATTTCCCTGAGGATCAAAGTTGTAAAGCAGAGATCTTGAGTCCTCTTGAGAGGAGGGTTATGGATTGGCATTTTGCCAATTTGGAGTATGGATGTGCTGCCTTACTTAAAGAAGTCTCTCTTCCTTACTGGAACCAAGATGATGTATATGGAGGATTTGGAGGAGCTCATTGCATGATTAAAGGAGGTTATAGTGCTGTTGTTGAGTCACTCGGGGAAGGACTTGACATTTACTTAAACCACGTTGTTTCTGAGATTTCATATTCTCTGAAAGATGACTCAGGTAACGATGACCAGTGTAAGAAGGTGAAAGTTTCAACATTAGATGGCAAGGAGTTTTCTGGTGATGCTGTCCTGATTACAGTGCCTCTGGGGTGCTTAAAGGCAGAAACCATTAAATTTTCTCCCTCATTGCCCCAGTGGAAGTCTTTGTCAATCAATAGGCTTGGTTTTGGAGTTCTTAATAAAGTAGTTATGGAATTTCCTGAGGTCTTTTGGGATGATTCTATTGATTACTTTGGTGCTACTGCTGAAGAAACAAATCAGAGGGGTAGGTGCTTTATGTTTTGGAATGTCAAGAAAACTGTTGGGGCACCTGTCCTTATAGCCCTAGTTGTTGGAAAAGCTGCCATAGATGGTCAAAACATGAGTTCTTCTGATCATGTAAGCCATGCATTGTTGGTCCTTCGTAAACTTTTTGGAGAATCTGCTGTACCTGATCCCATTGCATCAGTGGTGACTGACTGGGGCAGGGATCCTTACAGCTATGGTGCTTACTCCTATGTTGCTGTTGGATCATCAGGGGATGACTATGATCTGATCGGTAGGCCTGTTGAGAACTGTTTGTTTTTTGCTGGCGAAGCTACTTGCAAGGAGCATCCAGACACAGTTGGTGGTGCAATGATGAGTGGTCTTCGCGAGGCTGTGCGTATTATTGATATATTGACGACAGGAACTGATTACACTGCTGAAGTAGAGGTCTTGGAGGCTGCAAAGAGACATTCAGATGTTGAGTGGAGCGAAATAAGGGACATTATTAAGAGACTTGATGCTATAGAACTTTCAAATATCATGTACAAGAATTCTTTGGATCAGACCCAAATGTTGACCAGGGAGGGTCTCCTGAAAGATATGTTTTATAATGCTAAAACTACAGCTGGAAGGTTGCATGTGGTGAAAGAGTTGTTGAAGCTTCCTGTTCATATCTTGAAATCCTTTGCTGGAAGTAAAGTAGGCCTTAGCATGCTGAACTCGTGGATGCTGGTATTTACTTCCTACAATTTATTGCTTTATCAGTGACTTAATATTAAATGTCTTTTGCAGCTAATATGGGCTTTGTGTTTTATTACTTATAAACAGGACTCAATGGGTAAGGATGCTACCCAACTTCTACGCCATTGTGTGCGGCTGCTTGTAATTGTTTCTACTGATTTACTTGCTGTCCGTCTGTCAGGTAATTGAAATTTCATTTTCCTTTTCTCGTGGATTATGTTACTTGTGATATGTTTTGGAAATCAACTACATTTTCCTACGTTTTCATGTTTTGTTTTCACCAAAAAAATGTAGCTTTCAGGGTTTAATTTTCTTGATGCTTTCAGCCTTTTGTTTTAGGAATTTATTAAAGAAAGACTATATCCTGATTTCATATATGCAATGCCTACTAACCTCTCTCATTTTCTTAAATCAAATATAGAAAGTTTGGTATTTCTGTCTCAAGAAAACTATCCTCACTTATCGTGATACTTTCTCTCTTTTCCCACTTTGTGATTTCATATTTATTTCTATTTTCAATTATTGAATGTTATTCCTAAATGTTTTTCTGCATTCTTCTAAAGGCTACTTTGTCACTTTCATACAGGAATTGGAAAGACTGTGAAAGAAAAAGTATGTGTACACACTAGCCGTGATATCCGAGCCATAGCAAGTCAGCTTGTAAGTGTGTGGATTGAAATTTTCCGAAAGGAGAAGGCTTCAAATGGAGGACTGAAGTTACTTAGGCAGCCAACCGGAATTGATTCATTAAAGAATAAATGTGTCCAAGCATCAGGGAGACCACCTCTGCGCACAAACCACGTTTCTGCAGACAACAGGGGGAGTAGTAAAGTTTCCTTGTCTAAAAACAATTTGCCTTCAAGTAGTAGTATCAGAAAAATAACTATAACAAAGGCTGAAGTTAAATCTTCAAGTTCTCAAGGTTCAGAGGGAAGGCAAAATATAATCGCAGAGGAAACTAATGTATTTCCCATGACCGAGGAGGAAAAAACTGCCTTTGCCAATGCTGAAGCAGCCCGTGCTGCAGCTGTTGCTGCTGCTGAGGTTTGTTTGTCACAATAACTACTTTATAGTGTGTGGAACTGTTAGTTTAGTTATATCAAATCCTTGACATGGTTGTCTTGAATGCTCATTTATAAGAGAAGAACAATGCATATACAGAAACAAACACACACACAATTATATATTTTTCTCTGGTGGGGAAAGGGCTGAGTTCAGGGTGACGTTGATTGTTAGGCTGGTTTCTGGTTTAGTTTAAGTGTCATTGGGTGACCAGAGGTTCTAGGTGCTCATATGCTTCAGCATTGCTCGACAATGGAAGACATATGCGTACTGGGTTAAGCCCGTTTTATAATTTCTGAATAAGCCTATTTCTATTATCAGTCACAGCATGTTCTGAAATTCAGAAATATTCCTGTTCGTATATTTGTGTGCATAAAAGAAAAGAAAAGAAAAATGAGATTGCCTCATAATTACTCAAGTACTTACCTATTTCCATATTATCCTGCAGAGGTTCTGAATTACTTTATTTACATATTGAATGTTAATTATTTTTTGGCTCTTTGTTCTTCTATTTTTCTTGGAGGGGAAGTGTTGGATGTTTCCATTGTGAATCTTTAATTGCTTACTACCTCATTTTAATATTCTTCTGCATTCAATTTATGATTCTCTTAGAACTTGAGCATGTTCTAAATTGCAGGCATATGCTTCTGGCATCAAGCCTAGCACTCTGCACCTTCCCAAGATACCTTCCTTTCACAAGTTTGCTCGACGTGAACAGTATGCACGTATGGATGAATCTGAGATAAAAAGGATTTGGTCTGGTAGTGCATATGGAAAGCAAGATTGTTTATCAGAAATAGATTCTAGGAACTGCAGAGTGAGGGATTGGCCTGTTGATTTCTCCGCTGCTGTTGTCAATCTTGATACTTCCAGAATGTCGGTTGATAATCGTTCCCAGCAGTCTCAGTCAAATGAGATTGCAGGCCAGTTAAACTTCAGAGAGCACTCTGGAGAAAGTGTAGCTGTTGACAGCAGTCTATTAACAAAAGCATGGGTTGATAGTGCTGGCAGTGAAGGAATTAAAGATTACAGTGCCATTGAGAGATGGCAATGTCAGGCTGCAGCTGCTAATTCTGATTACTTCCATCAATCAGTGCATATAACAGATGAAGAGGACTCAAATATGAGCTCAAGGTTACCCGCTTGGAGGCATGATCCCAGAGCGAATGAGAGTTCAGCTTCTCAAGTTACTGTGAATAAGGAATTAGTGGGGAATCAACCTAGAGGTGCTGATTGTATTAAACGGTCTGTTATTGACTATGTTGCTTCTCTACTCATGCCTCTGTATAAAGCAAGAAAAATTGACAAGGATGGTTACAAGTCAATAATGAAGAAAACTGCAACCAAGGTTGTCACTTCTTTCCTTTTTGTTCATCTCATTCTCCTTTATGACTTTTCAAAGAAGGGCAGTATCAAACTTGTGCTTTGCCATGTAATTCCTTGTTATAGAGATAAACCTAACTGCTGCTTCTGATGATTATCTTTGCTACTGCCTCTTTATCTATATGGTGATATTTTAATTATAGCTACTTTCCATCTGAATTCTTTATTTGTTTAATTGGCTTTCAGGTTATGGAACAGACCACCGATGCTGAGAAAGTCATGGCTGTGTTTGAATTTCTTGATTTCAAACGCAAAAACAAGGTGCTTCCCTTTCCTATTATGAAACTAGCACAAATGTCTCTCTTAACATCTCATGGCATACTGGGTTTTGTTGTTGTGTTATAGAACTAAGTAGAATTTATCCAGATATTGTGTTATAGATTTCAAATTTTTATTTCCTTTTTGAAAGCACATTTATAATTTGTCATGTTACATTGTGCTAAAGAAGGAAATATTTATGTTTAGAATCTCTTGAAGAAGGTTAGGGTAGTGGTGTTTAGTTTTCCATCTAAAAGATTACTTCTCCCTTTTTGAACTTAGACTTTCTCCTTTCTTTTCTGTTATTAATAAAAATCTTATTTGGTTTATTTTAAATTTTCTTTCAGTTTTTATTTTCTGATTGTTTACAATGCTGCAGATTCGAGCATTTGTGGACAGATTGATTGAAAGGCACATGGCGACCAAGGCAGCTCCAAAATCATGATTGCCATCAGGAGTGACTGGCCATAATTGTTTGGGTGATGGGGAACTTCTGGAATCCGTGTTATTTCTGGAATGACAGCAAGCTCAGATTTATCTTGTTGGTTAAAATTCCTTTGTTAAAACCATAATTCTGTTGCTAACCTGATATGATGAAGCTTAGAAGGAATATATGGTTCTGTTTATTCTCTCCCAAGTTACTTCTGATGGTGGGCTCTTCCGTTAGTTTCTTCTCAAGGTTTCAAGTTATGCAATTTGTAGCAAGATGTAGAGATATGACAATGGAAATCAATTTCAGGCTGGCAAAGCCCGCCTGCATTGAAATTTTAGGATTGGTGCGAGCAAATGTGTGTATACTCTCAACCTCCTGATAGGCGCCGGTCCTTTCAAGATATGATCTGATTATAGTTAGGTCCATTAATCAAAATTAACTTTTGTTTCTTTTAGGTAGAAAGTGAAGACCCCTATTTTTTTCAATTCAGGGATCCTCGTAGACAAACAATGGCATGTGTTTTCCTACATTTTTATTTTAGCTTTTCTTTAACCTTAACATTGTGTACATACTAATTGTTTTAATGGCTACGGGAATATAGACATTTTCCTCCTCACTAACCTTTTCTTCTGTCTTATTGATGATAGTTTTCTGATTTTGTGAGGTTGTGGTCAATGGTTTTCTTTGTTTTCAAATGTGTGTTATTATCTTTTTCATGTTATTGTTTTCTTAGAGCTGCAAAAGTAGATCAGCTTTCTATAAAATAGGTGGTGTTGATATTGATTCTTGATATATTCCTCTTTGAACCATAAGTACAGTGACTAAAGTGCCATGTCTATGAGAGGGAGTAGGCAGGGATGATGAATCATAGAGGTGATGAAAGTATGACCACATTATGACAAGGTAATTGTGCTTGAAAAGGTATTTTCTGATGTTCTGGAAATTTGATCCATATCGGTGATATTTTACTAATATAAATGTCTGGATGCAGAATGAAAAGGTATTTTTATGACTTATTTACTGCCTTTTTTGTACTGTTTGGATTGGTTATTTTCGTATTTTTTGAGCATCTGTTACTTAACATTCTCTTTGATGTTTTCTAATTTCTCAGGTTTGATGACAATTGTGCATTATTTGGGGAAAGACTCTATCAAAGATTCAGAATTTTTCATAAAATATTTTATTCTTGTATCTGGTAAATTCATATTCCACCTAGTAATATTCTTATTTTTTCCTTCTTATTTAAATAGCTTTGCTTGTCCCTTTGCTCAAGGAGATAGTTAAGTCATGATTTGGTCATCATTCCTTTTTATTCATTGCTATGCTATTCTGCTCACAACTATTACTTCTTTTTTGGAGCCTAAAATTGGTATGTGTTGGATATCTGCAGAATGTAAACGGCTCAAGGCAGCATGGTTTGTGTTCTACAGTATATAGGGTTTATCCTTTAACTATTGCATTTGAGTACTGGTGCTATAAGCTTTAAGAACTGGCAATGTTGTATTGTGTTAGGCTTAATTGCAGGTTTTAATTTTATTAATGTTGCTAAGGTTTTGGATGTGCAACCACCTATAATAGTCTGTATCATGGGGGTTGTTGTCAAGGTATGGAATTTCCTGAAAAAATTCCATCACTTATTTCTGCTGTCACGAAAATCATGTTGATGATAATTAAAAATAGTTGAAATTTATATAAGATATAATATAAAATGACTAACATATATTGAAAAAGCATTTAATGAATTATTTAGAATGTATTATATAAGGATAACTTGGAAAAGAAAGCAGTAATTGTCTTAATTATTTAGGAGAGTAGATGTGGCTAGATTTTTGGGATGGAAGGAGTAGTACTTTCATTTTTGGTAATAGCATTAATTAGTTAAATGCATTTATGATTTGCCCTATTTCCTTATGAAGTTCAAAGTATTCTTTTCTGATTAATCTGTTTGCTTGACTTTTAGGTAGATTTGTAAAAGATAGATGGCTGTTATCTGTGTAATGGGCAAGGAGATGCGATCATGTTGTTATAGGTTAACAACAGGGCCATAGTTGTGTTCTGAAAGATGAATACAGTTTCTGGTTTGCCCAATCCTTTGCTCTGTATTTTTGTCTTGCATCTGTCTTTTCTGCGAGCAGCAGGTGTTGGCTGTGATCAGTGGATGGATGTCTTTATACTGCAATTACACAGATCAGATGGGACTCATATTTTTATGCATTCTGCCTGAGGGGCGAGGGGGTCTAGAGTGTCCATTGGGATTGTTTCTGGTTGCGTAATTGTTGTCTGATCTTGATCTCCTAGGATGAGGGAGGCATTCACCTTATGTTTGTGTTCAAGCTTCACTGCTCTAGAAGAATGTTTAGATTTCTTATGTTGAGAGCATTATATAAGTATTTGTTTGACCGATAAAATGTCAAAAGAGAAATTGTTAGTATTATGTTCATTTTTTGGTTGGGGAATTGTTTTGTTCACCTTCATTTTCCAGGCTTTGGATACATTTGTAGGCGGTTCTGTTTCTTAACCTATCCTTACTGATGTGAAGAATATTAGGCAAGTGGATTTTGTTCCCTTATGTAAATTTTGTAGTATTTTCTACAACTGAATGTTTAATTTTGAATAAAATAAGACCTTATGGTAATTGATTTCCTTTTTAATCGAATATTTGATTTTCAGATGACTGTATAGAAAATCTTGCATGAGATGAACATTCTTGTGGGGTAATATAGAAAATGTTGGTCTTTCTGCGGAGTAATCGTCTTTGGAGTTCTAAATATATACATTTTAAGTGGTTCGATTTATATGTAAAAAAACTGTAATTATCAATATATATATATATAATTAACCGTTTTGCTTATTTTATAATAAGGTTTGTTGAGAATAATTCCAATACCAACGAAAGGAAAAATAATTCCATTCTATATGAAATCCAACTTACTGCAGACATTAATAAAATTTTGTTTTATTATTTTTCGACCAGTATTATCTCCCGGCTCCATTGTGATCCGGACAGTCACACAGAGGAGAGGGACAAGCGAAGCTCGAGCGGGTAGTAATTCTACTATTCTCTCCCTCATCTGAACCAGAATATACTCGGATCCATTTTGTTGATCAGTCCCTCTATCCGCGACTCCAATCTCAATCTCGAAATGTCTTCGACCTTCACCGGCGATGAGACGGCTCCCTTCTTCGGCTTCCTCGGCGCTGCTGCCGCTTTAGTCTTCTCCTGTACTGAACTTTATGCTCGCAAATTTTATTATCAATCTATTGCTTTCTCGGTTAGATCTAGGGATTGCTAATGGTTCCTTCTCGGTTCCGCAGGTACGGGAGCAGCATATGGAACAGCTAAGAGTGGTGTAGGAGTGGCATGTATGGGTGTGATGAAGCCCGAGCTTGTTATGAAATCGATTGTGCCGGTGGTTATGGCTGGTGTTTTGGGTATTTATGGATTAATTATTGCTGTGATTATCAGTACTGGAATCAATCCTAAGGCTAAGCCTTATTATCTCTTCGATGGTTATGCTCACCTTTCTTCTGGTCTTGCTTGTGGTCTTGCTGGCCTTTCCGCTGGTATGGCTATCGGTATCGTTGGAGATTCTGGTGTTAGGTACATCGGTTTTTCATTTTTCTTAATTTTCTTTTTGGTAGCCTGCCTGAGCATCATAATAGCTTCGTCAATTTATTTTACTTATTTTTTGATGATTCAAGTCCTTATCATTATTTCCTGAAGCTTACCTTTCTTTGAGTTTTTAGAATGTGGGAGTAAGCATGCATATCCATGTCAAATGAACGTTTTGATGTTAATTTTCTCTAACTTGTGTTTTGTCGTGGCGGACATGAATAGTTTTGGACACTCTCCTTCCTCCCAATAGGATAAAACAAGCCATGCTTAGGATGAATTGTATCTTAAATGATGGAGTTATGATTGTTTTCCTGATGTAACTAATGTTTCAAGAGATTTTAACAACTTTTCAAATTATCTTACAAATGTTGTATTTTAGCTTTATGTTATTCAGCTTCTTATATTTAGGATTATTCCCTAGACTAAAGCTAGGTACCTCTTTTTTAATGCTTGAAGAAGATGGTAAATGTTTGGCCGAAGGGGTGCTTTACCTTTTATTTGATAGGTGCTTAGGACATTGAATAGCATTCTCTAGTGAGGCTTTGTTGCTGGTAACGTGCCATTTTGTTTGCTTTCAGATTCCTGTTAGAGGCTGTCCATCTATTATGTTGTTCTGCTGGACTTGTTTGCTTTAATTTGTCCCTCTATTTTTTCATTCTTTGGTTCCTGAAAGGAAGATGCAGTGTGTTGCTAATCTTACACTACTCTTGTCCTCTGCAGGGCCAATGCACAACAACCCAAGCTCTTTGTTGGTATGATTCTTATTCTTATTTTTGCTGAAGCCCTGGCACTTTACGGCCTCATTGTTGGAATCATTCTCTCTTCCCGAGCTGGACAATCAAGAGCAGATTAGAAAGGTGCTTCATAGTGCTACTTTACTTTCTTAATGATTGAGAACTGTAGTCATACTCTTTCCTTTTTAGAGATGATTGTCCACGTGGGGTTCCTTGTTCCAGACATTTTGCATCACCATGATTTCAAAAATTCTTCTCATACATGTAGATTAAGAAGTTTTTTTCCCTGAATAAGATTGTATTGTTGAATATGTTGCACCATATTGAGAAGACCATATTTAGCTATATGTAACTTTTGTCAGAACGGAATGCTTTTATTTTCTGATTTCCATCCCCAAATACTAGTGCTTTCCTGTATAATCAAATTTCCAGGCTTCTCTTAGGTTATATCTTTTTAATGTAAATATCTTTTGTTGGTGCTATAATTCATTTATGCAATGTCTTCTGGGATAGTTTTTCTGCATTTTTGTTTCTAAATATCACCGTGATGTGAGTGTGGGTTGTGATAAATTCCCATCTCTCCTGGTCTACTGGGCAGTTGTTCCTTTCCTTGTTTATGAGATCCATGGGTATGACACCTAATGTAGTTATAGTTGTAGCCCATCACATAAAAGGTGTAGTCTTGCTTGCATATCTTTCATGTTTTCCTGGACGATTTATTACACAGAATAGCTCTCGCTACCCTTTATATTTAAAATGTTCCTGGAATCTGCAGTATTTAAGAGCTTAGAAGAAGCAAATTATATTTTAAGCTCTCCTGTGGTCTCATCTTGTTTTTCATTTAATCCAATATGCAAGTATTACAAAAATTAATTCAAGAATATTTTTCTAAATTTGTCCTTTGATTTCTATTAAACTTACTTAAAATATCTATGAAATTATCACTCCTTGTTAGTTTGTGGCTTAACAAGATCATTTCTGTCTTAATTATAAATTGAGACAACTTTTATATTGAAAGTGAGTAAAATATAAAAGGGACTGAATAGAGTAATAAAGAATCGGGTGTGTGGAGTTCTAATTCATCGGCTCTAGTCCCAAGCAACCTATCCGTCTGATAGAGAAGCCACGCTACGTGTCTATTTCCCAAACATTACTACCGACGTCTCTTTGGAAAAAAAATGATGGGGAAAAATAAAAAAGAAAAAAGAAAAAAGAAAAATAATAGGCATCACCAATGACGTACACAGGTTTTTTTCCTTCAATTATTTATTTATTTAGTATTTAATGAAAGAGGAAGATTTCTTGCAAAGGAAGGCTGGTTGGACGCAGGAAGTAACTGCGAAGCTCCAGCTACGCCTGAAAAGTAAAAAAAACGCTACCGTGCTCAAGGACGCGCATATATAAATTCAACGATCGAAGTTCTCATCGAAATTGTTTTGGTCCACGAAGGAGCTTTGTCATCGCATGAAATTGAAGCCTAGGCTGTCGTCGAATAGGTTCATCAATATTGCATTTACGGTCATGTCGGAAGAGATGGGTACTCCGGCTGCTACTCCGACCGCAACCGCCGCTGCCGGTGCCACAACCTCGACGAAGAAGAAATCTCTTTGGCCTTCCCTTCTCCGTTGGATACCTACCTCGACTGATCATATTATTTCCGCCGAGAAACGTCTTCTATCTCTTGCCAAGTATTAACTATTAATTACACTTAATTAATTATGTCTTAGTTTCTCTTTCATCGCGTGCACATTGATAACTTCCGTATAATATGTGAATAATTTGCTGTTGTATTCACTTTTGGTCTCAAATTGTTCTGGTTCTATTTTTATGTTTTGATATGCTTAAGTTTTATTGTTTTACTGGATTTGTTCCTTAGTTAAAAGGAAAAATAGTCTGCTGTGTTTGTATAGAAGGTGCTTTACATTTGAGTCGTTTGTGAATCATGATTATGTAAATGTTCTATTTAGTCCGATTATCTACTTTATGTTCTATTAAACTGGGTAATTGCTGACAGAGTTTCTTAATGTGGATGAATTGAACATCAGGACTCCATGTACAGTAGAACAAGTCAATATAGGATCTGGCCCACCAGGGTCTAAAGTTAGGTGGTTCCGTTCACAGAGCAACGAACCAAGATTTATAAACACAGTCACCTTCGACAGTAAAGAAGGTTCTCCCACTCTTGTTATGGTTCATGGATATGCTGCTTCCCAAGGTTTCTTCTTTCGTAATTTTGATGCTCTTGCGAGCCATTTTAAAGTCATTGCTATTGATCAGCTTGGGTATGCTGGTTTTAGTCATTTTTATTCAATTAAGGGAGCAATGGAAATGTGTATTTGATATCTGATTACCTACAATTTTACTGCAGTTGGGGTGGATCAAGCAGGCCTGACTTCACTTGCAAAAGTACAGAAGGTTAGTTTTATACGTGGATGGTGCACAGTAGGGATTCTGTTTCACAACATAGATTGTTTCAGTTTATGAAGCTGTCATGATACTGTGTTGTTCTTATTGGGATAAAAATTCATGGTTATTATGAAATGAATTCCCTTCAAAATTTGATTCATGAAATTTATGCGATTACCAGATTCATTATTATTATTATTATTGTTGTTGTTGTTCTTTTCCCCAACTATTGTTTGTTACTGATTTGCTGTTGTGTTTTTGCTGACTCTGACTACAGAAACAGAGGCTTGGTTTATTGATTCATTTGAGGAGTGGCGCAAAACCAAGAACTTGAGTAACTTTATTTTGCTTGGTCATTCTTTCGGAGGCTATATTGCTGCAAAATATGCTCTTAAGGTATTTTTCCTCCTCCGTATCCTCAATATGTTTGTCACCCTTCCCTGTTGCTAATATTTATTATATTGAACTTCTAGCATCCAGAGCATGTTCAGCATTTAATTTTAGTTGGACCTGCTGGATTCACGCCACAAGAAGATTATATGAATGATAGGATTAACCGTTTTAGAGCATCTTGGAAAGGAGCCATACTGAATCATCTGTGGGAGTCTAACTTTACTCCCCAGAAGTTTATAAGGTGATTAGATGAACATTTTTCAGTGCAGGTTTATTTGTTTAATATTTGTTTGTCTTTCTCATGGATTTATGGTGTTTATAAAGCAATATTATTGGTTACGCAGATGTAATCTGCAGTTTGCCTTCATTTGATTAGCCTAGTAGACACCTATTACCTGTTAATACTCTTTTTGGAAGATTATTTTATGAGTTGATCTTAAACATGCAGAGGTCTAGGTCCTTGGGGTCCAGGTTTAGTTAACAGGTACACGAGTGCTCGTTTCGGTTCATATTCTCAGGGAACTGTTTTGACCGAGGAGGAATCAAGACTACTCACCGGTAGCTTATATTATATTCTTTTTGGTTTCTTTTGCTTATTGAGAAGTGTTTTGATACTGATAATTTCTTTCATGGAAGATTATGTCTACCACACTCTAGCAGCCAAAGCTAGCGGCGAGCTCTGTTTGAAACATATTTTCTCCTTTGGCGCTTTTGCTCGGATGCCTCTTCTGAAACAGTGAGATTATGCACCTGTTCTTTCTTGATTTTTGTAAATGACGTCAACCAAACATCAGCTTTTTTACAAGTATCTTTTTCAGTAGACTAATACCAATATTAGGGTAGTAAGCCTAGTATGTTAATGGTTGCTGGTATCACTTTTGGAGGATGAAAGATTCCACCATACAATTCTATTCTTTTCAACGGAAAAGGTCATAAATTAAATTTTGGATCAACCAATGTTTTCTTGGTTGCAGTGCATCAGAGTGGAAAGTGCCAACTACCTTCATCTATGGAAATCAGGATTGGATGAACTATCAAGGTGCACAAGAAGCTCGAAAGGACATGAAGGTTCCATGTGAAATTGTTCGGGTTCCTCAGGTCCTTTTCTACCCTTGCTCATTATGTTTAGCTCCTGTAGGAGTGGGAAATAGCATCACTGAAACATTCTTTCATCCATTTCTCTCCTGGCTTTAAAACACCTCATCTTCTTGTGTTAAAATAATGGTTCTTCTTCTTATTACACAGGGTGGCCATTTTGTTTTTATCGATAATCCTGCCGGTTTCCATTCAGCAGTTCTTATGCTTGCCGAAGGTTTTTGACCCCTGACCCTGACAATGAGTCGCTACCTGAGGGCCTCCTTACTGCCTAAAGGGGATGGGTAGATATTTATTCATTATTTGCATCCCCTATTCCTCAAATAGTCTTTCATTTTTAATGTGGTTATTCTGGCCCCGTGTGGAATTATTAAATGGACTTTCTTTGAAGTGTATAATGATGCATGAAGATAGGCGCACAGGTGCAGCATTTAGTACACGAGACCTTGTACAGACTATTGTTTCTCCCCTAGATTTATTATTATTATTTAAAAAGAATATGGAGGAAATTTTATTTTAGATATGTATTTCTACCCCTATATGTAGAGAGACTGTGTGGTATTTTCTTTCCTTTTTTGGTTCTCCTGTCCTGAGGCTTTTGTATCTTGTCACGAAGTTCTTGATTAACTGGCTTCTTGGGGCCCTGTTGTAATTTTTTGTTTGTGGGGGTGTTAGAATCAACAAGTACTTTGTCACAAAGCTCTTGATTTTTGGTGTCTCTTTCTCAACGCGTAATTGAAATAGAATTATTTTTCTTTTTCCTCCTGACGATGCATCATCACGTCACTGAACCGTGAACTGTCTTTTTAGCTTCACAAGGCTTGGGACAGTCCAATTATCAACGAAAGTTTTTCAGGGTGAGGACCCTCTTTACTGTATACCATGTACAAGTTACAATGGCAGTAAAAACTTGTCTCACCATTAATGACAAACCAAAAGCAGCTGCTGCTGCTGCTGCTGCTATATAGAGACTATCATATCACATGGCACATGCAAGGAACTCAAATTATTGACCTGTACTCCAAAATCCTATTTTTCAAATCCAAAATATCCTTCCTCATCCCCCTTATTTTTCTCCTCCAAAAAAATCTTTCGTTCATCATCTACGTTATTAGTAATAAACAAATTCCAGTACCTTTGACTAGGGTTACGGGTGAAGTTTTATATAATACTGGAAGGAAGGAATTTCTCGAGTCTCGACCGATTATTTAATTAAAGTTTCCGTTAGAATTCATAATAAAGAAAAGGAAGGCAGCAGAGAGAGATCATCCTCCATTGTTTTCTGGTTATATAAACAACAAAAGAAACTTTGTATAAAAAGTAGGGACCCAATGTTATTAGTAAACGTACTGTTTTTCCGGATCAGGAATTTATAGGGACCTTCTCCCCTAAAGATGACGACAAAATCCCCCCGCCTTTTCATACCCCATTTTCTTTTGTTTTCTTATTCAGGTGCTCTGAGAACACTAACGGCTACTTTCCTATCCTCATCAGCATTTCTTACTAAAATAAATAAAACCATGTGGCCACTCTCTCGTATAATAATAATAATAATACTATAATTAATTAATATCACGAACTTCAATTAAAAAATAATAATTATAATTTATAATATATATATATAAAGAACAAAACCTCTTTTGGCGGGAATCTGTTACGTGGGGTACAATAGAATTTACTCAAGAAATTGTTTCAGTCACGAGAGGAAAGAAGATTCTCTCTCTCACTCAGTGCTGTAAAGCCAACAAACAAGAAGCTATATATAGATTTAAAGAAAGAATTGTTAAAAATGTACTAAATGATCGTCATAACAAAAATTAAGCTAATAGTTAACAAAAGAGACAATAATGAGAAATAATGCATTGCAACGAATCAAATGATTCAATATCGGAATTGAATTGAATTTTTTTTTTCAACAGTAAACCAAAAAAAAAAAAGAATCACAATGGGGAAGGAAGAGTGGTAGGATCAGCTGAGGAAGGAATTTCAGGACCAACCCGACAACCTTCGAGCATGAAAACAACATCAGTCATGAATGGTCTTTCAGCAGGATCCGGCATTGTACATAGCAGCCCAACTTTTACACCAAGCAAGAACTCTTCCCATTCCGATGACTCCGGGTCGAGTTCAAGTAATCCCGGCTCCAGTAATTCCGAAATCTGACCACTCTGCAATTGCCTCTTCACCCACTTCACAATGTCCTCATCATCATCATCTTGATTGAACATCACTGGTTTTTTCCCAGTTAGTATTTCCAGCAATACGATTCCAAAACTATATACATCCGACTCCTTTGTTGGGACGCCAGTCAATACGACTTCTGGAGACGCATAGCCAAGTGTTCCGACAGGGGCTGAAGAGGAGGATGCTTCTGGGGTCGGTACTGTCACTTTATCCATGCCGAAATCAGAGAGGTGAGCTTCAAAATCAGCATCGAATAACACGTTTTGAGGCTTTACATCCCCATGAACTACTGAAACTGAATGCAAGAATGATAATCCACGAGCAATGCCTAGTGCAATCAGATGGCGCATTGGCCAATTTAGTACGTGCCCATCTTGGTGTAAAGCTTCTTGGAGTAAGATAGCTAAGTTCCCATTAGGCATGTAATCGTACACCAGAAGTCGGACATCTGGAGGTGGCCCTGCATAATACCCACGAAGAACTGTCAAATTCCTATGTTTCACCTTCCCAAGAGCTTCAGCTTCCTTCCTGTATCTGTTTTCTGGAATGGAGGAATCAGGAAGACGACGGATTGCAAGAACCATTCCATCTGCATAAGTAGCTTTAAATAGAAGTCCATATTTTCCCCTACTTAGCACATTCTCCTCATCAAACTGCCTAGTTGCTTCCACTGTCTCTGCATACGTGATCTTATTGTTGAACATTACAAGCTTGGGACCACCCCCATTTTCTCCGCTTCCACGGCCTCCTTCCGACTTAGGACTATGGCTTCGCTTCTTTTCTCCGGTTGCTCCCGCTCTCAGCTTCTTCCGCCACCATAAAAAGCTGTACAAGTAAATGCAGCAGCAACAAAGCACCATTAGCCCCCCAGCTGCTGCCACAACTATGAATAAAATGAGTCTGTTCCTTCTTTTCCTTGCAACCTTTCCGCACACTTTGTTTGATGGCATACCACATAATTTTTCATTCATTGCAAAAACTGATGGATCATTGAACCTGTAAGCAAGAGATGGTGGGATCTCTCCTTTGAGATCATTATTCGAAAGATTCAAATGCTTCAAGCCATAAATATTGGAAAGGCTTCCTGGAATCTCTCCACTCAAGTTGTTTGAAGAAAGATCCAACCATGTCAAATTTGATAAGTTAGATAATGAATCAGGTATGTGACCAGAAATATGATTTGAATCCAGCAACAATACAGTCAAAGAGAGACAATCAGAGATGCCAGTCGGGATTTCACCAGTTAGACTGTTATGACCTAAATCGAGCTTCTTCAAATGAGATAAATGAGAGAAATCATCTGGAATTGAACCTGTTAAATGATTACCTCGGAGTTCCAAAACTTCAAGTTTAGAACAATTGCTCAACTCAATAGGAAGCGATCCAGTAATGTTTTTGTTAGCAGACAGAGAGAGTACATTCAATGATGTAAGAAAACCATAGGATACTGGAATTTCACCTGAAAATGTATTTGAAGAAAGATTCAGATACTTTAGGCTTGATAAACTGCTAAAACCTTCAGGAAGATCTCCGGATAAGAATTTTCTTCTAAAGCAACAACTTGCAGACTTGGCAATCCAAAAAGGTCCAGAGGCAATTCTCCTTTAAGGTTTTGTTTACTCAAATCTAGAGTTGTCAACCTCAACAAACTTCCAATACTGGAAGGAAAACTCCCTGAAAACCTACAATTACTCATGTTTAAGACCACCAGCGCCTTCAAATTCCCAATGTCACCAGGAAACTCGCCGGAAAATTCATTACCGCTCAAGTTCAAAATACTCAAATTGGTAAGACCCATCAGCTCCCGAGGCACAGTTCCGATTAGATTGTTATTGCTCAAATCCAAGGACTCCAGCTGGGAGAGATTACCGATATTGATCGGAATGGAGCCACTGAAGCCATTGTTTCCCAGAGATAGTTCCTTAAGGCTCTTAAGTTCACCAAAAAGTCAGGAATTGGACCGGAGAAACGATTGCCGGCTACATCAAGAACTCTCAAGAATGCACACTTTCTAATACTATTCGGAACAGAACCGGTTAAAGAATTATTGGCAACCCTTAGTTCCCATAAGTTAATCAAATTCCCCAGGGTATTAGGTAAGACCCCAGATATTAAATTCCCAGAAAAATCCAAAATCTTCAACGTTGAAATGTTGGTCAACCAGTCCGGGAACACACCATTTATCTGATTCCCGTGAACGTTTAGAACCTCGGTAACACTTGAGCACGATGCATTATCTGCTGAAAACTGAATGCCCGTGAACCCATTAAAACTCAAATCAATTATCCTAATTGAATGAGCATTAAAACCTGAACTGTTGCAAACTATGGATGTGGGGACCGCACCAGAAAGCTTGTGCTCTAACGATATGACCTGTAAACTCGGCGACAAACTGATAGTCGCCGGAATAACCCCCTGAAGATTATTGTATCCGGCACTGAAATGAATTAAACTCGAGCAGTTAGAAATGGCGGAAGGTATTGTACCATAAAGTTGATTAGAGTCAAGCCAGAGGTACTGCAAGTTGGACAGTAGTCCGATGGTCTCCGGAATCCCGCCGGAGAAGTGATTGAACGACAGGTTTATGAGTTGGAGCTGAGAAGCGGCAGAGAAATTTTCCGGGATGTTACCGGAAAAGGAGTTGGAAGACAGATCAAGCACTCTAAGACTTTCTGGGAGGCCGCCGGAAAACCCCCCGGAGAGAAAGTTGTGTGCAACGTTAAGGACCTGCAGATTAGTGAGGTTGGACATCTCCGGCGGTAAGTCTCCAGTAAGAGAGTTGTACTGGAGGTAGACAGCGCGGAGCAGACGGCACTGAGACAAGGCACCAGGAATAGACCCATTAAAATGATTAGAATGAAGGCTTAACCTTCTTAACTGCCGTAAATTCGCAAGTCCTCAGTTAACAGACCACTGAGTTGAAGACGAGGCAGGCGGAGTTCACGAACTTGGCCTTGAAAACAGGCAATACCCCGCCAGTCACAGGGAGCAGCCGGGGTGGAAGCATCCCAGCCCTCCATTACTCCAAGAGGATCATCTAGATTTTTCTTGAAAGACAACAAAGCTTCAATATCCGTCACATTATCAGCAGAAACTAAAGTAAGAACCCGGATACGCATTAACACCACCACCACCACCATGACGAAGGAAAAAAAGAAAGAAGCCATTGACATGAGAACATAACAATGGCGGTTTTGGTGGCGGAGGTAAAGGAGAAGGAAAGAGGAAAGAGGAAAGAGGAAAAAGGAAAAGTACAAGAACAAAAAAAAAGGTTAGAGCTTCGTTTTCTTTCTCTTTCCTTCTTTTTGAGACGTTACTAATAATGAGTGGGAGAAGAAGAAGAAGAAGAAGAAATATTGGAAATGTGGAAACAAGAGGAGCGTTTGAGAAGAACAGAAATGGTCTGCTTGTTTGGGGGATGGTATGATTGAAAGGCCCAACTCCATTACATCTTGTTCTTCTTTCTTCCATCCATTTTTTAAGTGCCTAAAAATGCTTTCTTTCTTTGAAAATGTTACTTAATCATATGGTATGCATCATTAACTCTTAACACATTAAAAAAACGAAGTGACATGTTATGTATGAAATAGATAGCATGCTCACTTCTTTAGCCTAATTGGTGATTATTATATACACTTTTCATTTTTTTTTCTACATTGACAATTACTACTTCACAACCAACACATTTTCATCCCCTTTGGATTAATTTGGGTCTTTATCTATTTGGTTTTTTTTTCAAAATCACCTTTATGTCATGAGGTGAATAAAAGTCCCATTAGTCTTGAGGGGGGACCTTCCAATTTTTTCTGTTCCTTTTATCTAGTTGGCAAATCATTTTATCTATGCTAAGGGGATAAGGTTTTCTATTATTTAATACTATCACAACTATTGTTAGATATTTGTTTTGACAAATTTTTTTTTTTTGTCTTAAAAAAATTTATATGTAACGTAATAAAAATTTTACAAATTTAAATTAGCTACTATTTTAATATAACAAAAAACAAGGTTGAAGTTGTGTATTATTATTATTAGTATTACTTATATATTTAAAGGTATTGAATATCCTAACTAATCAAATTAACACGTTAAATAATAGACTCTAATAATCTACTTACCAGAAGTTAAATTACAACAAACACTTAAATTATTATTAAAAATATTGTGATTGAAGAAAAGGTAATATTTTGAAAATGAAATAAGACCCTGTCAGAGTCTAATTTTAGATTAAATTAATTAACACCGTAGAAAGAAAGCTTCGTGCAAACCGCCATTGGTTGTGGAAGTGGAAACAGTTACTGTTTCACTATTTGGCCGGATTTGCGTCATGGCTGGTTAGCTCCTCCTCTGGAAACGTATCTGATCTCCGTTTTCTCGTCGTAAGCAACGTAGAATACAAATTTGCCGAATGTTTTTTTCTGTTTTTATAATAGTGTTTGAATATTCCCCAGCCTTGCCGAAACGGCTATTTTGATCTGTTCTACCGTAACTTTTTACTACAAGTTTTATGATTCTGATCAATTATTTAAGTTCATGTTTATGTTTCAAGTTAAATTCTATGTATTTATTTGAAGATATGATATTGAATGAAAATAGCAAGTGGTAACGATGATTTACCAGGTGTATGGTTGTACGCTTCGATTTTCAATTGAATGATAAACTATTGTTTTTATTTTTGTAAGGAAATGAGAAATGTGATTGATCAGGGAAGTTGGGGATGTGGCCCTAAAGTGTTCAATGCTGAGTTCCTCCCCTTTCCTTAAGCAATCTCACCATAAAACCAGTGAAAAAATGGGGTTGTTGCTGGTGGTTCAAAATGCTTCTTAAACATCAATGGTGTTTTTGAATGATGGGGGCAGCTGGAAGTTAGGTTTTACTTTTAATAAGATGTTCCGGTGGGATGAAGAAATGGAATTGAGAATTGTTGAAATTATTGAAGAACTCATGAATGGTTGTTGGCCGTGAATGAATTTGAGAATTGAAGGAGATTAAAGAGGGTAATCACTAGCTTCCTTATTATTGAAGGAAGAAGTTAAATTTTAAAGGTTCATTTTGTGGATATAATCACATTAATGTTGGTAATATTAATAATATATTGTGGATAAAAATCGGATTTTTTTTAAAAGCATTTTTATTTGATATCTTCTAAAATAAGATATTATTTCCCTATTATCTCATCCCTAAACACGATTAAAGCAGGAACTCGTATCCTTTAGTTATAATTATCCCATTATATACTGATATTGGTGATGTGAGGGTTTTAGCGCTTCAAAAAAAAAAAAAAAAATCCTCACTGCGATCGAATATGGAACTGTTGACACACCACCTCTGTATTGGCACCGCCACTACGCCACTCTTATCACCGTCGCGGAGCACCAGGAAACTCCTGAAGCTCAATGCTATCAGCGGCGGCTCCAGCAGCACCAGTAGCTTCTCCGTCACCAGTAAATGGGCAAACCGCCTGCTTGCCGATTTCCAGTTTCTCCCTTCAACTATTACTAACGCCGACAATTCGGACCAAAATCACGGCAATTCTTCTCCTGTGGCCGCTCTAGTTCCACCATTTACTCCTCCTATTACCTTGAATGAGCGCCATGTGTCAATGCCAATTGATTTTTACAGAATCCTTGGTGTAGAATCGCATTTCCTCGGTGATGGTATGAGAAGAGCTTATGAAGCTATGGTTTCCAGGCCGCCGCAGTATGGATATAGTCAAGATGCTCTCGTAAGCCGCAGACAGATTCTTCAAGCCGCTTGTGATACCCTTGCTAATTCTAGTTCTAGAAGAGAGTATAACCAAAGGCTAGCGGATGATGAATTTGATACCATTCACACTCAAGTACCCTGGGAGAAGGTAACAACCCTGAGTCCTACTGTTCAAGCAATTAAACTGATACTCTTCTATTAGGCATTATCTGTAGTTAGTTATTTGTATGTTTACTTGAGAAGTTAATTTTAGTAGCATTACTGCTGAGAAGCTATAATTCTGTGAGCCTGTAGTTGGTCAATTGTTTTCTCTTTGAGGCTTTAATTTCACCGCCTTCCTTTATTTTTGTGATTACAGGCAAAGATAGAATAGAAATAGACAAATGAAAATTAGATGAAATTTGATCATCCCTAAATAGAAAATAGTTAAATCAAATAAGTGGTATTCTCAAGAAATAAAGTATATAGAGATGCATAATGTAGTAATCTGGTTTTTGTTTTCAGATAACATAAGTTATTTATTTTGGTTGATATAGGTTCCAGGTGCATTAACTCTTTTGCAAGAGTCAGGGGAGACTGAAGTAGTACTTCAAATTGGTGAGATTCTGCTGAAAGAGAGATTACCCAAGTCCTTTAAACAAGATGTGGTGTTGGCAATGTCACTTGCATACGTTGATTTGTCCAGGGATGCTATGGCGCTGTCACCTCCAGATTTTATTAAAGGCTCTGAACTCCTTGAGAGAGCACTGAAGCTGTTGCAGGTAAAACTTGGATGAGAATATCCCCTGCAAGTCTTATTCTGCTCAATTCATTCTTATTTTTGAAATTTGGCACTTGGAAACTGGCTGCTGTTCTGTCTCTAGAGCTCAGTTTTACTGAATGGGGCTCTCATTGTTTGTTTTTATATCTTTGGGTTGGAAAGGGAGTACATCTGACTATTGTATAAGAGTTTCTAATTGTAACTATTTTGTCTATGTATTCTGGAACTAGAAGAATTTCTTCTAGGAACTCTGAATCTTTCGCATTGTAGGAAGAAGGAGCTAGAAGCCTTGCACCAGATTTGCAGGCACAAATTGATGAGACATTGGAAGAAATCAACCCACGTTGTGTTCTTGAACTTCTAGCTCTACCCCTTGGTGATGAGTGTCATTCAAAAAGGGCAGAGGGCCTGCAAGGTGTGCGAAATATCTTATGGGCTGTTGGAGGAGGTGGAGCCACTGCTATTGCTGGAGGGTTTACTCGTGAGGATTTCATGAACGAGGCATTCCTTAATATGACAGCAGCAGAACATGTGAGCTTTGCAAATTTTTTGAAAACACTAGGCAACAATGTTTTTTCTTCTTGTCAATGGTAATATGAATTTTCCTTTTTAATTAATGTTTTTTTTTTCTTTTTATTTTTTGGTTTGATTATAAGGTTGATTTATTTGCGGCAACACCAAGAAATATTCCTGCAGAAAGTTTTGAAGTATATGGAGTTGCTCTTGCACTAGTAGCTCAGGCTTTTGTGAATAAAAAACCTAACCTCATTCGAGATGCTGATAATCTGTTCCAGCAACTTCAGCAGACCAAGGTCACAGGTCTTGGAAATTCCATGTCAGTCTATACTGTCAGAGAAACCCGTGAAAAAGACATCGCATTGGAAAGGGGGCTTTGTGCACTTCTTGTTGGAGAGGTTGATGACTGCCGTTCATGGTTGGGGTTGGACTCCGAGAATTCTCCTTATAGAGATCCGTCGATTTTTAACTTTGTTCTTGAACACTCTAGTGATGACCATGAGAACGATAATCTTCCTGGACTTTGTAAGCTATTGGAGACATGGCTAATGGAGGTGGTATTTCCCAGATTTAGAGAGACTCAGGATATAACATTCAGGCTTGGAGATTATTATGATGATCCAACTGTCTTGAGATATTTAGAGGGAGTTGGCGGTTCACCATTAGCTGCTGCTGCAGCAATAGCAAAAATTGGGGCTGGTGCTACTGCTGTACTTGATGGTGTGAAGTCCAATGCTCTTCAAGCATTGCAGAAGGTCTTCCCTCTTGGTCATAGTGAAGGAAGTATGAAAATTGACGATGATTATGATAGAGGAAATTTAGGAAATTATGAACTAGCAGGAAGGAGCCAGGATTCCTTGAACTCTGATGTCCATGATTCTTCCGTCAATGCTCAGGGAGATCCTGATCATGTTGAAGTACATGACCAGTCAATTATTATTGAAAAGATAAAGGATCTAAGTGTGAAGATCATGTGTGGAGGAGTTGCTGTCGGACTACTTACTTTGCTTGGGTTAAAGTTCTTTCCAGTTAGGAGTGGCTCATCCATTCCAAGGATAGATGTTGGTTCAGCAATGTCATCTGATGTCATCAATGTAGGTATGTCTTGTTATTCATTCATCTGGACATTATTCTTTGTAAAATGAAATGTACCTCAGATTTCTTTCCTTTCCTACACAACTTACTTCTTGTCACAAACAAACTAAAAATTCTATAAATATGCCTAGAACCTGCAGCTAATACATGTGAAATCCTCTAGCTTATCCAAGTATTGTTGCGACCAAATACACATGGTTATAAAACTACCCCACTGTAATCAAGGAAACACTGATCTAAATCCTCATATTAGTTTTTCTTTTATCAATTGTTGCTTTGTTGATTAATTTTCTACTTATAGGCAGCCTGGTAGATGAAAAAGGTGAAGAAATTCCAGAAATGGATGCAGAGTTAGCTGAAAATCTAGTTCGTAAATGGCAGAATATCAAATCCCTGGCTCTTGGACCTGACCATTGTTTGGGGAAGTTGTCTGAGGTAAAAAATGCTTATGTTCTTCATTGGCGATTTAATTAATAAGAACATTAAGATCTACTGGAAGGTAATTTAAATAAGGAAGTGTAATTAGCCATATGTTTCCTCACTAACTATGGAGCTATACACTTCCAGAGAAGTGACTAGTCTACAGTAGAGTTAGATAAATCTATCTGAAGCTCTATCAGAGTTCACACCGATTATCAAACTGCTTTAGAATAAAGCCGGTGACACTTTACAATTCATAATTGAGCTTTCCAAGCTATGTTAAGGTTTTACTTTTCTGTGTTTTTCTGACCAGAGAAAAATGAAATGATAGGTCTTGGATGGTCAGATGCTGAAACTTTGGAGTGAACGTGCTGCAGAGATTGTAGGTCTCGGTTTGTTTTGGGACTATTCATTACAAAACCTTACCATTGACAGTGTGACTGTTTCAGTTGATGGCCGGCATGCCATTGTGGAAACGACTGTGGAGGAGTTGGCACAAGTAACTGATCCAAAATATCCAGAACGCACTGATTCAGACACTTCAACTTGCACTATAACATATGAAATGTCCTATGGACAATCTGGTTGGAAAATCACTGGAGGTTCTGTGGTCAAAGAATGATATAAATGCTGCAGTTATGAACTTCTTCTTACTATGTAAATGCAATTCATGTTCCAGTTATGTTTACCTAACTTTAGCTGCCAAAGTTACGGAAGAGATTAGCTGCCTTAATTATTGGGTCCGATCACAGATGGTTTCTGTATTCATCTATCCGCATTTATGGTCATCCAATATTAGGGTTCTCAAAGCTCATCTCGATGTGTACTTCTGATGATAAGCATGAACTTTGGTTATATAGCTGCATCCTGAGGTGAACTCATAAATTTTTCTCCTCCTTAGCGTTCAAAATAAGAGCTAAATTTAATATTTTTCTGTTTGAACTTCACATTATTTATTGTCTCATCTTTTAAACTTCACGTTCTCCAATATTTTTATACTACGGTTTGTATTATGTTTATGAGTGGGATTGGCTTAATAGAATTTGAGATATGATATTCGTCTTACATTTGTCTGAATGAGGACGACCAAGTAGATGCTCCATGTGGGTACTGCCAGGTTGGGATGATGGAATGAAAACCTATCATTTTAGAAGCTTAAAATAGACCGAGAATTAGTGTATCAGTATTTTCTTTTTTTTTTTTTTTTATCGGTAAAGGGGTTGGTGGTGGGTGGTTTGTCGAGTTTGAAGATTATACCTAATAATAAAAAATTTGTCAGGGAGACCGTTCCTAACGGCTACTTTTTTTTCTTTTCTATTCTTTCTAAAGCTCACACAATTTTATCCATGACTCAGTCCTCCTCTTCTCCATCAAGAGGAAACAAGTTATATTGAAGATGGGAGACTAATATATGGGGATATCAAAATTTATTTTAAATAATAATATTAACATGCTTACTTTTATATACTCATCATTAGACCCTCTTTTCAAATTTTTATACCATGCCAAAAATAAACAAGTATTTATTGATATTTGAGGAAGAAAGGAAAATAAAAGAACAGATAGAATGAACAAATAGAGTTTTAATAAGGTGTAACATTTCCCCAGGGCCAAAGGAAACATTGCAGGAGCAGCTAAGCATTTCGAGGTAACAGAATTTCTTGTCGGGAGATAAAGAAGTCCCAGTCTCTTAGATCTCAAAATGCCCATCTATTCCTCTCTTCATTAAATCTTCCCTGAAGTTATTTTTTTGGTGGCAATATATTGTCACTTTTACCAACTGCAGATATATATATATATTAATAACTGATGGTTTAATCTATACAATACATCAGGAGAGTCAGAAGATGTTCCTGTAGAACACTGAACACAGAAATTGTTTAAACAAGATCATGGGAAATTTATCTTTCTACCAGATATCCACATTCATATCTTATATCATATGAGAATATGAAGAAGTTATAGAGAATGCTTTGGAGAAAAAGGGAGAAGGAAAAAAAAAAAAAAGAAGAAAATTATTGAGAGGACCAGCACTTTCCTCTGTAAAAATCCTATACTAGAAGTCAGCAAAGTTGGGGGTTGGTTTTTCTTTGTTTTTTTTCCAGTTTGAAGGACCTAAAATTTAAATAATAGATGGTGTTGAGAAGGTTAGTCCAACCATCTCCTTTAGAGCCTGTCCTGGCTTCTCCAACCCAACCAACTTTGCAACAACGTTTGCACTCTCCTTGATATGTTCCATGTCTTTTATGTCTCTCCAGATTAGTTGTGCCAATTGGAGCCTTCTTTTCTTTGTCTTTAATCCAATGCCCCATTTCTCAAACAGGGCTTCTCTTTCCTTTGATGGTAACTTCTTAAGCATTAGCTTGCTCAGTATATTTCTCTCACGGTGGAGTTCCTTCCTGCAGTTTTGTTTTGATTATTTTTTTAAAAGTAGTAGTAGTATATTAATAAAAAAATATATGGGAATAGACCACGCTTCTTTTTGTAAGTTACTAAAGGGCACTGAACCTTACCTGAATTTAGCTTTTACAGTTTGAGATCCCTTCTCAGAAGCTTTGAGGAAATTTAACCGTCTAAGCTCCACCTCCATATAAATGGAGTCCGATGGATCTCCTTTAAAAAGCAAGAAAAAGGAAGTTCTATGAACTAGAGAAATGTTGCAAGCATCCCAAAGTTCAATTATGTTTCTCCTCTGCCTTTCAAATTCATTGGACCAATCAGGTTGAAGCTGAGGATCTTCTACATTTTGTGCAACTTTATCCAGCTTCGTTGAAGTTTTTTCGGCACTCAGATCCTAAAGAAAAGGTTTCAGTTTCATGAAGAAAAAAAAAAGAAAAAAATTCATGTAGACACACATTTACAATATATGTATTGCAAGGTAGGAAGACACTCACCAGGTCATTCTGAAATTGCTTATCATTGGATTTGAGCTTCACCATTTCATCCTTGAAATTCTTTTCATCTGTTGATGACTCCAGGTCATTCTGAAATTGCTTGTCATTGGATTTGAGCTTTACCATTTCATCCTTCAAATTCTTTTCATCTGTTGACTTATTTTCCAAAGATTTCTCAAACAGTTTCTTGTCCCCATCTTCTTGGCCTTTAAGGTTGGCTTTCTCAACTTCGGTTGATGGCATGTTCTCATCTGCTTCCGGTATCTGAGACCTGGGGGATATAGGCACTGTCATTCTAATTTCTTTGCAACTAGTGCTACTCAAGTCATCAGTGCTGCTTGAGTTGGACATTTCTGTTACTGAAGAACAAGTAGATTGTTCCATTGAATCCAACTCAACATTTCGGTCCATATTTGTCTCATCTTCTGTAACTTTTACAAAACTTTCAGCTTCTGGATACAGCTCTCCCTTGCCTGAGGATAATGGGGTCTCAGAGAAGTTCAGATTCTGAGGGTTCACTTCAGTTTCAATACATTGAACTTCTTTGCAGTTCTCTTCAGAACTCGTATCAGTTCGCTGGGATAGCTTCTCCCAACCCCGAGTTGGATCAGGTCCAAAGTATTTCTCCAATACCATTGTTGGGGAGCTGTTATCACAAAGAAATTGTTCATCAGAAGTCTCAGGAAATGGATCCTCGCGTTCCTTAAAGCTCAAATGTTCATGCCTGTTGGAAAAACGTGACAGGTTGGATGCAACATCTAGCTGACTAGGGTCAAGTATCTCTGATGCTTCTGATGCTCCATATTCTTCGAAGAATGCAGATCTCCCAAGAGATCCCGAAGATAAACTAAATTCATCCTGCAAAAGACAGAAAAAAATAATAAGAAGTTTTTAAGGGTATGATATGTGTTCATCAATGACAAGCTTCCTGGTTAAAAACAGTTTATTCTACCCAGGGCCTCTGAACAAGATATTCTGAACTGGCGCATCGTAACAAATCCTTAATTCGAAATTGAGCTTGATCACGTTGCTGAGTTAGTTCCTGAATCTCTCTGTCCATCTGCAGAGTAAGATACAATTGTTATAAAACATGCATATATATATAGATAGATAGATAAAGAAAACAGCTATTAGCTTAATCGAAAATTAATGTGGATTCATCCTCATTTTGGAAGTCTCTAATGTTCATAATCCTCTTGAAACAGTATTTAAGAAAAACTGATATTTGTGGGGTTACCTTTTCAATGACAAGTTCTTTCTCTTTTACTGAATCACATGAGGATGAAGGAAACTGTAAACTCTTCAAATGAGCTTCTAGTCTGGCTAGTTCTCGCTGCAGCTGTTTTACTAATGCCTTCTCAGACATTACTACATTGACCTGTGCACTGGTGCTGACTTGCTTGGCACAACTTGCAAAAAGGAGAGTATTTCTAGATTGCTCAACATGACTTTGTGCAGGACTCATGGTGCAAATAATGGCAGTCCTAGCATTTCCACCCAGGGAGTTTTGCAATATACGTGTAAGCTTTGAGTCTCTAAATGGTACATGTCCATTTTTCCCTTTGCTGCATTAAAGCAACACAACTAATGAGTATTAGTCCTACACTGACATGCTTACACCATAATAAATCCCTTAGGAACCTCATTGGATGTAAAATGCTGCACTGAAACAGTTAGAATACTGAATGGATACATTGAATCTCTTCATATTCAAAGTAGGAAAAAAAAAAAAAAAAAGTTTTAAAAATTGTTGAACCTCAATTTGCGAATAACAGTTCCAAGAGTTAGCAAACTGCGATTTATGTGGCAACCTTCCTTTAGTCTTGTACCTGCTGATGAAGTTTGAGAAGCACGTTCACTTCCTGCTAGATCTACAAAATGCTGTTTCACATGAAAGGGGAAAACAAACTCAGGTATTTTTTTAAGAAAAAATTTGCATCCACAGTATCCATAGATCTACAAAAGACATACCACTGTAGCAGTCAGACTACTTGAATTTTTTGAACTTCTAAATTCACGAGCAGTACTGTCAACCGTCTGCATGAATCCAACATTAGATGAGAATTTTTGAAGTACCATTATTAGACTGGTTTTGCACAAAAACTAGTTTTATAACTAGGAGTAAGCTTACCAGTTTTAGAATCTGATGAGACCTGGAGCTCATTTCATTCAGAGAGGTTTCTCCAATTTTTCTCTCAGCTGCAAGAACAAAGATCAAATTTGGATATAATCAATCCATTAAGTACTAAGTGTGATAAGCATTTGGTTTTTTTGGGTTGAAGCAGCACCTAGAGGAGTTGAGTTATTTACCTTCACAGACTGACAAGAGCTCCCTTAGATGGCTCTGATCCCTTAAAGTGATTTCTGTAAGCCTTTCCACTACAGTCCCTCTCTGTAAGAATCAAGAAAACATATTATTCTCCTCTTTCTGCTATTTTCAAGAAGTATTCACAAAGTTTAATCCAGAAAATTATTTACCTCAGGATCATCAAGAAGCCTCAAAGGATTACCATCTCCACTCAGCAGGTCTCTTACAGCTTCATTGTAGATCTCCATTGCAGAAAATTTCAACACAAATTCTCTGTTGGAATGCTGGAATATCGGAATATTTTGAATTGTAAAACAAGGTAGATGAAAATGTTACTTTAAAAAAAAAAAGAAAAGGACAAACCAAAAATACCTGGTTCATGTAGTCATATATATCTGCTATTGTGTGTTCAGTAATCCCACACATGGTATATGTCTTTCCACTGCTTGTCTGCCCATATGCAAAAATACTTGCTGCAGAAGCATTTTGTTTTTTTTTTTTTAACCCTATAGCATAATACCATCAAGGAAGGCTAATCAAGAACCAAAAAGTACTCACAGTTAATGCCACTCATGACAGAAAGAACAACACTTTTAGCTGCCTCATCGTACACCTGCCTGGTGGAGTTATCAGGCCCAAATACTCTGTCTGTTAATCCAAAGAACATTCACCAGAAGGAGGAATATGTCAGGTGAGTGTTATAAGATAATTATAGCAAAGAAATTTGAAAGTGAAATTGGAAAATTTGATAGATAAGTTGCCTATTCAACAAAATTTACCCAAGAAAAAAGAAAATAACAATGTGTCTAAGCCTCCCTCTATAGAATCAAATTCTCATGAGAATCATGAAATGAATTCAATAGGTGTTCATAAAACATTTTTCTCATTACAATAATGATAACTGTGTGAAGATAGCATCATCATGTTTCAGAAATGGAAAAAAGAATAGATATATATATATATGGGCAGTTTCCTTACCAAAAGAATATGCAACTGGAACCGCAGAACGATCTGGTAGGTTATTATTCTTGAACAAAATGGTGGTGTTATTGATACATTCCCAATTGGCAACATCATTCTGTGCAATTTCTTTATCATTCAAAGGCCTCAATCTGACTGAAACAAGGATCCTCTCTTCAGGTGCATCTGACCCCTGAGCGTCAGATAATTCATCCCCAGAATTCAAGCCCATTTTTTTCTTTTGGTGAATCAAACTGACACCACCTTATCAAATGCACACTTGAAGAGAATCTTATCTACAAACTATCAGGAGAGACAGAGTACGAAGAACCTTTTGAGACTCTTCCTCACCTACTGATTCTCAATCAAAACCTGATGCAAGGAAAAATTAAGGAAAATGATGACCAAACAATGGGGTTTTTCCTTCACCTTTCACTTCTTCATTATTTGTGAAATAAATACCATACTTTCAACCAGGATCATAAGCTTTATACTTTAAACATAAAAAGTTTCTATTAGAGCCCTTTCGAGCTTTTCAGCTCTAAAATGTAGAATCAGGTCATTCTAACTCTGTGAATTTACAATGGAGCAGAGAGGTTAAAAAATCAATAATTCTTAATACAAATTATATATATATTTTTTTTGAAAAAGCTTCACAATACACGAAACCTGTTTGTCAAATGTTCATCTCTTATTCTTACAAATGAAACATGAAATTAGACAACAAAAAAAAAAAAATCCATTAATCCCAAAATCAAATAAACGTACCTGGCAATGAAATTAGCGCAAACCAATTTGACCCCATAAAAGAAAAAAATCTGTTAAGACAGGGGTCCCTGGAGGAAGAAAAGAGGAAATCGCTGTTGAAGGTAAAAATAAGAATCCATGAGCTTAAAAAGGAGGCGAAAACGGAAGATTTGAGAGTCGAGAGCGATATTCGGAGAAAGAATTTGACAACATTTTCAAATGGTTCGCAAACGCACACAAACAACACTCTCCAGCTGACAAATTACCCGCCACCCCTCCCCCCAACTAAATAAACTGAATCGACCTACCCTACTTATCATTTGAAATATACTGAAAATGCCACTATAAATTACTTTCAATTATACATTTTAATTTTAAATTATTTATTTAACATAATTCAAAACCAATAATATCATTGATATATTTCTTAAAATAAAAGTTCAAATTCATATAGGTTTATTGATTCCTATTCAACTTTTTGAAATTATTAAAAAATATATATTTTAAAATTTTAATTGGTTTAAGATATATAAATATATTATAAATGTAATTAATGATGAAATCCTTGATATAAATGCCTAACCAATTTTCACATGCAAAAAGTTACTTTGTTTTTAATTGGTTTCCCTAAACAATGTCCTCTCCAATCACTTTCTCAAAATCTCAAACAATAAATACAAGATGATATATATATATATATTTTTTAATTTGGACAGAATATATATTATTTAGTTAGTTAATGAATTATGACAAATGGATTTTATTTAATATTATGAAATTAATATCTTACTACTACTATTATTATTATTTTCTAATATTTGTGGTACAAATTAAATTAAATTAAATTAAAGTAACAACGTGTGATTAGTCCCCACTAGAACTGAGAACTTGAGTATATTTCATAATTTATAGTTAAGGAAGAAAACTTGTTACTATAAATAATGATTCCCATAATCAACGGAATCCCTTTCAATTCAACCACCAACTAATAATAATTCATCCCCACTACTTTATTTTTCTATTATTCCTTCCATCCAATTTTTTTTTTTTAATTACATACAAAAAAAAAAAGAATAATTCACCACCAATTTAGTTCATTACGTTTCAAAATTTGACAGCTTTTGATTCTTTACCGGATATATATATATAGATATATATAACAATCTTTTAACAGATTTTCAGGAACTGATTTTTCCTTTTATCGGAAAAAGGAGAAAAAAACTAAAAAACTTGAGTGATTTTGTTTTAGAAGAATAGTCAATAGTGAGTTGAAGACTTGTAAGTAATTAGAAAAAGTGGGAAAAAAAAAAGGAGAAAATCTAAAGAACAGCTAGCATTTTCGAGTATGAGTCTATCCTTTGCCCCACAACTCTCCATCATCACAACCAGAAAAGATAATGAGAGCTGAAGCTAAAGCAGAAAAAGAAAAACCCCAATCTTTGTTTATCCTTTTTCTTTTCCCATTTCCATTTTTCCCCCTCAGATCCATTGCAAATAAATCCCACATAACACTTCTAACTTCAATAATCTCTGCCTTTTTCTTCCTATCCATACCCAATTGGCCATAGGACTTTAACAATCTCATCAAGGTTTTATAATTTCTTTTGTATTTCTGATTATAAAAGTCTCCAACTTTTAGGGTTCAACTGTGGTGTTTTTGATCCTTGAATTTGTCTTTGGAACCCTAAATTTCTTTAACTTTAATTGAACCCACTTCTGGGTCTCAATTTCTGCTTTACCCTTCTCTCTTCTTTTTTTTTTTAGCGAGGGATTCTGCAAAGGTCCTAACTTGGTGGAAATTTTGAGTTGAAATGGCTACCAGAGGGAGCAGATCAGAGAAAGTGAAGAGAATCTTCCAGCAATTTGATACGAATCGGGACGGTGGTCTTAACCGGGACGAGATGGCCGCTCTGGTTGTGGCGGTAAATCCTAGGGTGAAGTTCAGCGACGAGCAAATCAATGCTATTCTTGACGAGGTTTTTAGGACGTATGGCGAGTTCATTGATGGTGAGAAGGGCCTTACCTATGATGGCCTCTTGCGCACCTACGACGATGGTGCTGGAGATGTTGACCGTGACTTTGATGCCCTTGGCCTCGAATTAAAGCCCGAAACTTCTGCAACGGGTGTCTCTGAAGAAGTCGCCTCCACTTCGTCCATTGCCGACGAACGAATCATAGAACCTCACAAGAAACAGAGAATAGCAGCATGGGCGGCCTCTCCTAATCATGGCATTGTGTTTGATGACACTTGGAAGCTTGTTGATGATCTCGAAATCTTGATTAAAGGCTAAAATCCAAGCAAACTAAAGACGGGAAGCTCAAAATGATAATTCCGATATGTTTTCTGACGCTGGTTGGTCCCGAGAATTGGGTCCATCAACCGAGATTTCGGATAAAAGGGTGTTCTGGGAGGAGTCAGGGCACGATTATGCAGTTTTCGTGAAAGAATTGGGAGTTTTGAGGGCAAGGGCAGATGGAGCACGGTCGAGGGAGGAAGCTTTTGATGGGCAGATGGCAATTGGAAGGGTTCTTTACGAGCACAATTTGTTTAAGGAAGCACTGGTGAGTTTCAAGAGGGCTTGTGAGCTGCAGCCAACTGATGTCAGACCTCATTTTCGAGCTGGTAATTGTTTGTATGTCCTCGGAAAGCATGGGGAAGCAAAAGCTGAGTTCTTGCAGGCACTGGAGGCTGCAGAGGCTGGAGGGAATCAGTGGGCATATTTACTTCCCCAAATTCATGTGAATTTGGGAATTGCTCTTGAAGGTGAAGGTATGGTTCTTAGTGCTTGTGAACATTATAGGGAAGCTGCTATTTTGTGTCCTACTCACTTTAGGGCTTTGAAACTTTTGGGTAGTGCATTATTTGGTGTGGGTGAGTATAAGGCTGCTGTTAAAGCCCTAGAAGAGGCTATTTACATGAAAAATGATTATGCTGATGCACATTGTGATCTGGCATCTGCTTTACATGCCATGGGTGATGATGATAGTGCCATTAAGGAGTTTCAGAAAGCTATTGACTTGAAACCTGGTCATGTGGATGCTCTTATAATCTTGGCGGGCTTTACATGGACATGGGTAGGTACCAGAGAGCTTCTGAGATGTATACTAGGGTTCTTGCTGTGTGGCCAAATCACTGGAAGGCACAGCTAAATAAAGCAGTGTCCTTGTTAGGAGCTAGTGAATCCGAGGAAGCTAAGAAAGCTTTAAAGGAAGCTTTAAAAATGACTAATAGGGTTGAGTTGCATGATGCAATTGCTCACTTGAAGCATTTACAGAAGAGGAGGTCAAGAAGTAATGGGAATGGTAATGGTAATGGTAATGGAGAGGAGGCTTATGTGACTGTAGAGCCCTCAAATTCAAGACAGTAGGTGAGAAGACTACACCAGACCAGAGCTAGCTAATGCTCTTGATATTAGGGCATTTCAGAGGATTACAAGCTGAATCGCTGCGATGTCGAACTTATCAAAAAGCAAATGAATGAAAATGATGTACCAGTGTCCTATTCTGGCATGGGTTTGCCAGAGAAGTCTATCCGAAAGGCTTCTCTGGAGAGATTCTCCGTAAATTGCTTAGCTTTTGAAGCCTGAAACCTTTGTAGGAGCTGTTAAAGCTATAAACCAGAAAATACTATCTGTTTTGGATGAATCAGAATCAGGCAGGGTGGACTTAGGCTTGTTCTTTGCAGTAGTTGCCCCTTTATGTGGTGGTCCTCCAGATAGGCGAAAGCGTGTTGCCTATGATGCACTTTTGTGGAGACCTGTGAATGAAGGTAACACAGCGATAAGGAAAAGTGATGCTCAAAGATACATCAAATTATTGAGGGCTATTTATCTTCCATCCTATGGGGTTAGTGAAATGCTTGAAATCCATGGAGATACAGACATGTCAATGGTGTCCTTAACAGAGTACCTCGTAATGTTTGATGATCAAGACTGGGGTTTTGGTATCATGTCTACTCTGTTG